>CM070770.1:27941010-28506010 GCA_036346955.1 Dipus sagitta
TCATATGTCTTATTCAGAATATCTTGAATTTCGATTGACCCTCCCACCCGCCCTTCTTTTATACAATCTCTTTTCCTGACCTTGCTTAGGATTTTCCCCTCCCTGTAATCTGTTCTTCTACTTACATATATACAATACCACCCTATTAAGACCTTCCTTCTCCTACCCTCCCTTATAGGCTTTTTCTAGTTTATAGGCCTCTCCTACTGATTTTTGGTTCCAGATCACACACAAGTCTATATATTTGTACCTAGAATCCAGATATAAGAGAGAACATGTGACGTTTGGCTTTCTGGGCCTGGGTTACCTCACTTAGTGTAATCCATTCCTGATCCATCCATTTCCCTGCAAAATTTATAATTTCATTTTTCTTTACTGCAGAATAGAATTCCATTGTGTAGATGTACCACATCTTTATTATCCATCTGTGGATGGACATCCAGGCTGGTTCCATTTCCTAGCTATTGTGAATACAGCTCCAATAAACATGGCTGTGCAAGTATCTCTAAGGTAGCAAGAAGAGTCATTAGGATGTATGCCTAGGAGTGTTATAGCTGAATCATATGGCCAATCTATTTTTAGCTGTCTCAAGAACCTCCAAACTGATTTCCACAATGGCTTTACCAAATTACATTTGCACCAACAGTACAGAAGGGTTCCCCTTTTACCACATCCTCGCCAATATTTATTGTCATTTGCTTTCTTGATGGTAGCCATTCTGATGGGAAAGAGATGGAATCTCAAGGTAGTTTTAAGTTACATTTCATGAGATCCCAGTTATTGATTAGTGGTTTTATTTTCTGAGTAATTGGGGTTATATTCAGAAATCCATTACCTATGCCAATATGCTGAAGGGTTTCCCCTATCTTTTCTCTAGCAATTTCAGAGTTTCAGGTCTGATATTAAGGTCCCTGATCCACTTGGATTTGATTCTTGTGCATGGATAAATACAAGGATCCATTTTCATCTTTCTACATATAGATATCCAGTTTTCCTAGCACTACTTGTTGAAGAGGCTGTCTTTTCTCCAATGAACATTTTTGGCATTTTTGTCAAAAATCAGATGGCTGTAGCTGCCTGGGTTAACATCTGGGTCCTCTATTCTGTTCCATTGATCTACATGTCTGTGTTTGTGCCAATACCATGTTGTTTTTGTTACTATGGCTTTGTAATATAGCTTAAAATATGGTATGGTATACCACCAACCTTATTTTCGTTGCTCAAAATTGTTTTGGCTATTTGAGGGTTTTTCTGCTTCCAAATGTAGTTTAGAATTTTTGTTGTCTATTCCTGTGAAGAATACCATTGCAATTTTAATGGGGATTGCATTAAATGTGTAGATTGCTTTTGGTAAGATTGACATTTTCACAATATGGATACTTCCAACCCAAGAACATGGGATGTCTTTCCATTTCCTTGCATCTTCTGCAATTTCTCGCTTGAGTGATTTAAAGTTCTCATTGTAGGGATCCTTGACTTCCTTACTTAAGTTTATTCCAAGGTACTTTATTATTTTCTTTTTTTTTTTGAGGCAATTGTGAATGGGAGAGATTCCCTTCTGATTTCATCCTCTGCAAATTTGTTGTTAGTATTTAGGAAAGCTACTGATTTCTTTGTATTTATTTTGTATCCTGCTACATTGCTAAAAGTGTTTATCAGCTATAACAGTTTGCTGGTAGAGTTTTTAGGGTCTTTTATGTATAGAATGATATCATCTGTAAATAGTGATAAGTTGATCTCTTCCTTTCCAATTTGTATCCCTTTTATAAATGTCTCTTGCCTTATTGCTATAGCTAATACTTCCAGTACTATAGTAAATAAAATTGGGGACAGTGGACACCCTCATTTTTTTCCTGAATTTAGTGAAAATGCTTCAAGTTTTTCACAATTTAGTATTATGTTGGCTGTAGGTTTATCATAAATACCTTTTATTATGTTGAGATATGTTCCTTCTAGTCCAAGTGTCTGTAATACTTTTACCATGAAAGGATGTTGGGTTTTGTCAAATGCCTTTTTTGCATCTATTAAGATGATCGTGTGATTTTTGTCCTTCAGACCATTTATATGATGCACTACATTTATTAATTTGCATATGTTGAACCATCCCTGCATCCCTAGGGTAAAGCCATTTTAGTGGGGGTAAATAATCTTTTTGATATATTCTTGTATTCTGTTTGCCAGTATTTTGTTCAGTATTTTTGCATCTGTGCTCATGAGGGAGATTAGTCTGTAATTTTCTTTTCTTTGTTCTGCCTTTGCCTTTTTTTGGTATGAGGGTGTTGCTGGTTTCATAGGAGGAGTTGGGTAGAATTCCTTCCTTTTCTATTTTAGGGAAAATTTTGAGAAGCATTGTTGTTAGTTCTTCCATGAAGGTCTGGTAAGATTTGCCAGTGAATCCATCTCGGCCTGGGCTTTTTTTTAGTTGGGAGACATTTTATAACTGCTTGGGTCTCTTGTCATTTTTATAGGTCTATTTAAATGGTTTATCTCATCTTGATTTAATTTTGATAGGTCATATGAATCAAGGAAATCATCCCTTTATATTTCTTTTCTAGTTTAATGGCCATCCATTTCTTTCAGATTTTCAATCTTGGAGGCATATATATTCTTAAAATATGTCCTTATAATTGTCTGAATTTCTTTGGTATCTGTTGTAATGGTGCCTTCTTCATCTCTAATTTTATTAATTTTTTTCTCTTCTCTATTTCTTCTGGTCAAATTTGCTAAGGGTTTATAAATCTTGTTTATCCTTTCAAAGAACCAACTCTTTATTACATTGATTCTTTGGACTGATTTTTGGGGTTCTATTTCATTAATTTCTGCCCTAATGTTTATGGTTTCTTATCATCTACTGCTTTTTGGTTTGCCTTGTTCTTTTTTTTTCAAGGCCTTAAGGTGGAGCATTAAATTGCTTATTTGTGAATTCTGTAACTTCTTAATATACGCACCTAGACCTATATATTTCCCTCTTAGGACTGCATTCATTGTGTCCCAAAGGTTTGGGTATGTTGTATTATCATCATCATTTGATTCTATGAATTTATTGATTTCCTTTTTGATTTCTTCAATGACCCCCTGATCATTCAATAGTGTACTGTTTATTCTCCATAAACTTCTGTATGCTCTGCAGCCTTTCTTGTGGCTGAGTTGTAGTTTAATCCCATTGTGGTCAGATAGAGCCTAAGGGATTGATTCAATTTTCCTATATTTGTTAAGATTTGCTCTGTGTCCTTATATATGGTCTATTTTAGAGAATGCTCCATGTGCTGCTGAAAAAAATATATATGTTCTGCAGCATTTAGATTGAATTTTCTGTAGATATCTGTTAGGTCCATTTGTTCCATGACATCATTTAATTCAAATGTCTCTCTGTTTATTTTTTGCTGGGATGACCTGCCAATTGATGAGAGTGGTGTATTGTAGTCTCCCACTACAATTGTGTTTGATGTTATCTGTGAACTTAAGTCTAATAGTGTTTGTTTGATGAAAGTGAGTGCCCCCATGTTAGGTGCATATATGTTTAGGATTGTAATGTCCTGCAGGAGTTTCCATTAATTAGTATAAAATGACCTTCTCTATTTTGCCTCACTAATGTTGGTTTGAAGTCTATCCTGTCAAATATTAGGACGGCAACTCCTGCTTGTTTCCTTGGCCCATTTGCTTGAAATACCATTTTCCATATTTTCACCCTAAGGCAGTGTCTATCTTTTATTGAGAGATGAGTTTCCTGGAGGCAACAAATGGCAGTATTCTGCCCTTTAATCTAGTCTGCAAGCCTGTGTCTTTTGGATGGTGCATTGAGGCCATTGATATTAAGAGTTATTATTGAAAGATATGCATTATTCTTGCCATTCTTATTTTGTAGTGTTTCCTGTTTTTCCTTTACTCATTTGTTTTAACTGTTATTTGAGTGTGGTTTATTTTTTCCTATTTCCTCTTATTTCTGTTTTGCTTTCTCTTAGACACTAAGAATTCCTTCAAGTATTTTCTGTAGAGCTGGTTTAGTTGTCATAAATTCCTTTAGACTATTTTTGTTGTGGAATGTCCTTATTTCCCCATCAATTTGGATAGAGAGCTTTGAATGATAAAGTAATCTTGATTGACAATTGTTATCTTTCTGAACTTGGAATACATTATTCCAAGACCTTCTGGCTTTTAAAGTTTGTGTAGAGTAATCTGCAGTTATTCTGATGGCCTTGCCTCTGTAGGTGAATAGCTTCTTCTGTCTAACTGCTTTCAATATGTTTTCTTTGGTTTGTGTGTTTAGTAGTTTAATTATAACATGGCGAGGAGAGTTCTTTCCAGATTTTGTCTGTTTGATGTTCTAAAGGCTTCTTGTATCTGCATTGGCATTTCTTTCCCAATTTGAGGAAATTTTCTTCTATGATTTTGTTGCAAACACCTATTAAACCACTGGATTGAAATTCTTCTCCTTCTGTTATACCTTGAATTCTTATGTTTGATCTTTTCATAGTGTCCCAGATGTCTTGAAATTCCCATTCATACCATGCTATGAGCTTGGTTTTTTTCTTTGTTGGACTGTATTAGATCTGCCACCTGGTCTCCTAGTTTAGATGTTCTGTTCTCTCCTTCATCCATTCTACTGGTGAGACTTTCCACAGAGTTTTTTATTCAATGATTGTATTCCACAGAGTCAGGATTTCAGCCGGATTTTTCTTAAGTTTTTCTATGTCCTTATTCATGTCTTGTAATGACCTCTTTATTTCATTAAGCTGGTTTCCTGTGTTCTCTTTCAGAAGTTTGTTTTCTTCTTTAATTCCTTTGTTTTCTTCTTTGATTCCATTCATTTATTCTCTGATTTCTTTGAACATAGATGCCATCATTTTCTTGAAATCTTTGTCAGGCATTTCATCTAAAACAGTCTCATTGATTATCATTTCTGATGGGTTTATAGTTTTTGGTGGGACTGTATTGTCTTGATTCTTTGAGTTTCTTGTATTACATTGCAGTGACTTTTGCATCCTGAATTGATTCATGCTTGGGTTTTCTACTTATCTGCAGTGTTGCCAGACATGGCAATCCACCTCTATATACCCTCAGGACATGAGTTCAAGGTGCCAGGTGTGGCTCTTGTCTCCCAATCAAGTCACAGAAGAAGACCACAGTCCTAGGTGTTGAGTTTGCTTGCTAAGCAAGTATTACAGTGAACTGGGTGGAAGAGTTTACTGGCAAATTCTAAACTTCAACCGAGTAACATATACAATCAATAAAAACCAGCACAAAGTATGCAATTATAGGGGCTAAAAGAAACAGATAGTCATATAAAGCCAAAATTCCTAAGGGTGTGTGTTGTTCTACACTCTTAATCTTGTCAGCTGGGAGGTAGAGATTTCTGTTCTGAATTGGGTTAAAGGTCAACCTGGATCTGGATCAGACTCTGCCCCCAGTAATGACAGAAGCAGAAAACAAAGGCCCTATATATATGAAAACACCAAAGGCAAAAGTATTCAACTCCCAAATACAGGTTATTTGAAAATAGTAAAGCCAACCAAGAAGATATCCCCCATAACCTGTACTGACAAGGAAAGAGAGACTAGCTTTTGCAGTGCAGGCCTGTGTTCCTGTTCTTTTTTTGGGGGGGGGGTCGGTCAGTTTCATTACCTTTTGGGGTGGCTTCCAATCTCATCAATGCTGAGTGCCCACCTTGATACCTCTGTGTTGTGTCAAGAAGGCTGATGGAGTTGAAAAATCTGTTGCTTGGCTGCTGCTGCTGCTGCTGCTGCCACTGCCTGGCACTAGACTGAGCTGGGCAGGAGCGCAGATCACGGGCCGTGATTGCCTCAGTGGGCCTCTGGTCATTTTCCTCCTTTCTGGTGGTTCTTTGTCTCTCTGGCTTCTCTGCTGTGTCTAAGAATAACTTATATTCCTTCACATTTCAGAAGAAAACTTAATTTTGCTGTGGTTTTGCTTAAATCCCTCCCTAGGCTAGTTTGGTGTGGCTCATAAGACACCATCTTACCTGGAAGGCCTTCCCCCATGTTTTCTTCTGAATGTTTTAGGGTTTTACCTTTATGCATAGGTCTTTAAGCAATGGAACAAAATAAGAAATCAGTAACAGAGGGAATGTGGAAAAGTTCTTGAGCATATGAAAATTGAATACTCAGTTTTTTAAAACATATTTTATTTATTTATAAAAGAAAGAGAGAAAATGTGCATGTCAGGGCTTCCAGGGACTACAAATGAACTCCAGATGCATGAGCCACTTTATGAGTCTGGCTTTTACATGAGTACTTGGGAATGGAGCCTGTGTCAAATCACTTTGCAGGCAAGTGCCTTAATCACTGTGTCATCTCTCCAGCCTCAATAATTAAGATTATAACAACCACTGGGTCAAAGAGGAAATGCAAAGAGGTTTTAAAAAAACTCTTGAAACAAAAAATTGAACCACAATACCAATAGCATGAGACTCAGCAAAGGCAGTAATGATAGGAAAATACATAGTAATAAACATCATCAAGAAAAAAATAAGAATACTCATAAATAAATATTTTAACTTCATTACTTTAACAACTAGAAAAATATGAAGATACAAGTAACCTAAAAGTTGGCAGAAAGGAGGAAGCAATGAGCATCATGACATAAATAACTAGAAAAATCTATTTAAAAACTCAAACTGATGGCTTGAGAGATGGCTCAGAGTTTGAAAACATTTGCTTCAAGTCTTCCTCACCTAAATTACAACCCATTCAGTGTTTATATAAAACTAGATACAAGGTGGCAAATGTATCGGTAATCCCAGTGCACCAACAGTAGGAGGAGGCACAATCAGAAGAATCCTGAAGATGCAAAGCAACAGTGTCAAAACAACCCTCACAGAGACTGACATCAAACAAGGAGACATTTTTAACCATCAGAGTTACTACCAATGCATTTCCATGTTTTTTTTTTTTTTTTATCATGCAACCAACCTTTGACACCTCTATGTGCTGGATTCCACAGATTAGATGTAAAAGTTCATCAATGACTGTAAAGCAAATATTGAGATGAGAATGAGGTCCCTCATAGGACACTGTATATTCTATACACATGTATTTACATTATAATAAATGAATATAAGTTCATAGCTCAAAAATTACAATACCTGTACAGACACACAAAAAGAGAGAGAACAGAGTACCCTTTGATGATTCAATTTTTAAAATAACATATAAAGAAGTTAGGTAACTTGAGAAGAGTTGACAAAGAAAGACAAGGTGTTCTGAAGTATAAGGTGGAGAACCTTTCAAAGGAAGATTGATGGACTGGGTGACAGCACAAGAACTAGAGAGAAGAAGAGTTGTTTAAAAATGCACTAAATGGGATGACACAAAACAATTTGGAGTCTTACCAAGAGTCTTTGCATGAAGCATGAATTGGAAAGTGTTTCTGGCTTCAATAAAAAAGGAATCGTTGCATTATAAAAACATAGAAGTTATTGTGAAAACTAGAAATTTCTTAGAAAGTTAAAAATACATCTTTACAAATAAGTTTCCTCGTGCATATTTATCCCAGGTAGATGAAAATACATGTCCATAAAAACAAATCCCCCCCAAAAAAGAAAGGGAGAAATACCCTGAAGTTTACTTCTGACTTCTCCATGTGCAACTTAGTGAACACATACCCATTCTCTTCTCTCTCTCTCTCTCTCTCCATATCTACTGATCTATCTATCTACACACACACACACACACACATATACATATATATATATATATATATTCATGTAATGATATATGTATGTATATACATATATATGCACACATAAGCACACATATACATATACATAAGTAATACAACTTTAATTTTATAAATTTTCATCAAAGTCAAAGTAAGATTTTCTTACTTAAAAAAAAACTGACCAGCTGGGCATGGTGGCGCACGCCTTTAATCCCAGCACTCGGGAGACAGAGGTAGGAGGATCACCGTGAGTTCGAGGCCATCCTGAGACTCTATAGTGAATTCCAGGTCAGCCTGGGCTAGAGTGAGACCCTACCTCAAAACAAACAAACAAACAAACAAACAAAACAAAACAAAACCAAAAATCTGACTGATCTTAAGCTACAAATACAAAGATAAAAACAGAGGACTCAATTTTTTTTAAATTGATAAATAAAAGAGATTTCCTATGGATGCTTAATTAAAATAAAGATTTCTAGTTGCAATTATGAATAATTGGATAGCTTGAGAAATAGATACATTTCTAGAAACATATTCTCTCCATAACTGATCTAGGAAAAATGGGAAACCTGATAAGATAAAAAACACACAGTCATCAAATTATTGATTAAAACCCAATCAACCAAGAACAATGCAGAAATCCATGGCTTCACAGCTGGCATGTTCCAGCATTGAGCAAACAGCATCAACCTTTTCTTTTTATAATAGAATAATAGAAGCACTTTCCATCCCATTTCGTGTTGGCAGCATCACTCTGACCTCACTGCTAAGGGTCTCGATGGAGATCTGGTGCTCTCATAGGTCCACATCATGGACACAATCATGCACTGATGCTGTGCTGAGCATGGTTCTTGACGTGGAGTATGGCACACATGGTGCCAGAGGCATATCTAGAGTTACAGGGCATACAGATGTGTGAGAGCTTAATGCCAGGCCTTGCAAACAGCTCAGATGAAATATGTATGTAAATCGCAGCCCTTTACATACGACTTCAATGAGAACATGAGCTAGGTCCTTGCAGCACTGTGAATTTCACATCACAGAGTACTAGACCATGACACTATCACCATAGCTCTGCAACTGGAAAAGAATCAGAAAAGTAATACATCTTTACTATTATGATCATTATAATAAGATAACAGTAAAAAATCCTGGGAAACCTTAAGATGTTCAACCTGTATCTAAGCAACACAATAATTCATTAAGGATCGAAACACATTGAGCAAAGGTCTCCCTTTAAAGACCATATAAAAATATAATTTTTATATATAATTTGTTGCCTTTTAAAAATATATATTTGGTAAATTTTTATATATATAATTTTTTGCCTTTTAAAAATATGTATTTGGGAAATTAAGGGAAAGGTAGCAAAGACAAGCACTAATAAACTCCTACCAGTTCCAAAATAATCGTTTCAGCCAGAACTCAGTTCTCTTTCTATGGCTCTAACAAGGCTCTCCTATCCAAGGGCAGACTATAATCCAAACGTGAGCTGCTGAGGCACTGACCTTGGTCATTCAGCTTCATCTCTCTGTTTCTGTTTATTCCCATCTCCTCTTTGGAACAGTGTGGGCAAACTGACAACAGAGAAGACTGCAAGTCAGTATCTTCAGCTATTGATTTTCTGGCTTCTTGTCAGTCATTAGAAGAGAAGTTATTCATACTTGGGTGGCAGAGTGAAATTTGTTTTTGTTTGTTTGTTTGTTTGTTTGGACCTGGTATAATGAAATCTTGTTTTTTTTTTTTTTTTTTACTGTAAAATATCATAGTAAATCATATAAATTTGATGGAATGTAATATAAAAAGGAAATAAACATCTGAGTATGTGTTATAAGTGAGGTAAGAAGACTCCCCCTAAATGTGGGCAACACCATTCCATGATGGGGGTCCTGGACTGTATATATAGAAAAAAGTTGAACGAAGGCCGTTATCACACTCAGTTTTCTGACTGCACCTTTCTGACTATCACCGGCACCTTTCATGTCTTCCTCACCATGATGGTATATATCCTGTCAAACTGTGAGCTAAGAGTGTGTGTGTGTTTGTGTGTGTTTCTGTGTGTGTTTTCTTCATCATTAGCCCTGGAAGTGAAACCCAGACCCTCAGAGATACTAAGGCAGTGCTCTAGTACTGAATGACGCCTACAACCCAAACTGGACCTTATTCTTCACAGTTAACATGGGGATGATTGAACCATTAAAATAAGATTGTCAAAATCATTTCTATGTTAGCTGACATCAGAAACATTTTTCTTTTCCTCTCACTAGTTCCCATTTTATGCATGGATAAAGCAAAGTAAAAACCCATTAACTTGTTTGTGTGTTCACAGAAAGGATAATATTTTTCCCATAAAACAAGGCTGTTTTTCTTTCTTTCTTTCTTTCTTTTTTTTTAAGAAGAAAAAAAGGACAGGCAAATTACTCTGACTGATTGAATTAATCTCCTTCTATTTGGAAATAAGAAGTGTTTCCTTTCCTACACACAGATGTGGATATTGGCTTCCGCCAGTATGTGTAGGCAGAGCCAACAAAAGATACAGAAGACCCTACTTTCAGTACCTTGTCTGCAAATCAGTAACACTTGGGTATCAATAAGTGAAACCATATTCTTGCCTAGTCTCTATGGTCACTTTTCTTGTGCTCTCAAACTGGCTTTTGCCAAGATAGACTTACACTTGGAAACATAAAACTTTGGTTGCACCCTCCTCAATAATGCTATATGTATCAAGTTAGTGACTAAAGAAAATTTTAAAAGATGCTTGCAGATGAACAAAGTGCCACATACATCTGGAGATCCTTTGCAGTGGTCAAAGTCTTGACATGAACATTTTGACATTTTTTCTGAACACAACAATATGCTGAAGTATTTTGTCTCTTCTGTCTTGGATCTACTTCCTCCTTGATGCCTTGTGGGTGACTAATCTCAGCTGTTATCTGCAATGGTATTGTCCTATAATCAGACCTCACAGAGATATTCATCAGTTAAGATGAGCATTTTGACAGGGCAGGAAAGTTGAGGACAGAGACCCGCCTGTCTTCAGGTGTTTTGGGTCACAGAAATCCATGTCAGGCTTGATGGAAACTCAGGTGGGGAACGTGATGGTTACAGAATCTCTAGCCATCATGAAAGGTTCTTTGGCCAAATCCAGCTTTGAGATGTCCTTTTTTTATATAACAAAACTCAGCAATGATTGTAAATAGTTGAGTTCCCAAGCACATGGCCTTCCTTTAGTCTAGGTTCAATTAAGAAACTATTGTAATTATCAGTCTTTTGTGGAGTCAGAACATCTGATATGCAAGTACTGAGTAGGTCCTGTCCAGCTTTGCTTCTGTGATCACACAAAATTGGGCACATTTAGGGTGGTATGGCCTTATACATGCCTACACGTGAGTATTATTTCTGAAGATTTCTCTTTCCATCCTAAATGGTAGATTTTTACTACCTTAATTATTTCAGAGGCTCTTAACGCAGGCTTTGACAAGCATATCATGGATTTCCTTTCCTCTTAAATTGAGTCTTAATTATAGCATTCAGAATTTGGGATTCAGTCTAAAACTCTGTCTTACTGGCTAAAACTTGAAATGATTCAAAATTTTTCCATTTTTATTTTTTTTTATTAGTTTTGTACTTTTGATACCATTGTTAGCCTTCTCCCTGACCTCCCCCCACACCCTGCAAGGACCCTCCTTGTTGTGGAATATGGGTCGTGCATTGTGGGGTTAGCCATCAGTTATGGGTAGGAGGCAATGTCTCTGTGTATCATGACCCAACATGTGGCTCTGATATTCTTTCCACCCCCTCTTCTGCAAATTTCCCCTGAGCCATGCTGGGTTAATTTTAGGTCTGCTTCACTGATGCAGTCTTGGGAGCCTCTGTGTCTCTGGACATCTGGTTTGGTAGGAGCTGATTGTTCTCTGTGTCTATCTCCACTGTTGTACTGAAACTAAGAATAATTGGGGAAACAAGCAAGAGTGCTGTTTTCATGGTGAACCTGATACTGGCACAAAAGTTTTCCATTTTTAACATTGCGAATGTTGAATTGTATGAGCTGTAAATATTCCCTACCAGATATATTTGCTTACCTTCCCTTCTGAGCCCATTGCTTTCTAATAACAATGTGAAAGATTTACATTATAAACAGCAAGCTTATATATAAACTTCAGGCTTTCAAAGTCCCTAGCCACACCATTATGAGTAGTTTTTGTTTCCCAAACTTACCACAGGATATCAGACACATTTACCATATATTTTGCCACATTATAACATGGCATTGATTTTTCCAGCTCTCCGTATGTAGTTTTTCACCTTGATTTTCCCAGTCACAAAGGCAAGGTTTATGCATTAGCTGTAGTATTTCTCTACTTAAGTATCATCTCTGTGTCTGTCCATTGTTGAACCACAGCATTGCATAAAACAGCATCCCAAAATGTCCACTGCTTGTAACTAGTACTCTTTCTTATACTGAGAGTAAGCACCAGGATATAGATTCAGATTAGGCCTGCTTCGTGTTTGCTGATGTCTAGGGGAGCAGTAGCTACCTGTAGCATGAAATTCTAGGGGAGATCAGTGGAACAAATTGGTCACTATCTGAGCACCATTTAAACTTCTGCTAAGATCCTGAAAAGTATGCACCCACCCCAGAGCATTGACAATGAGCACGAGCAGTGGTATTTGCTACAAGGATGTGATAAATATATGTTGGGCTATCCCACACCTGGAATTAATGTTAAACTATACTTTTTCAGAGTATAATCCTTTCAAAAACATAGTTAATTGTGTGGTAGAAGATCCCATAGCATACAAAAACAGAAGACTGAAATAGGGTGATCTTCCATTGCTGCAATGCATGAGACTTTCTAGATTCCTAATATTTCTCTTTTTCCCATGTATTAGTCCTTTGTAATAGTCAATGGTACCTTCTGGTTTTTGATACCTTTCCTTATCCATTAAATGTATCCCAACCTTATTCTTAAACTAGTTAAGAAGGTTTTCCTATCATTGGCAGCTAAATATTATAAAGGAACATATAGGGGGGCAAAATCCTATATTAGATTGCCATTAATTATAACACCTGAGCCCCAGCTATATCACTTGTAGCTTAGAAGCTCTAGAGAAGTTCCCTTGGCAGAGGTAGTCATAAGGAAATAACCATGCCTCTGTTAAATTAGCAAGTGGTGCCAGAGTCAGTGAAAACTACTAAAAAGCAATCACAAAATTTAACATATTTCTCAAGTAAAATATGAGTGTGCTTTTATAGCTACATATAAACATTATCAAAACATCTACCAAGCATGTTATCTTCTGTCTGGGTCCAAAGAAAGCATTTCAACTCTGTAACTATTATCTTTTTTGTGAGTGAGTGTGTGTGTGTGTGTGTGTGTGTGTGTGTGTGTGTGTGTAAAGAGCAGTAAGTCAAAGAATAATAGGGGGAAAAACCCAGCTGATTTTATGAAAGTGAATCTGCAAATAGCAAGGACCTGTGTACTACACTGCTTGGGGACAAAATTATTTTCATTTCTGGGCATAGGACTATTTAACCAATCAACTTAAGCAATTCTCTTCCTCAGGAAACTGAATGACAACCTCAAGTGTAATGCTATTATTGGAGAACAAAGCAGAGATGCTATTCCCTGCAAGGCAGAGAACCATATCCGTCTGATTGGAAGGATTTTTTTTCTTAGTTAGTCAAAAGTTCATTATTGCCAAAATGTCTATATAATTGCCAGATTACTTCATATTAGCTAGAAAAAAATGAAAGTAAACCTATTCTTCCATGAGACACTTGGACTATGAAGTTAGTTACTTCAGAAAGATTTGAGATGAAATACCATATAAATAGGTATTTCTAATGATTAGACACTAAGCCAATTCACCACTTGAAAGTCTATGCTTAAGGTTGAAGTAATGACACTTTCTTTTATATCTGTTAGATTATAAGAAGATGATGTGTCAAAAGTGTTCAGAACTGTGTCTGACAAATAGTAAATTTTGGTTTTATATTCCTTGCTATTTTCTCTGATGTTGCCTTGTAGAAAATTATATATGGATGTATAATGAATAATGTAACTTTTAAGGAGAGAATGAAGGCATTCACTTGACATCTATATGTCTATTGCTGTTGGTTCTAGTCTAGCTCACACGCTCACTAAACTAAAGCTGCTGTATTACTCTTCAGCACTTTCTGGCTTCTGTGCTGCTTCGTCACAGCATATGACAACCAGAACCAGTCATCTGTTTGACAAATGAAGAAATAGATATTGGAAAAGAAGAGTAGGCTTTCTCAAGGTCATTTAATCAGGTCATGAGATCATGGCCATGCTGAGATGGGTCTCTAGTTCATCTGCATTTCACATTGCTGTCCAAATTTTCATTAAAGGAAAATAATTTTATGTCTCTCCTGCTATTTTTTCTTTAGCTAAAACCAATATTATAGTAAAATAGAAAATGTACTATTTTCCCTCTTAATTGTAGCTTGAGGTGAAGTGCTTAGACATGAAACCCAAAGTTTCATAAGCAGGACACAGAAATACAATCAGCTGTGCTGGATTTCAGAAGACACTTTGAACTAAACACTTAAATAGCACTAAAAGTTCACCAGAATGTCCAATCAGAGAAGGGAAGGATACTCCCAGAACCCCCACAATCTGAAGATTGAGGTGCATTCAGCAGGGATCCTAGCGTATGTCCTCCAAACAAGATGAATTAAAACCCAAAACAATGAACTTGATAAACAAAGCTGGGCCACCAGCATCACTTATATCTTGTATTTGATCAAAACAGAATAAAAGAAAAAAAATCCCAGGCAACATGTATGTTTAGATGGATGGAGACCAGCATAAGGGCCTAACTATACAGGGTCAGTAGAATGTGCCTGGGGGATTATCAGTAATTTAGGTGGACATGAAGAAACAGAGAAAGAGAGAGAGAGGGAGAGAGAGAGAGAGACTGTTTACAAACTTGAGAAATTTTCAGAACCATGCTTTCCCATGCACAAAGGTGACAGAGAATCACTTAAAGTGTCTACATTTTGATGACATTGACCATCAGAAACCTCAGTGCCTTCAGAGCAAGAAATGGAATGAATGAGATAGAGTCTAGAACCCCCCCCAAAAAAAAAAAATAATCACAAGGGCTGAGCTATGAAGGAAGATTCCAAATAGGAAGTAAGAAGGGTATAAATTCTCTTAGACCACAGAGACCCAGGCTCAGCTTATACTTGTTTTGTGGTCATCATTTAATACATTTTTGGGTCATGATGCTGGAAGTTGGTGAGGTTATTGTGGTGCCAGGATTTGCTAAAAGTTCAGTACTATATCAGAAGTTTTCTGAAAGCTATAACACAGAGACCTTACTCCTAAGGTTGTGTTTTCATCTACCCATGCCATTCTATTTGAACTGATATTCACTAGTATTCACTTAGCAATAGAATAATTGCTTATGCTTCTGTTTACATAATTTTCAAGATCCTCATCTTTCTAAAGATATATATAAAATACTATGAAATTTTTCATGGTTTAAAAACATGAAACATCCATATGTTTTTACTAAATAAATATAGAATAGATTTCTCTCTCCAAAATTATTTATGTTGCTTCTATCTCTAACTGCACTTAAAAAATGGTTGAATTTTAAATAATGAAATTTATTTTCTTCCTATATTTGAACTGTTCGACTTCTGAGATGTAAGGAATGGTACATGCCTGGTTAAGGAAATCTCATTACTCTTCTATGCTCGTCTTTATTTTTTCATATTATTATCCCAATTTGCCATATCACATTAGTGACACACTAACTCTAGACTACTCTGAGATCCTCTTAACTGTCTCGAGATTTAGGCAATTACTATTAACCTTACATAGGATTTTTATAGTGAAATATTTAACAATAGACTCCCTAGGGAAACTAGACCTAATTTTCTATGATTGTCAACTTCCTTAGTATAAATTCTCTCACAAAATTTGACTTTTTTTTATTAGTTATACACATAGTGTGTATACAGTCATGTTGATACCATTGTTAGCCTCCTCCTGTCAGCATCTCGGGTAGATTCAGGTTAGGAGCTATAGACGAGTGAGACCATGCAGCGATTATCTTTCTGTGATTGGGTGAGTTTGCTGAGAATGGTCTATTCCAGGTTTGACCATTTTTCTTCAAATTTCCTTGTGTCATTTTTCCTTACTGCTGTGTAGAATTCCATCATGCATATATATCATATCTTGGTTGTTCATTCTTCCAATGATGGGCATCTGCGTTGATTCCAGCTCTTAGGTATTATGAATTGAGCAGCTATAAACATGATTGAGTATGTTTATAGCTGAACTGAGGTGTGGGGCTTTTAGGATAAATGCCCAGTAAGGGAATAGCTGGGTCTGTTGGTAACCCTGTAGTTGACCTTTTCAGGTGGTTGTACCATCTTACATTCCCACCACCAGTGAATGAGGGTTCCTATTTCTCCACATCCTTGGTAACATTTGTTTTCATTTGACTTTTTAATGTTTGCTATCCTTACTGGGGTAAGGTGAAATCTCATAGTTGTTTTAATTTGTATTTCCCTGATGATTAGGGATGATGAACATTTTCTTAAATGTGTGTTTGCCATTTGTATTTCTTCCTCTGAGAACTGCCTGTCTAGGTCTTTGTCCGATTTTGTGAGTGGGTTGTTTGACTTTTTATCTTTTATGTTTTTGAGTTCTTTGTAGATTCTAGAAATTAGGCCTCTGTCAGTTGGATAGCCAGCAAAAATTTTCTCCCATTCTGTGGGTAATCTATTTTGCTCTGCTTATTTCTTTGTTTGTCTGTGAAGAAACTTTTCAGCTTCAGTAGATCCTAATGAATGAGTGATTGTTTAAGCTCCTGACCTATTGGTATTTTATGCAGGAAGTCTTTTCCCATTCCTTTATCATGGAAAGATCCTCCTACTTTTTTCTTCTAGTAGTAGCTGAGTTTCTGGTCTTATATTGAGGTCTTTGATCCATTTGGACTTGATTTTTGTGCATGGTGAGATGTGTGGACTGAGTTTCATTTTCCTGCATATGGTTATCCAGTTTGTCATAAAAACACTCAAAAAAGAAATTGAGGAGGACTTGAGCAAATGAAAAGACCTGATATGCTCCTGGATAGGCAGAATTAACATTGTGAAAATGGCAATCTTACCAATGGCAATATGCAGATTTAATGCAATACCAATAAAAATCCCAACATTGTTTTTCACCAAGACAGAAAAAATTATCTCAAAATTAATATGGAATGGCAGAAGGCCTTGATATCCAAGCATATCCTCAGCAAAAGAAACGCCTCTGGAGGCATCATCATGCTTGATCTAAAGCTATATTACAAAGCCATAGTAATAAAAACAGCATGATACTGGCATAAAAATAGGATGATAGACCAATGGAACAGAATCGAGAATGCAGACTTTGGGACAAACAACTATAGCTACTTGACATTTGACAAAGGCCCTAACAATGCAGGCTGGGAAAATGGTGCTGGACAAACTGGATAACTATATGCAGGAAAATGAAACTCAAACCCCACATCTCGCCATGCACAAAAATCATGTACAAAATTTGACTTTTAAGTACATCTTTGACATTAGTGGACAAAGTATTGGTAAGAACCTACAATCCATACACAAACCCAATATCAGTGGCTCCAGTATACCACTGAACTGGTATTATTTAATAATGCAATTTATATCACACAAAATAGATTTTTTTTTTCAAATGTATAGATTGAATTAGAAAAATGTATGCAGAAAATCAAACACACTTGAATGTATATATATATTAAAGAGAGCCAAATAGATCAGGGGAAGTTTCTAGAATCCATAGAAGACAGGTGATTACCAAATACAGCTTTTCTCACACGTATGGAAAGAGTATATGTATTGTAAATCTATACCATCAGGAGTCTTGCATAAGACATTTGCATGTAGTTGCAACATTCATTTGACCACTTAAAATGCATGAAACATATTTTACCCATGAGAAATTAATTATTAGTACCTGTTACATTCTAGAAGAAAATAGGTAATGCCCTGCCATCATGAAGCATAACATCCTTTGAGAAGTCACCTTTGCACATTTACCTACGTGACTGTGAATGTTTGCACTGTTTCTAAGAGAATATGAAGGCTCTTCTGAGAGCTCACAATAAGACAACTGATGTGACAGAGGACTGAGGTGTGAAGAGACCCTTTCTGAGCATACACTAAGTAATAATACAATAGATAATGGAGTGTAACTTAGGCAAGTGACTGATTATTACATAGTAAAATGAAAGTTGAGGGAATGCCTGTGGAGTTTCTGTAGAATTGGAGCTGTGTATGTCATATTTTAGCAGCTGATGATGGATGATATGGACAGAGTACAAGGAAGATGGACAAAGATGATGCTATGGAGGCAAGCAAGGGCCAAATTAAGTGGGATTTGGAGGGTGGTGTTAAAGATTTTGAATTTTACCCCAAGAACTGGGATAGCCACTGAGCTACAGATTGTAAGCTAATCATAGCAGAGTTATATGCAGGGAGACAACAGAGTGTCACCGAAGTGTATAAGATGGAACAGATGTCCATTCCAATAGAAGCATTTCTGCTTATAAATAAGATAAAGGAAAACATTAAGTTTGGCCCCTATTCTTGGGCATCCTTTTACAGAGGAGCCCTAAGAGGTCCTCTAATTCATATGTTGATGTGGAAGCTGTCTGAGAGCTTTGTTCTCAACTACCCCAACAGGTAGACTGGAGAAGAACATATTGTTTTATCCCTGGGGATGACAAAGCCTTATTAAGTGCTACTCACTAGCTTCTTGTCAGCTGAAAAATTTAAAAAAATAGAGAACTTCGAGCTCCCAAACTGATTGGCATAGGTGTATCTTTTGGTTTGGTGATGTGAAGTAAAGTACTTACTGATAAGAAAAACAATCAACATCCTATAATTTACATTTTGAAAGATATTTTCACATAAGTTTGCTAATGTCTCCCATACAAATACTCAATTTTTGTTTCTGTAGGTTAGCATGGATAGAAACGGGCTTTCAAATGGTTAAATATCAATTTGAAGTTAACAACCTGAGACTTGGCCACATCCATAGAAATTACTGAAATCAGCACCTTGAGGTTCATTTCACATGACAAGCACAAGAAATTAGACAGGGAATTTGTTATTGATTCTTGCCTGCTATGATCTGCTAAGATCCATTCTGAGAGACATGCTTTATCAACTCAACTCATCCTCCTTTTAATGTGCCTTAACCTTACCTGCCTCCCATACTTCTTTCCTACTTACCAGCCCAAACCACTTAAAATAAAAAAGAATGAATCAAACTATACTTCTTTTCTATTGCCCATCTAATGTTCTTTCCTTGTTTTCTTTTCTTTTTTAATTTTATTGTTCTCTTTATTGAAGCTAAACTGAATAAAGGCAATTTTCTCCTGAATTGAACATATGAATATAGTTTTCAGAACTCTCTAGTAGTTAATTCTATTAAATGGATGAGTGTGATCCCAGGAAAATCATAAGAGTGAAATTCTTTGAATTATTTAATGCAATTGAAAAATGTCATGGAAGATGCTCTATCAGGAATATAGCCTTTTGAGACAAATGAAAATGAAGAGAAAAATAATTTTCTATCTTCAGCTCAACTGTAAATCCTATAGCTCCTGCAAAAATCAGTTATATCCAGGGAGAAAAGGATTTCCATTCCGCTGTTTCTGCATTTCCAGAGTGATGGGGGCAGCATATGATTCTTTTTCCAATGATCAAGAATCAACACAGGGCTAGAAAGATGGATTAGCAGTTGAAGGTGCTTTCTTCAAGAACCCACCAGCCCAAGTTCAATACCACACATCAAGCCAGACACAAAGTGGGGCATGTGTCTGGATTTAGTATGCAGTGGCAGGAAGCTCTGGCATGCTCGTTCTCTCCAAATAAATAAATAAATAAATCATTTTTTTTAAAGAACTAAAGAACAAAAAGGATCAACTCAGAATCACATACAAATTTCTTTACTTGCATTGTAGGTCCCAAGTACTCTTCCCTGACCAGCTGCTGATTCTGTAGAGATCCTATACAAGTTATAGTCAGATTAGTATGTAATGTTTCATGAGAAATATGTTCCTTTGTACACCATTTCCTATCATTCTCATTGTCATTTCTATCAATAATAATGAGCAATGTTGTTTTCCCCAGAAGAAAGCATCTGTTTTCTGACTGCCATGTATTATAGCAATTACTGTAACACTTGCTTAGATATTGCTTTGTTAGTTAGTTAGTTAGTCAGTCAGTTAGTTAGTTACTTGGTTAGTTAGTTAGTCTATTTGTTTTGTAATACATACCAGCAGTCTTTCAAGCCTGACCAATGGTTACTACAAGGTTTTATGTGATAGTCTTCATGAGGGGAATTGTCCTCCCCAAATGATACTTTTATACTATTAACTTAATACACTGCATTTCTCTGGAGGAAGCAGCTGTCAAAATAGTGGGCTGGGCTCCTCTATCTGGTCTTCCAAGGAGGAGTCCTCTGCAGGAGCCTTCCCAGGAGACTGGCCAAGACTTCCTCATCCAGCACTTTAGCTGAAGGACTTCGCATCACTCTGACTCAATCTATTATTAATCCATATGGAGGAAAAGGAATGCTTCTACACTGCTGGTGATACTGTGAATTAGAATAGCCATTAATTAAAAAAAAAAACATGATAGAGGTTCCACAGAAAGCTAAAAGTAGAATTAGCCCATGACCTGGCAGTTAAAGGAGCTAAAATCAGTATTCAGAATAATCTGCATTTCTGTGTTCATTGCAGCATTATTCACTGAAGCCAAGACATGGAATCCACTAAAGTTCGTCCATCAGAAACTCAATGGACTTTAACATGTTATCTACACATGCAGTGAACCATCAAAAATCAGAGAAATCTGTCATTTTCAACAGCGTAGATTAATCTAGAGGATATTATGGTAAGCAAAATAATAAAGACACAGCAAGATATACCATCTGGTCTCACCTGAAGAATCTTAAAAGGTTGAACCTATAAAAGTAGAGACTAATTGGTTGAAAAGATGGCTTAGTGGGTAAGATCATTTGCGTGCATGCAAGCACAAAGGCTTGAGAGGGACTGACTCACCCTGGGTTGGATTTCCCAGCAACCATATAAGCAGCTGGACATGATAACACACACCTGCCATCCAGTTGTGGGGCAAATACAGACAGGAAACTCATTGGTGCTTGCCTGGTCAACCAGTCTGACCCAAACCAGTAGCTTTTGTTTCAGATGAGAAAGTGATTTTTCAATAAGTTTACTGCATGTCAGAGGATCCCATACACACAGAACAGGGTATTGTTCATAACAATATTCTCTTGATGGACCACTGGAAAGAGTTAGAGTATATGATTGACTTTTATTGTCAGTGACTTCCTAAAGTCATCCCTGTCTGATTTCATCCCACCTCACAACCACCCCAATGCGAAGGCAGATGGATTAAATGAGGGTGAGCCCAGTAAAAGCCCAGGTAGCCTGAAAAACTCACTTAAAAGTCTAAAAGATTTACACTAATAGGATAATCAGTATTCAATGTTGAATTATGGAAATTAACTGTATCTTGTAAGAGCCTAGTTTGGGACAAAAGTAAAAGTAGCTGAGCCTGAATAAGTTTTCCACACTGACTGGAACAAGGAATGTTTGCTAATAATTATGAAAGCATGCATCCAGGTAATAAGAAAACATATGAAAAAGAATTTGGGAGGGCATGAGTAGAGAGATAAAAAGAGTCACAGAGATATAAAGAGACATTCTTGGTGGTTTGACTTAGGTTTCCCCTGTAAATGTATGCGTGCTGAGTGCTAAGTCTCCAGCGGGTGACAATTTGGCAACTGGAGCCTCCTGGAGGCTCATGCCATCAATTTCCCCTGCCATCATGGAGCCAAAATAAACTCATTTCTCCCATAAGTTGCTTTTGGTTGGCTGGTTTTCACAGCAAGGAGAAAGTGATCACAATAGTAAAATTGGTACCAAGAAATAGGGACATTACTGCTAGAAACCTGTGTGGCTTTTGGCCTTTTCAGACTGATTTGAGGGAGGAATGTGGAAGGATTTGAAATCTTGGCATAAGAGAATGAGAGACTCCATGCAGTGCTATAAATATAGTTGATGGACCATTCTGATCAGTGTTGAAAAGCTTGACTATAGTATAGTAGATAGATAGATAGATAGATAGATAGATAGATAGATAGATAGATAGATAGTATAGGGGCCAGGAGTAGAATGTGGTGGTTTGATAAACTTCTGTGTCCTGAATGTTAAGTCCCCAGCTGGTGGCATTCTGACAATTGGAGCCTCCTAGAAGCAGTGTATTATTGGAGGTTGGCTCATGGGTGTTATAGCCAGCTTCCCCTTGCCAGTGCTTGGCACACTCTCCTGTTGCTGTTGTCTACCTGATGTTGGCCAGGAGGTGATGTCCACCCTCTGCTCATGCCATCATTTTTCCCTGCCATCACAGAGCTTGCCCTTGAGACTGTAAGCCAAAATAAACTCTCTCCTCAAATAAGCTACTCGTGGTTGGGTGTTTTCTGCCAGTCATTAGAAGCCAACTGCAACAACATTCAACAAGTTCAGGCCATAAAACCGTAAGATCCAACCCCAGTGGCCCACTTTCTCTAGCAAAGTTACACCTCATGAAGGTTGCACAGCCTTCCCAAGCAGTACCACTATCTAGGGACCAAAGTGTTCAAGCTCAGGAGCCTAAGGGGGACATTTTACATTCAAACCATACTCCATGTGATAGAAATAAAAGGTGAAAGAATTAAATGTGCAGCTACAGGAAAAAATGAAGGGCAGAGAAAGGGATAAAAAGAGCATGGCAGGTTTACTTTTTCAGAAGGGAACAGTAAGCACTAATGTAGACAGCAATTCTTAGAATTCACGCTCGAAAGCAGCATGAACTATAGGAAGAAATCTGGCTGGCAAACAGTAGAAACAAAGACCCCAGCTGATCCCCCAGGCTCAGTCACACCGAGTCAATGTTGAGGTCCACTCAACTGGAGGATGTGGTCTCTTCATGCAGTGCAAATGCTCTGAATAAAAACAAAGTCTTTGATTCTTGGGTTGTTGGATGTTGGTAGGATCATCAGGGAACTGAAGGATTAGATCAAGAAATTATTATCTTAATAATCCACCTCCTGGGCTCTTAGATTTACTGGTAACTTGTTAGTTTGGGGATGAGCTTTTTTCCCCCTCATGGAATGTATAAGGAGATCTGTGGTATTAACCAACCCTCACAGCTACAGTCAGTGTCTAGATTAAGTGTCTTGCCATCATCCTCACCTGCTGCTAACTTGACATTGCCCCTCTCCTAGGCTCCTGAATTTCCTGGTGGGGTGCATGGTTGCTGCATTTCTTCATTACACACACACACATACACACACAACACACACAGACTTTTGAGGATTGGAACACCAGACACCATATGGAGCCTAATGATACTAAGATGCTAAAAACATTTGGGTGGGCAACTGTGATCTGTGCTTTAATCAAACTCTAGGTCTGGAAGTTAAGATCTCTGAGCACTTAAATTTTTATTCACTTGAGAGAGAGAGAGAGAGAGAGAGAGTGAGGCAGATACAAAGAGAGGGAGTATAGGCAGCCAGGTCCTCCTGCCACTGCAAAGGAACTCCACATGCAAGTGCCACTTTGTGCATCTGGCTTTACATGGATATTGGGGAATCGAACCCAGGCCATCAGGCTTTGCAGATAAGTGCCATTAACCACTAAGTAATGTCTCCATCCTGACCCCTGAGCTTCTACACTTAAAATTGGCTTCTCTCAGTAGTCTCTGGCCATTCTTGTAACATGCAGACAAGGGAGGATATCGACATTTCTTAGGTACTCCACCAATTTGTGCTTATAAAACCCCGTTTGCCACAGGGTAATGGCAATGCCTGATAGCCTCCTCCCAAGAAGGAAATGACCAAGTTTTCTCATTCTGTTATTCCGGCTGTGACTATCAGAAAGATCTATAGAACTAGTGGCAGGAAGCTGTACTGTTTGCAACCTTCACAGAGAACCAAAATAAGTTACCTTCTGTCTCCTACAGAGCTTCCCACGAGAAACTGGGGGATCTGAGATGTATGCCACAGGAGTCAACCTTCCCTCCAAGGCTGCGCTACTTCCTGGTGTTGCCAGGCTGCAGCTTGGCTCTCACAACATCTTCTGCTATTTACCTCCATGCACTGAGACTAAAGTAAAAAGAAAATTAATAAGTTGTCCTTCCAACATCTGATGCTAATGATAATTGCTTTCTGCTTCACTCGCCTCCTCCTCTTCACTGTGAGATCCTGCCCACGCCCATTATCTGCTCACTGTTGTAGTGGGATAAGGAAAGAAGCCCAGCTTACCTGCTCAGATTCACTGTGCTGTAGACAGTAGGAGTAACCACAGGAAGACAGAATTTAAATTTTGGTAAACTAATCCTAAAATCTTCTGATTTGGCTTCAGACAAAACATCTTACACTTCAGAAGATCTTCACAGGAAGGAGTTAAATTAAAATATTTTCAATTTCCCTCTCAGCTAACTAATTTTGCTGTGTACTGTGGTCAAAGATATTTCAGAGATTTTAATTTGCCTGAGATGTTTCAAAGAGAAATAGATTTATTTTCTGACTTTGAAACTTTCTAAGAGTGATATAGTTCCACTTCATTGTACTACTTCTAACACATGACTCTCTGGGTTCAGATTTTAATTGCTGATTTAGGAATGAATGTGGGTGAGATCAGCTAATTTCATGATACAATGGAGAAAACAACAATGTAAGAAATCACCATTGGCTCAAAGGGTGAGACATATATCAGGTAAGTGATACTAGTTAAACCTCAGCTTTCATTTCTTTAAACTAGAGGTATTATGGGCTTTGTCATTTTTCATAAAGATTATATGAAATAGTATATATAAATGATATAGCACAGTGTCTAAGAAAATGATTTTTTCAGCATAACTTTCATCTTCTTGAGTTTCAACATACCCATAATTGCAAGTTAGTAATTAAATGAAAGCAAAGCAATATTCCTGTTTGCAAACTTATAAAAAGTTTTGGACGTTCCTGCTCTACCTTTTAGTAATCAACCCTCATAAACATTACTTTCAAAATACTGAGTTCAAAATTCTCACCCCTTCCAAATATGGTGAAATTAATGTACCTACCAGGTCTAATGGTCACTATCTTAAGAGCATTTTGGGAAGGGGGGCAATAGAATCCAAAGGGTGTTAATCTTTTGTGAAATAGATTATAGAGCCACAGAAACAGTGAAAGCGCGTGGAAGCCTCTGCTTTCTCTCCTTATGAACACCAAACCTCTGACTAGGGCTATTAGCCTCTTTCTAGGAGGAAGGTCTATGCTCATTTTTACACATTATGCAAAGCATAAAATTTCTTTAAGTTTCATAAGGTTCACTTAATCTTTTCTTGTCTGCAGATTCTTGCTTTTCTGTCCAATCTAATCACATGGTGATTTCTGAGCAATTGAGAAGATTTGCTATGATAATTTCCTCAAATTTCATGGCTCTAGTTAAGTTACATGATCTTTTCTGAGAATTTTTTCTACAGTTTGTATAGATCAAAGGTCTTTTGTCCTTCCTCCTACTCAGCACTAATATCCAATTGTTCCTATGTATCTTATAAGGTGATTATTTATTACCTTGACACTTGTGCGAAATTTACATATATATACACATTTCCCTGTTATCTGTTTTAATGCAAATATATTCTTGCCTTTCCTACTGTATGTTCACAGCAATATAGATGTCAGGCAGGGCAATTTCTCCAACTAGTTCTTTTCAAAATTATTTTCTATATGAAAAATCCTTTGTACATTTATGAAATGTTGGAATACTATTATATCTATTTATTTTAGTATGCTGCTCAGAATGTTGAGGGGGATTGTGTTATATCTGTACATCCATTTTGACAGAACTGACATTTTCACAATATTAAGTCTTCCAATGCATAACTATGGTGTGCACCTTTATTTAATTCTTTTATATGTCTCACAAAATTTTAGCTTGGGCTTTCACTTTTTGTCTGTAGTCCATACAATATTTTATCTCAAATGTTCTTCTTTTATCTAAATCTTTTTTCTGGGCTGTAGAGATGGCTAAGTATTAAGGCATTTGGCTAGAAAGCCATAAGACCTCAGTTCAATTCCCGAGGCCCCATGTAAACCAGATGCACCAGGTGATGCACGTGTCTAGAGTTTGTTTGCAGTGGCTGGAGGCCCTGGCATGCCCATTCTCTCTCTCTCTCTCTCTCTCTGCCTCTTTCTCTCTCACTCTCTCAAATAACTAACTAACTAAATTTTAGAGAAAGAGTTTTTTTTTTACTCTTCTTAATAAGTGTTATTAATTTTTATTTACATGCAAGGATGGGAGAGAGTGGAGAGAATGGGCACACCAGGGCCTCTTACCACTGCCACCAAACTCCAGATTTATGTTCTACCTTGTTTATCTGGCTTTATGTGGGTACTGGTTAATAGAACCCTGGTCATCAGGCTTTGTAAGCAAATACCTCTAATCACTGAACAAACTTTATAGCCCTTTTTAATTTTTTTTCATTATTCAAGCATAGACATGAAATTAACTAATATCTATCCTTCACTACACTGTCAAATAGAAGAGTTCAGAGTACCTTGCACTAACCCTAGCAGTAGGCAGGCACGATTTACTATTTCCTTTGAATTATGAGTTTAGATATGAAGTTCCTTTGGTTTCTGTTTGTTTTATGGTCCTAGAACTCAAACCCATGGCCTTACTCAATCTAGGCAAGCACTCTACCATTTAGCTAAAGCCTGAGCTCATTTTTATCTTTCATATATGCATTTGTCAGTTTCAGGAGGTTTTTTAGTGTGTGGGGGAGGGGGTATGGACAGTGTATGCACGTGTGTGTATGCAGCTGCTCTCATGCCCTATATCATGTTATGCACACCAAGCCAGAATACAGCACCGAGCGTCTTTCTCTATTGCTCTTCCATGTTGACTCCTCGAAATGGAGTCTTTCACTGAAACTTGAGCTGCAGTACTTTGGACGGACAGCTGACGATGAAAGCCTCAGTAATTATTTCCCTCTGCCTCCTTCATGACTGGAGTTACAGGGAGCCATGCTCAGCTTGTTCCTGTCAGGGATGCAGGTGGAACTCGGGTCCTCCTTGCAGCAAGGCAAGTGCTGTTACCCACAGGACCATCTCTCTCGCTCAGGAAACGCTCTTCTATTTCTTGTTTGGGTTGCTTTTGTAATGAATGGGTGCTACTTTTCGTCAAATGCTATTTTAATGTCTATTAAAATAGTCTTGACGTTTATCTTTGATTTCATCAATATAATTGATAATGCTGTTTTTGATTCAAATGTTTAAAACAACACAGTATTTTTGTATGAATCCAAATTAATAATAGTTAATAATCATGTAAATTTTGTATGGTTTTGGCTTGATTTTGGACAAATTCAAAATGAAAATGATAGATACCTTTTATTACTTATAGCTAGTTTTGCTCAGAATAAACTGATATTGTAAAGTGTATAGAAGTGTTTATTTCTCTGCCAGGGTTGGTATGAGCATGTGGAGAATGGGAACTCTTTCACATCTTCAACGATACAGTTATAAGTGAATAATTAATTTATTATTCTTAGGCTACCTTACATTCTTTGGATTTTGTTTTATTTTTACCCTAGTTTTGGTCATTTATTCCTTTTCATGATTTTTTTGCATGTAATTAACTTGTCTTCATTTCTTTTTAAATATTTTATTTATCTTATTTGGGACAGAGGGAAAGATGGAGGGAGAGAGAGAAAGAGGCAGATAGAGAACAGGCATGTCAGGGCCTCCAGCCACTGCAAACAAACTCCAGATGCATGTACTACCTTGTGCATCTGGCTTATGTGGGTCCTGGGAAGTTGAACCTGGGTCCTTTGGCTTTGCAGCCAAGCACCTTAACCACTGATCAATCTCTCCAGCACCTTTGTTTCTTTTTATAGTGCTAAGGATCAAGTCCAAAGTTTCATGTGTGTTGTATGAAATTTTATGTGCCTGAATTACACTGATATACAACCCCAGCCCCTAAGTTATAGTTTCCAGAATATAAATGCTAAGCTTCTTATGTTAAGTTTATTTCCATGGATTTAATATTTTAAAGCTATTATGAAGAAAGAGTGTTGCTTTCTAAAGTTTAATTTTGGACTACTCATTAAACTATATGGAAAATATATAGAAAAAAAATACACTTTTTAGCTCAAAGCCTTCCCAACGTGCCTCTCTATTTTTAACAACTTTATATTTGATTCGTTCAGAATATAATAGATAGAAAGGTGATAGATAGACAGGCAGAAAGATAGATAGATAGGCAGAAAGATAGATAGATAGATAGATAGATAGATAGATAGATAGATAGATAGATAGATTATCTGAAATTGAAATGGTTTATTTCTTTTCTGAGCTGGTGCTATTCACTTCCATGTATTCCATCATCTCCCCTCTATAACTGCCAGTACAAGTTTGAATAGATGTAGAGAGAGCAGTCTTTTTAGGTCATAGGAGACAAACCTTCATTACTTCACAAGTAAATATGATCTTAAACAGAGATGTTTAAAGAAGTTTTTTTTTTTTAAATCAAGGTATTTATCTATTGCCCACCTTGCTTTTTGTACTATTTATCTGAAAGGAGTATTGGATTTTTTAAATGAATTTTCAGTGTGTATTTACATGGTCATTTGGGTTTCTTTCATTTGTTTTGTCAAGATGCTTTTCTAAGCATATAGACATAGAGCTAAAGGGGAGAGATAAACCAGCAAGAGAAATAAAATTAATTGTATGGAAAAATACCATAATGAAAATATGTTTTTTGTTGTTGTTGATTTGTTTTGTTTTCTTTTCTTTTCTTTTACTGATTCCTAGGTGTTAAAAAAGCTTTGTATTTCTGGTGTAAATCCAAATAAGTCATGCTATATAATCCCATTTGTATGTTGCTAAGATGTCTTACTGACATGTTGTTGAGGATTTTTCAATAAAATTCATAAGCACTATTACTGTGTACTTTCCTATTTTCTATATTTTTCTAACTTTGGAATAAGAACTCTACTGGCTTTACCAGGAATTTATTTAACATTATTGCTTCCTCTTTTGTTCAAAAAATCGTAAAAAAAAAATCCAAATTTCTTAAATATCAGGTATAATTCATCAAAAATAACCAACTGAATCTGCAATTTTCCTGATCATAAATTTTAGGCAAATTTTTAAATGGATTTAAAATTATAAGTATTAGAAACTGAACTGTATCCCCTGGACCCCTAAACAAACTCATATAATGAATTTCTAAATGCCAAATCTAACTATATTTGGAGATAGGATTTTTAAGGAGCAATTTAGATTTAAACGAGGCCATAAAATTTGAGGCATAATCTTATAGGCCTGGTATAGTTATAAGGAGAAACCCCAAAGTACATGAGCTCTCTCCTCTCTCTCTCTCTCTCTCTCTCTCTCTCTCTCTCAAAGGTTATGTGTATATGAGGACATAGTGAGAAAGTGATGATTTCATCAGATAGTCAATGGTGCATCATGAACAATGTTACATGTGCATTTGAGAAGAATGTTTCACTGTAGGGGTTTAAATGCTTTGTGGATATCTGCTAGGTCTAATTTCTTTTAGAGTATTGGCCAGATTTTCTGCTTTCCTATTGATCCTCTATTTGGTTTTCTGATTCATTATTTAAAGTAAGATGCTAAAAGCACTAACTGTTATTATTAACTGATGTACTTCCCTTTTCAGTATCATAACGTTTTACAGTTCCAATGTTTTATGGTCCCCTTTTCATGCATGTATATCTTAATTAGGATCACATCCTCATCTTTAGTAACTTTTTTTTTTTTTGCTTTACAGTAAATTTTGTCTTATGTTGTCAGAGCCACTCCAACTACCTATGGCTATAATTGTATGATATGCCTCTTCCCACACTTTTGCCTTTCTAATGTTAGAAATTAATGTGGACAGCATGTGTTTTGATCTTTGAGATTTGTCTGTTCATTCACACTGACATTCTGTCTTTTGATTAAATTGCCTAGCCCACTTATATTTGAACATGTCATTGAAATGTTGGATTTATTTCTGTTTTCTGACTTATTTTTATGTTCTCCTATTTGTTCACTTATTGTTTTCTTTTGTGTTAACAGAATAATTTTCTTTGTGTTTGTTCTCTGTGTATACATATACATATTAAATTATAAGAAACTACTTCACATTTCTAGTATGGTATGTACAGTTTGCCATACAATCTACATTAGTCCTATATACCTGCATTTCATTTCTTACTTGTGTGCTATTTTTGTTATATATCTACCATCCATGCAGGTAATAAATACAATTGTTACATTTGGGACTTTATACAATTTTACTCTAGTTAAAGAAATTAACAAAACAGCACACGTTTGTGTTTATAGAATTTTTTATATTAACTTTTTATTATCTTTCTTATTCTCTTGGATTTCAATCACTATATATTGTCATTTCCTCACACCAATACCATTACCTTCAACTTTTTTCCTGTTTATTATCATATGTATAACATCTAAATTTGTTGCTAGTCCCATAAAAAATTGCTTTATATAGTTGTATTTTAATTTTCTTATTATTTTTATTTATTTATTTATTTATTTTGTTATCTACCAATTTATTATTTATATATTTTATTTTTTATTTTTTATTATTTTTTGACTTTATTTTTATTTTTTTTATTAGTCATTTCTGTATTCAGCAAATACAGTCAGTTTGGTACCATTATTAGGCTCATCCGTGACCTACCCCCTCCCCTTGGTTATTTATTTGAGAGAAATAGAGATACAGAAATAGGCAGGCAGAGAGAGAGAGAGAATGGGCATTCCAGGGCCTCCAGCCACTGCAAACGAACTTGAGATGCTTGTGCCCCCTTGTGCTTACGGGGGTCCTTGGGAATCCGACCTCAGTCCTTTGGCTTTGCAGGCAAGCACCTTAACTACTAAGCCATTTCTCCAGCCCCCTATATTGTTGTTGTTTTTAATCATTTTCAAGATTCACAATGCCCCTGCTAAGGTTCTATAAGGAGTAGAATTGCTGTGAGTGGAGAATTTCCAACCTGCCTAGTTTCCTGCAAGTTATACAGGAAGTTCCAGGGATGCAGTATTCATTTGTCTTTCCCAGTACTGGCTATGTAACTACCTTTGAGTCATTCATACTCCTGGATAGAACCTCTCACTCATATTCCTATAAGGCCCCTGATAAACTCACTAATTCACTGTGCTAGACTTGTGAAAACTTATTTTGTTTGTCTATTAGTGCCCTGTCTGGAATGAGTACATGTTTATGTCTAAAAATTCACAAAACAAAATTAGAATTCAAAAATAAAAATAAAATAAAGACTATTCCAGGTAAACAGTAGGTTAAAAAGTTTTCTGTTTTTCTTTGTTCTCCTCCAGATATTGTTATTATGTATATCTTGGTGTCTTTAGTCATATTCCACATTAGTATGAAGTTGTGATAATTTTCCTTCATTCTTTCTGTTTTTCAGGTTGAATGATCTCTTGTTTTCAGGCCAAGGCAGCTTTTATTGTCTTGTTACCCTGTTCGCCAGAGTTTTGAAGAGTAACTTTAGGTTTACTCCTTCCCACACCCTTTTCCTAATGAAATCAGTTCCTTTGGAAAGAGCTTGGAATCCAACTGTCCTATACAAACTGTTGTCATATGTCCAAAGCTCCAGCCTGGACAGTGGATTACTCCTACCCCAGTGACAAGCTGACTTTATAAGCTGATGCATCTTGGTTTTATTTTCCAAGAATATAACTTCCCACAGACAAATAAGTGACACAGTTCAATAAAATTTCCAAATTCTTATTTACTTATGATGCAGATCAACCTGATCATTGGGAACTGAGTACCAGAAGAGTCTCTTGGTCTTTAAGCCATACTGCTCAGGTGTTTATGTTCTGAAAAATCTCTTTTTTACTATTTCAACCCAGAATGGCTCACCTTCTATACAGGGAAGATGAGTAGCAAAATCATAAATCCAGAGTCACGCATTCACTATTCTTTCTTCCTTTTGTCATTTTTTATGAGAGAGAGAGAAAATTGTCATGTCAGACCTCCAACCACTGCAATCAAACTCCAGATTCATGTGCCACCTTGTACACATGTTCAATCTTGCACACTTGCATCGCCTTGTGCATCCAGCTTTTGTGGGACCTGGAAGGTCCTTAGGCTTTGCAGGCAAGTGTCTCCACTTGACCATCTCTCCAGCCCACATTCACTATTTTTGCTATGGCTTACTTATTGAAATTTGTACAAGTTAGCTAAGTCATGAATGTGACTGTTTGCCCACAGAATACTTTTCATGGAATTTAAGTCATTTTTTTTTGTTATAATGTTTACAAATTGTGATTGCTTCACCATATACATAGTACACAATTCCTCTCAGGTAACTATTCCACAAGTGGAATGATGCTAACTATTGTCCTATTAGTCAACTGTAGAGTCTATAGTATGTCCTCCTTTCATTCTTACCTTGGTAGTTGGTGCATTCTTTCTTTTGTTTTCATCAATCTAATTCTAAGATAAAAATTATTAGTTCTTTCAAATAACCAAATATTGATATTACTAAATTTTCTCTAATTCTTAGATTTGCTTTTTGTTGATATAATTATTACATTGCTTCCATCTTGCTATTTATTATAGGTTTAATTTTTCTCCATTTTTATGTTGGGATATGACAATCATTGATGTTTAGAAACATCTCATTGTCTAGCTTAAGTGTTTAAGCCTTTATATATTTTCTTATAATAATTAATTTAGCAATGAAATTAAAACAAATCTCCAGACAAAATTGGACCAACAGAAGTATTCACAGTTTGGAAAGTTCCCTTTTACTCAGGAGAACAAGTAAAAAGAAATTATCTGGTACTCATAAACTGCCAGGGGAATATGAGTACTTCCAATTCCTTGGTGATAATCAACTTAATTGAAAAATGCAATGTCAGATTTGAATATTAGTTAATAGAGCACAAGGCTGAAATATCCTTCCACAGCCAGAAGTATCCTCACCAGTCACCTTCCTAGCTCTTTGATTGAACCATTCTTGTTTAAAAAATATTTTATTTTATTTATTTGAGAGAGAGAGAGAGAGAGAGAGAGAGAGAGAAAGAAAGAAAGAAAGAAAGAAAGAAAGAAAGAAAGAAAGAAAGAAAGAAAGAGAGAAAGAATAGGTGTGCCAGGGACTCCGGCTACTACAACCAAACTCCAGATGCATGTGCCACCTTGTGCATCTGGCTTACCTGGGTCCTGGAGAACTGAACCTAGGTCCTTCAGCTTTGCAGGCAAGCACCTTAATAGCTAAGCCATCTCTCCATCCTTGAACTATCCTTTGCCATGTACCAATCTGGTGCTAAATACTAGAGTTCGTACCATGCACTCCACAGTGAACAGAGTGGCATTCTAACAATATTATGAACTGCAAACTCTGTCTATTCCCATGGAAATTAAGTTTGATTCATGAATAGTTTAACACTTAAGCTTTGCTGTATTAAAACATACCCAGTTATAAGACTAGCTTTCTAACCTACTTTGTAAAAGCAAAACCAGCTGTGTAACTTCTCAGATTTTTCACCTTTCCTTGTGGAGCAAAGTTGTAGTGGAGGTACTCTCTATGCACAAGTGGACCAGAACCGTGTCTGCAACATAGGCAGGAATGCCAATCAGCCAGGTTTGCAAATGCCCACGTGGACAATTGGATGGGACTTTAGGTATAAATATATTTAACTTTTCAGGTTGCAAAAGAATTTGTTTTAAGTATAAATCACTTACTGCATAAGTGAAAGATTGACAAAGAATCTCTTAGACTGAGAGCATGGGCTTCTCTTAGAGTTTCTATTTCCTGGAAGCTCTAGTCCTGTGTCTGGGTATTACGATAAGGTTCAGATTGTTTTCCATTGCTCTGACACACTTTATTGCAGGAGAATGAGCATAGTACATGAAGTTTGAAGTTTGAAATCCGAATTTACATTTTCATGATGATGGAGCTGCATTTTTCTCCAAGAGAATATGTAAGTTATTTGTTAAAAAAAATAAATCTCAAGGGAATAGGGCCATGATGTGCTTGTAGATGGGAATTACTGACAGGTAACTCCTCAGGACATCAAAATGTAGTAAGCTTTGGTCCCTGGCAAAGGTCGTACTTAATTCATTGATAACCAATATTACTCAAAGAAAGATAAGGCTGTTCAAGCATCCTGAGATTTTCTCCTTTCAGCATTCAGACTATTGAACGTTCTGTACTCCGTAACTGTGGCCTTCCTTCTCACTTTAAAAAACATATAAAAGAAAAATGATGCAAAGGGGTTCATAACAGTAAACAAGAGAACTTCATGTTTCATTTAATGTAGCAAAACCCAAGATTGGTTCTTATGTAGCAGATCCCAAGAATTTTTAAATCCAGAGCCCAACAAATGTATGTTAATACACTTCATCAAAGATCATTTCCATAATCACCCTTTGCCAAAGCTCAGAATATATGTTTTAACTGAGCTGGAATTTATCACAACTCTAAGAATGAGTAACCAAATTATATGAACCAAGGGGCTGTCACATCAGAATTAAAATTGGAATCTCAGAGGTAGCTATAAAATAATTCATTTCTCATATTCCTAAGTTCTTTAAATTAACTTCTCTACAGTCAAAAACTATACAGATATCTTTCAATGCTTTTCAGGAGATTATAATATATATGCAGACCTCAATGGTGATAGCCTGAGAATCATGAACAAGAATTCAATCTAGTTGGAGAAAGTGATAGCTTGGTATTCACAGCTGTTACCACACAGGGAAGAAGGAGCTCTCTGCGTTCAGCTTCAGCTTGAGGAAGACACAATGATCAGCTTCTGTAACTATCTTGCAAGTACAAGACAACTCAGGGAAGAAAAAAGTTTATTTTGGCTTACGTTTCCAAAGGGTAGAGTACATCATGGTGGGCAACGCGTAGCAGGCCAGAGCAAGACGTCTCAGCTTCACTGTCATATGGGCACCAAAGAAGTAGGATGGCAAGCATGGCTAACGAATGAGCCTACTGGGTCCACTTTACATTCAAATGCCATCAGTGAATTAAGAAATGGAGTAAGGGCTGGAAAGATGGCTTAGTGTTTAAAGCACTTGCCTGTGAAGCCTAAGGGCCCAGGTTCTATTTCCCAGTATCCACATAATTCAGATGCACAAGGTGACACATGTGTCTAGAGTTCGTTTGCAGTGTCTGGAAGCCCTGTTGTGCCCATTCTTTCTCTCTCTCTCTCTCTCTCTCTCTCTCTCTTTCTCACTGTCTCTCTTTCTCTCTCTCTACTTTTCTCTCACCCTCAAATAAATAATTAAAATGTTCTAAACAGAAAGAAAGAAAAGGACTTGGATTTAAAAGAGTCTGGGTGCTGTTGTACAAGTCACTTCTGAAACCAGCCCTAAGTCTACACTTCACAATGCCAGAAGTTAGCGTGTCGTGTAGCTTAAGATAACTTAGTTTTAAACTTCAAATATCAGAGACAAAAAAATGTCCTAAGTGATGTGATGTCATGGAAACTTGGACTTAAAGTTAATTTTCAAGCTTGATCTCCAGATAATCTAAACCAATCACAGCATTTCTCAGCCAGTATGTTAGATCCATAGTAACTAGTGATAAAGTTACATTAAATTCAAGAGAACTTACCTGAATCCCACTGCATCATTTACCACTTCATATTATGTTAAAGAGAAAAAGAGCTCCTTTTACCTTTTGAAAGCAACAGCATGCTTAGCTTTATGTATTCTTCCCCACAGTACAGGAAGAATAAGTAAATGAGTATATCACATTATGCACTAAAATTTTTTAAACATATTTTGTCTGTGTTAGAAATTGCCAAGCAATTTAGGAAAAATATATAAAAATAGTTTTTGTCTTCAATAAATTCATTTTTCACACTTATGAATTAAAATACCAATAACTAGGCATGATATATATATATTCCAATTTGTAGAACATAACTAATATGTAAAGTAGCATTGGTGTACAAGCATCCAGGCTTATTTTTCTATCACCTTCAATCCTGGCTGTTTTAATTTTTAATTATTTATTAATTCTGTGCATGTATGTGTGTGTGTGTATGTATGCATGGGTATGCGAGGGTCTCTTGCCACTGCAAATGAACACTGCACACATGTACCATTTTGGGTCTGGCTTTATGTCAGTGCTAGGGATTTGAACATGGGCTGGCAGACTTTGCAAGCAAGTTCCTTACCCACTGAAACTTCTCCATAGGCCATTTACTTGCCTTAAAACAAGTAACTATGAATGATTTCCTAAAGTGAAGATTAAATGAAATATAGGTTTGAATGCTCAATACCTTGTCTGGTATGCAATGCTCAATCATAGTTGATATTATTTTCTTTATGTACATAAAATATTTTACAACAGAATTTTTGATGTAAGTATGATGTAAGGTTTGATCATACAAGGAATATCATGAAGTGGTAGGTGGGCAGTTTATTATTTGAACCTTTTGACAAGTCATTTTAAAAAATATTTTATTTTTATTTATTTATTTGAGAGAGGGAAAAAGGGAGAAAGAGAGAAAAAAAAAAAAAAAAAAAAACAATAGGTGTGCCAGGGCTTCCAGCCACTGCAAATGAACTCCACATCCATGCTCCCACTTTGTGCATCACTTTATGTGAATACTCGGGATTTAAGGATGGCTGTCAGGCTCTGTAAGCAAGCACCTTTAACTGCTAAACCATTTTTCCAGCCATCATATTGCTTTTAAAATCAAAATATATGGAGCTGGAAAGATGGCTTAGCAGTTAAGGCACTTGCCTGGGAAATGGAAGGACCCAGGTTCAATTCCTAGTACCCACATAAAGCCAAATGCACAAGGTGGCACATGTATCTGGAGTTTGTTTGCAGTAGCTGGAGGTCTTGGCATATCCATTCTATCTGTGTATCTATTTGCTCCTGTCTATCTATCTATCTATCTATCTATCTATGTACTTGCCTCTTTCTCAAATAAATAAAATAATTTAAAAATGAAACCAAAATATCTAAAAATATGTTTAAATTTCTACATGGCAAAAAAGTAGAAGCACATTTTAGGAATACTTCCTCTCCCATTTTCCAAAGTTTCTACATGATCTCCTTTACTAATTTACACGTATTCCCTGCCAACATATTAGCTGCTTTCATAGGCTTTTCTGTTTTCTTCTTCTTTTTCCTTTTTTTTTTCTTCTTTCTTTTTTTTTTTTTTTTTGATAGAGGATCTCATATATCCTAGCTGGTCTGAAAAATCACTATGTGCAAAGCTAAACCTTGAACTTCTGCTCTAACTTCCAAATGCAGGGATTTGGGATTACAAGTGTGCATCAGTACCATCATACCCAATTTATATCACTAGTTCCATGACTTGATAAACAGGTTAATCACATATGATTCAATATATGGTTGAAATTGTTTCAGAGTGCACATTTCCCACCTTAGACCATTATAATTGATTCTAGGATCTAAGAAATGCTAAAGCACATATGTTTTAAAATTATTTTAACCCCAATTACTTTTCTCCCCAAAGAAACATGACTCGGCATTGGAGTCTGCTAGTACAGTTTATAAATAAACCTGTGATGGATGTTATAAAGAGTATGGGAAGTGTGCCAAGTGTTTCTAGCACCTACATTCTCAAAGATAGGTTTTAAGATGAAATTCACAATCTAAAGCTAAGAATGAGAATATTTAATGATATACTATGAAGAAATGTATGCTGAACTGTTATGAAGAGTAAAGGTGATGGGAAATGGTACTGAGGTAATTTATGACACTCTTCCTTGAGATAAAAGGTCTCCATGGAAACTGCAGAGCGTGTTCATGTAATCCCAGCTTTGAGTTGTTGTCCTGATGTGTTTTTTTTTTTTCTTTTTCTTATTCATATCAGTACAGTGATCACATAGTTGAAATCAAAACATGTCACCACATGGGCTCATTATAGATTACTATATGTACTAAAAATGATTAGAGGACTTTAAGAGTGATGGGTTTCCTTTCTGACTTGGGGTGACTAGTAACATTTTACTTAACTTTTTTGTTGAAGGCTGAGTTTTCCCCTGCTTCATTTTTGGACTTTTATTCAGATATCATTTATTTTTCCCTGTACAGAATTAGCCTTACATAGTCAAATTTTCAAAAACTGCATGTTAATAATCCATAGTTAGGCTAATTAAGACATTTCTTATGAAGAGAAAACAAGTTGTAAAGTACAGCGTAGGAAAACAGGAATGAAAATAATCACTCATCCAGCATGCTATCAGGCTGCATTTTACCCACTTTCTATAAACAGCCTAACCTTAGCATTTCCTTCAGCTTGACTAAACTTCTGGCAGTTTTCTGTTCTCTCTTTTCCTAGAGAACTTGCCTTAGAACACTAGCAATTATAAATCCTTTCTGTGGCCTTTTGAGATGCAAATCTTCTCCTAGTCTCTTGCCAGTTTTACAATCAGTCTTTGTTAAGAAGCTCAAAGCCATATCTTTGTAATGCAACCACCAGGAAAGATAGACGATAGAGCTCCTATCTCCTTGGGAAAGTAAGAGCCTAATTTCAATAAAAATCATTAGCAAATCCAGATGGCCTGATCACATAGACCAGCCTCTTCTCAAAGCTTTCCAGCATATTTCCCTTTGCTCCCGCAAGGTTTGAAATCTCACCTGTGTTTTGTTTCATTGAAGCTGACTTTGAAGTTGAAGTATCCTGCAACTAGTGCAGAAACTGTGTAGCTTTCCTTACCCCCACCTCTTTTTTTGAGGCAATCTCACTCTATAGACAAAATGGCTTGAAACTCACTATATAGATCAGCTGACCTTGAACTTGACTATAATGTCACCCTGTCTCAGCTTCCCAAGTGCCGAGATTATACATGTGAGTAATCATACCTGGCTCAGTGCAATTATCTTTGACACATACTAATTTGGTCTTCCCCCAAATTATACATTTACATATTATTTTGTATCTCATGTAGTAAATATTTCAAACACATATTGGTAAAAATTTATTGAAACACCATCGTAAATGGATAAAATAAAACTATTCAAATGCCAATTACTAGGATAAATAACATCACAGTACCCTTACAAAATGGAAATTATACAAAATTAAACCAGAATTACATATAGCACTGTATCATACAGACATAATGTTGGGAAAAAGAAACTATTTACTCACAGACTTAGTTCATGCTAATGGAAGTAAAAACAGCACTTACCTTAAAAGTAGTGAAGATGAGTAATGGGTCTCTGGTGGGATTCTGAAGTGGCTAAGATCTGAACTTTGATTTACGGACACAAATCTCTAACTCACTTGTGCGTACTCACTTGCCTGCACATGGCTCTTTTGGACGATGTCCAGGTGCACTGGTTCCCGACTTGCCTAAGGAACAGAGCTCTCATGCACACGAGTCACAGGAAGTGCATTTATTAACTACAGATAGGTAGGAAGGGTGACCAAACAGGAGAAATCATCACAAGCCAGTTCCACAAGCTCAGGAAGGCACTGCAGGGAAGACTCTACAGTTTGTGACTTACCTGAGGCACAACTGATTAAGCCTGAAAATCACTCACCCAGTATTGAGTCTCACATCACAAGGTCACATTGAGATGGGGTACCAGGGGCCCCAAAAGTAAACTAAAAATTGCTAAAGGTAAGAAATGCCTTTGAGCCTACGGGGGCCAGAGGTGTTTCTTCCTTATCCCTTTCTACGTAAAGGAGTCCCTGCAACCTCCATTTTGATAGAGGCCAGATACACCAGGAGGGTCTGGTCTTTCCTTGTCTCTTTTTCTATAAAGGAATTCTCCCTTTCCTCTCAGGAAATGTATTCGCGACACATTCTGTAGTCATTGTTATGACCACAAGCAGGAAATGAAAGGGAGGGGGGATTGGTTCATCCCATGGCCAACACAGACAACTCTCCTGCATTTATATTCATCATGAAAAGTGTGGGTAGGAATTACTTAGTGTGACAGTTAGTCTTTATTGTCAGCTTGGTTAGATTCAGAATCAAAGAAAATGACAAATCTCTGGGGATGTTTATGGAGGAGATTATTGACTATTTGAATTGGGATGGGAATTAATTCGTTATTTAAAATAATATCCTGACCATAGAAGGAAGTATGTAACTTCCTTCTGGAAGATAAGCATCACTTTTCTTTATTATAAAATATTTATTTCAGCTTAAAATCCACAGGTGAAATTGAAACAGTTTAAAATGACCTATAACCAAAATGTTCTTATCACTTGCCATCAGTTCATTTTTAGATATTGTTTGCAAAAACTTTTTTAGCACAGGCTAATTAACGGTCATCTTATGGTTTACTTACTTTCTTTACCTACTTTCTCATGTTTATTGTTTCAAGCAAACAATAAATGTTAATGCTTCAAAACTGCCTTTTCACACAGTGGTGGGGAGCCTACCTATGTAGTGGGAAGTATTCTGTCAGTAATGATCAGAAAACATGATTACTGTTACATGAAAAGCAAACTGGGCTTAGAATTCTATCTCAGCACATGTAATTATGGAGGTACTGGAAAATGTAAGTGTGGAGTCATTTATAACATCATACATAAAGGCACCACTACTTTTTCCCCACTTCAGAGTCATTTGCATTTCTCATGTGGGGTTGTTTTCCTCAATCGTCTACATACATTTTAGGATTCTGTTATCTCTTTGTTTTAATTTAAATATTTTTTTCCCAGTGCATGCAAAGCACAGGGCATTTCACTTTTACCCTTTGAGTGTGCTAATGCAGGAAGAGGAAAGTTGGCAAAATACCTTAGCAACTTTAGAATTGAGATGGGTTATTTTACTACATAATCCTGCCACTTGCCATGATCTATTAATACTCAGTAACAGGCATTCTTCTTAAATGGAAAACACTGCTGTTTACCACTGCCAGAACAGGCTTTGCAATTACAGATCTAATTACTAAGAGAAAAAAAGAGCATGAAAATAATGAATAAAAACTCCAAATGAAGTTTTTCAACAGCTTGTTTTCAGTAAGCAATTGGGTTGTCATAAGCACCAATGAATGTTCATGGTATTATATTTTTGGAAACTGGTAAAGATTCTCAATGCAGGGTATCTACCTAACTGGAGAAATTTGAGATGCCATGGCATTATTTTTTAGAAACTGACAAACCTTCTCACTGGATGATAACTACCTAACTAGAGAAATTTGAGTTATAGCAGTCACAAAAGGCATGAACTTAAATCAATGAAGATTTGTTTTTACCTAGAAAAATAATTGATAGAGACTTTGACTAAGGTAGTGTTTTTTCTTTTTCTCTCTCTTTCTTTTCCTTCTTTCTTTCCTTCCTTCCTTCCTTCCTTCCTTCCTTCCTTCCTTCCTTCCTTCTCTTTCTTCTCTTTCTTTCTTTCTTTCTTTCTTTCTTTCTTTCTTTTCTACCCATTCTATCTCACTCAGACTACAGAATGGCAACTCAGAGCTGCTTTCTGATCCTTGACCTTGAAAATCATTCACAGGTTTTCACCAAGCCTGCATGTCCACCAATTCCCAGGCTCCTTCAATGCCTGTGCACCTTTCCAGTGTGCTCACCAACCAATCAAGATCTCTGCTGTGCTCCTAAGCCTATGAGACACACCCCAACTAAATGCCCCTTAACTTATGTTTCCAAGGTTATAAAGAAACCAAAATCCAGCTACCATTGGGATAATCTGGTCAGAACTCCTTCCAGTCAATCATTTTGGTAGCTTTGCATCTGTTCTTTTACCTACATTCCTTCTTAAATAAAATATTTAGATAATTTGCCCTTCATGTATACATTTTCAAATTCTTTGCTAAATAAACATGGATGAGAGGACTCGGGGTGGAGTTCTAATGTTACTAAAGGCTCAGTTCTGTATCACAATGATGAAACTTACCAATTTTCTAGCCCATAAGTTAATTAACCAGAAAACAGAGCTGGAGAGATGGATTATAGGTTAAGTTACTTACCTGCCAAGCCAAAGGACCCAGATTTATTTTCCTGGGAGCCACATAAACCAGATGGACAAGGTGGCAAATGTATCTGGAGCTCCTTAGCAGCACGAAGACCATGGCCCACCCATTTTTTTTCTCTCTCTCTCTCCTTCTCAATCAAATGAATAAATAAAAACAAAGTAAAATAATACTAAGGAGAGAATATCATGAGTTAGAACAACACTCACTTTTATCTTTATTGGGTCTTTTGTCTGTTTTTGTTTATGTGAGGAGAGTCCCATCCACTTTAATTTAAGGCAGCTGTCTGCTTTGATGATAATCTATCCTTGAGTTCACCACTGCTCAGGGTACATGATGATAATGGCAGGGGCATTGCCCATCACTGTATAAAATGTAGCCTAAACCTATAACTTTAGAAGTAAATAAACTGCCTTTCATATTCAAATACATTCATGGACTATAAATTCAAGTGAGAAATCCTCATGACTTTGAAAAATAATCATCAATACTCCAAGGATTCCACTGAGGAGTGTCAGCTGTGTGAGATGCAGGGGCACTTGCCGTTGTTGCTCCTGCAATTAGAAAACATAAAGAACAGAGGAGGTGCAGCTCACCGATTTTGAAATGACTTAACAGGGGATCTGTGAACTACAGTGACTCACACAGACCACACAATGTCTGTGGCCAGCTCTGGAGGCAGATCCTTCTTTCTCCCCCTGCAAGACCCCCATCCGCTCCTCACTCCCACCTCACTAAGTGCATAGTAGCTGCACCTGTGGTTACTGGGCAGACCCATGCTAGAAGGTTATGCTTTGTATCTGGGGGTATAGATAGTATCACCAGGTCAATGATTCTGGGTCCTGTATGAACATGATCTTATCTTTTCCACCCTCTGTCTTCATTCTTCTGCAACACTCTCCCTCAGAAACCAACAAACAAAATGCCTAGGTATGGGTAGCAAAATAAAATCATGTAGGAAGAGTACTTCTTTTTAAATATTTATTTATATTTATATTTATTTATTTGAGAGAGAGAGAAAGAAGCAGATAGAGAAAGCATGGGTTTGTCAGGGCCTCCAGCCACTGCAAACAAACTCCAGATGCATGTGCCACCTAGTGCATCTGGTTTATTTGGGTCCTGGGGAGTTGAACCTTGGCCATCTGGCTTTGCAAGCAAGTGCCTTACCTGATAAGCCATCTGTCCAGCCCAGGAAGAGTACTTATTGCAAGTAGAAGAACTATAGTTACTACAGTTAATAAGAAAACAAACCTATTATATATTTTGTGAAGAATTAGAAGAGAGGGATTTGAAGGCTCTAAAGATGAAAAAATTAGAAAATAAAAATTCCAGTTGCCTAACTTGATTATTGTAGATTGTATACATGTATTGTACAACATATATTATATAATATACATACATACATACATACATACATATTATATGCTTGTCAAGTAAGAAAACCATTAAACATTTTTAAAACAGTGAGACTCCCTTCTTTCATGTATCCTCTCAAAGACTATTTGTTCAGTTCCTCCTTTATCTGTATTAATAATCTATATGTATCACATGATTTTAAATTGATCAATACATACACAAGAAAAGTGGATACATATGACCACAAAAATACATTTAGATTATGTGTGCAGCCATTTTATTCATGTTAAAACATATTGAAGGGTGTGCATATGATTTAGTTGGTAAAGTGCTTATCACACAGGGGTAATGAATGAAGTTTTGATGCCAGTACACATTTAAATGCTAGGCAGGTGGGACAGCCTTTCCTTAATATTAGCACACTTTCTTTCCTTTTTAAAATATATTTTATTTATTTATTTGAGAGAGAGAAAGAAGTGGAGAGAGAGAGAAAGAGAGAGAGAGAGACAGGAGGAGGGAGAATGGGTGTGCAAGGGCCTCCAGCCACTGCAAAGGAACTCCAGATGCATGCACCCCCTTGTGCATCTGGCTTACTTGGGTCCTGGAGAATTGAACTGGGATCCTTTGGCTTTGCAGGCAAATGTCTTAACCGCTAAGCCATCTCTCCAGCCCCCTAGCACACTTTCTTATAGAGAAGCTAAGGAAAACAAAAAAAGTTTCCATGCCTAGATCCCAGCATTAGCAGACATCGTTGTTACTCTCACACAGACTGTATTAGTCTACTTAGGAGATCATCATAACTTCCAATAAGTGTGCTGTATATTTTGGTTGAACAAAGTTAACATTCATACTATTTCACTTATTCTTAAAAACCATAAAAGACAAAAAGTATAACACCATTTTCCTCATTTTAGAGAGGCAGAAACTTTCTTGATATCTATTATTTATTTTGATTCTATGTCATCATTACATTAAATGCTGCAGTATATAGTGAGTAGAGCTCATTACCTCCTCAAGAAATTAATAGTCTTTTGATGGTAGATTAAAAACATAAAACTTAGAAGCAAAATATTATAGGACCTTAATAGTACTATATAATTTTACATGCATAAAATAATATGCATTACAATAAATCATTATTATTTATGGATTTTAATAATCAGTTTTACATAGTAAAATCAAAGTGAATGTATATCAAAGGTGAAGGTTAAAGAAAGAAATTCATCAGGAAGATTTTGGAAGAAATGAAGGGAAACATTTTCAACAGCAGCAATACCACAATGCGAAGTCTGCAATTATATAGATTGAAACATACTAGCCCATGAGTACATAACTATTTAAAGAAAACAGTTAGGCCAAAACTCTACATGATCTTCCTACCTACCAGTAAGTGTCCAAGCTGCTATCAAGCTGCACTTAGTGTCCTGAATGAAATGAAATATCTAATTAATTGGTTCTACATTGATGGCACAGGGGAAACCACTGGTGGTAGTCTTGATTTTAAGCTGTATTAATTTTAAGAAAAATAAGTTTGTACTGACTATTCACAATAGTTTTAAACATAGTGTAATAATATACCAAACAATAAAATGGAATTGAAATGAAAATATATTGATTCAAATTAGAATCTTGTTCAAGTTTAAACTTCTTCATGACTTTTCCAGAAGCTGTGACAGACTGGCATGTGCATTGTTTTTATTGTTGGGCAATTTGTGTTATCAACCACATCCACAAATTATAAATAGAATACTAACCCACATTCTGTTGTCTGGTACCCCAGGGTAGGCTGAGGAATGTTGAGTAGCATGTGATTACATTCAATCTATTATCACCAGACTCTATTTGACCTACTGTAAATGTATGCATAGGTTGTTGTAGAGAGAAAAATTAAAAAATTGCTTATTTTTTTGGCTTTTCTGATGTCAGAGATTGTAGAACTTTTCCACTGTTCATGGGTTCATTCTGATATTTCTCCTGATGACAATTTCTGTCCTCATTTTTTTTAAAGGTTAAATGCATTTAGGAGTAGGGGCTCCCAGACATGTTTTGAGGCTGAGTTGCTTTGACATGGGTTCAAAGGCTGGAGAAGATAAAGGAAAGGCTAAAGGAAAAATGGGGGAGTGTGGCAGCACACTGAGGAATCTCCTATAACGTTGCCTGGAAATCCTAGTTTCTGCCTTCACGTGGTAGATGGGGAGAGCTCCTCTTAACAGCTGACCGTGTGCATGCGGACTCTGTGCTTAACAAAGTGTGCCTCTTCCAAATAACCCAGTGACAGGCAATACTCCAACTTGGGCAAAACACACAAGAGCAAGTGAAGGTGTATCCTTCTCCAGTTCCTCTCTTATTATCTATGTCTGTAAAGAAAGGAGCAAAATCACTCTCTATTTTTCATTTATGATCTAAAATACTCATACATGAAGAGTGCTACAACAACTGAATTTTCTGACCCCTCTGCAACTCACAACCAAAACAGTAGATCGACAAAGTGAAGCGAGTTATTAGATCTATTTTTGGTGGCTGCGTGTCCTGGGATGCAATTGCAATATATGACTCATTAACCTCTATGCTGAGGATGTATTTCTGGATAAAACTAATTCACCACTATTTAGGGAAAGGTCAGCTCCCTCTAGAGTTCCATCTGTCAGCTCCAAATGGAAAAAATAGGAAATCCATCCTGATTCTCCTACTCCACTTTCACTGAATACAAACCGTACCCCAATGGCACAAAGCCAGCCAAGCATTTGGGGACGGGGAGGTGTTCTGGGCTTGTGTGCACTTTCGGCTTGTACATTTATTAACAGGCATTTGTAGTTTACCATGAAGATTAGGAGGTGGATCCAACATTCTTTGGTAGAAGATAAATCTTTGAAAGGCATTCAAATAAAAGATGAATTGTGAGTTTTCACTAACTCAATGTTCTCTGCATTCACCTCCACCAGTTTACTTCCTGTTGGAAATAAGTTTTCATAAGTAGAGTCAATGGGAGACCGAATACTTGGGAGATGGACTATTGGCTGCCATGTGAACTTAACATATGTATTATCTAGTCCTTTACAGGAAAAGGTCTCTGTCCTATAAGGATAAGATATTATAAGATATTATAATTTTTACTCTTTTGAATTATTTGTAGAAATAAAATAATGGGAGATTAAATATTAGAAATTATTTTAAATAGTTGTTTATTCATTTGCAAGCAGATAGAGACACAGAAAGAAAGATACAGTGAGAACAGACATATCAGGGCCTCCTGCCACTGGAAACAAATTCCAGACACATGTGCCACTTTGTGCAACTGGCTTTACATGGGCACTGGGGAATTAAACCAAGGTCATTAGGCTTTTCAGGCAAGCACCTTAACTGCTAAGCCATCCCTCGAGCCTATAAAATATATATTTTTTTGTAGTTGGTGATGTGTTTTCTTTCTTTTCTCTTTATTTTTTAACTCATGTATTAGAAAGTAAATGAGTAGTTTATTAGAATAAATTATTTGCATTGCTACTATAACTGTTATTAATAATGTGGATGTTATAATAGCATTTAGATATTATTTAGATATTTCTATGTTGCTCTATAATACTTAGAATTAGGAAACATTATTGCATCTATTTATGAATGAGGAAATTTAAATACAGCAATGTTCTATACCTTGGTACACACACACACACACACACACACACACACCCCACACACACATACCTCTAACCATGCAAAAGTCAGAACCAGAAACTAGGCCCTTTAAATCTAAAACATGTCACAGGACAAGGCAAAGCTAGCACACGATGTGTACCTCATGATAGAACAGTTAGTGACTTTAGTTTTATTCAGTTAGTCCAAGAGTTACTTATCCCCTGCTTGTTCAAGGTCCTATGGTAAATCCTAAAAGGTCAAGATACTGGTATACCTTTAGGGAGTTCAGGCTTGGGTTGGAATGTGCACTCCTATGAAAAACTAAATATCCTGTGAGGTATAAAAATTCATTCTTTCTTCCAGCTAAATATGTTTTACTACTTTTCCTTCCTTATCTTGTGGCTAAACACAGTAGTTTCTGTTGTGTTGTGTAACTGCCTGATAGAAACGACACTTTTGAACATACACATGTGTATTTGGCTACCTGGACAGTGAGGAGACATAGCCGAAATTCATGTTAGTAGTAGAAGAATAGACATGAATCTGGGTTGTGGAAGGCAACATTTTTGTCCTGGAGATCTGTAGAAATGAGGAAATGAGAAGTTAGAAAGAAACAGGATGTTGAACAGGTGCCCTTTGATAGAAAATTTGCCTACCAGATGCTGTTATTGACATCTGGTTGGATGGATGAGGAGGAGTGAGAAATTGAGAGTGACTACAATGATAGTTTAAAATTTTCTACTTGTCCTTAGCAGATTTGTAAAGTCAAGATAATTTCCAGGCTAGGTCAGACCATGAGCCCTAAAACACAGTCTGATCTAGCTCCAGGGAACGGAAAGATGAAGGGTGACCCAATGCCACCTTCATGGGTCCTCAGGTACAGCAGCTCACAGAGGTGACCACACTTGAGGAAGTAAAACCTGTGTGTTTGGTAAGAAGGATCCTCATACCCTCATTCTTTCTAGTTCACTTGACATCACTGTGGAGATTACTACTCACTGCCACATCCCCATATCCATACCATAGATCTCAGCAACTAGGATTCAGTGCCTGATCCTGGCACTCTCGCATGTGTTCTACTTAGAGAATTTCAAATCAGTAAGGGGGAAAAATGCTTTCTTCTTCAGTTCTGCTGCCAGGCTTCATTTGTGCTGATGCCTGCCTCTAATATCCCAGATCTCATCTCAAGATGTCAATCTGAAAATAAGGGCTTTGAATCTACCAAGTCCTTTTTTAAAATTAATGAAAAGAAAAGGGGAAAAAAAGCCTCTTAGTTAGAAACGGGTACTGTTCTGAGGCCATCAGGAGAAATGAAGACTGACAGTTTAATTTTACTAAATACTGTAAGAGAAAGGATGTCAGCAAGGATGATGGGCAGTCCTGCCCTAGGTGACAGTAATAGACTGTGCTGGAGCATCATAGTCACATTTCAAATTTTATTTCAGTGTTTTATATGGAAAGCCCCGGGAGTCCCCTTCAGAGTGAGGACTCGAGGCTACATCTTGTCGCATTTTTCACTGATTTCCCCCACACAAGCTGAACCAGGTTTATTTATTTACACATGTATAAACATAATTCCAAAATGCCTCTTAGTGTTCATCTCAGTCAGCCGGTTGCTCTCTGTACACCCTCCGCTCGTACCTAGTCCTTAGGAATAATGTCTCAGCAGTGACAACTGTGTTTGCCAGGCTCAAGCTATCTCCACACAAATGCATCAGATGAAAAGGTTTGACATTATTAGAATAGGCAAAAATGTGTACCCCTTTCTTAAGTTTACTTGGACATAAGGGCTGGAACCTTGGACTTCATTGCAGAGGGAAACACTTAAGTACTGAACTGAGTAAGCAGAACTGACCGCCACAAGTAGAAAAAGAGGCAGTATATAGCAAGGAACGCAAGGCATAGTGGGGAGGCAACAGCGAGGAATTTCAGACAACTCAACTTGTATGCAAGGTAATGAGGTGACAAGTAGTATAAATAGTTTTAAAGTGGCAATAATCTTATTTTTTGGACTGGATGTTTACAAAAACAAGCAGCTCAGCTCAGGATCACACTCCAGAAAGCTCTGGAGGATATATTTGAGGAAAAGTTCAACAAATGGGAGGAAGTAAAGGAAGCACAAACGTCATGAGGAACCCGGTTCTGATGTCATCGTGACTAACAACTCAACTGATTTCATCCAGAACCCCGAGACTGGAAAGACCTTTCAGTGTTGATCCAAATTTGGATAGCAATGGTGCTGGGCATTATATTTCTATTACGAGGGAGTATTTTGGGGAGGGTGTTTCTCTAGTCATGTAATAAAGGGACAGAGGGCAGTCTGCAGGAAAATCTTAGTCTACAAAACCATCTTGCAATAGAACACTGAAAGCATTGGTCCTGATGTGGGAGAATCCGTGAGCAATGCATCACATAGCAGTTTGAGTGGGAGTCTCAGCTCTTTTGCTTCAGTTAAATGCTAGAAGCTCCACTACAAGGATGCTAGTGCACGGTTCATTAAAACACAATGCAATGCCAATCTATTTTCAGTTTTTATACACCCAATGTGCCAATTTATCTGAGAATTATGCTTATATTTCATGCACATTCACTTACTAATCACAGGTCATCCATCTGCATGCGTCCGCAAAAGGGGACTAGGTAAGAAGCCTTGGTGAAGTGGCTGTGGGTGGTAGAAGGTCTGGGGCATGTGCTCATGCACATACACGCACTCTCTATCCTGTCATGGCTCAATCCTAGATGCACCACTTTCATCTCAGAATACTTTACTGCTGGCCTATCCTCTCCTGTACCATAATAGGTTCAACAGATCCCAGCTGTATTAGTTACTTACTCATTTCCATGAACAAATACCTGACCAAAAGAAGTTAGGGAAGAAAAGGTTTGATTCAGCTTAGAGTTTTGAGAAGATGGCTTTTTCACATTAACTGGTAGGAAGCATAGGATGAACTGCAAGTGAGGCTGGGCTACAAAACCTCAATGTCCACCTCTACTTCATCCAGCATGGATGTATCCCCTAAGATCCACAACCTTCCCAAACAACACCACCAACTAGGAAACAAATTTTCAAATACATGAGTCTTTTAAGACGTTTTATATTCAAACCACAATATCAGTTCATGATACACACTTTTTGTCTAGAGTGATTTAACCACTTCTTTGACGTCCTCTCCTTTTAAAACTTTAAAATGAGAGCTGAACAGATGATTGAATTCTTAAGGTAAGTGGGAGCAAATCCTAAGAACCCTGGTTTGATTCCCCAGGACCCACATACACTAGATACACAAGATGGTCCATTCATCTGAAGTTAATTTGCAGTGGCTAGAGGCCCTGGTGTGACTATTCTCTCTGAATCTGCCTATTTCTCTTTCTCTTTCTTTCTCTCTCTCTCTCTCTCAAAGAAATAAATAAAAATATTTTTTAAAATATTACTGTAGAATAGATGTTCTTTCTTTAAAATCACAGACTAGTACATTGTGAATCTCATACATTTGCTTGCCAAAAATTATTCCTGTATCTTCCCCTACCATAATCATCTTTGATGCATAGGCTATTTGCACTATGGCCTGATTCTTCTAAAGATCCATTTCTTAATGTTTTTTGAATATCCAATATGTGTGTCCAGACAGTATTCCTACTAACAGCAAATTCCAAAGTTCGAGACAGGAATTCTGTTTCCATCTCCATGATAGACATTGTGAGGTGCAGTAGCATCCTTTACTTTGGAGATGATGCCCTGACATGCTTCATTGAAACCCTAAATAATTCACTTATGTAGTGAACTCTTTAATATTCATAGATTTTATCTCACAGTCTGTGAAGTATTTTACTACATACTCTGGTGGACTTACCATTGCCATGATCTTTTGGATGTCTGGAGGCCATGGGTCTTTTGACTATACAACTGCACAGAAAGTGGTCTGTGCACAGAAAGTGGTCTATGCCCTGGAGCCTCTATGGGAAGCAAACTTCTTCCTCATCAGCACAGGATATATATATTTTTTTTTTAATTAACTGGTAGCCATTCAAGGTTTCCCATGTAAAAAATACTTATTTGGTGAACTTGTAAGACTTACATGGCATGTAACTGTAACTGTAGAAGGCTGCTTCTTTAAATCTTGACGTCTTTACATGTCTTCTCCAACAAATAATGAACAAAAAAGTAACATTTCATTTTCATTCGTTTGGGTGGCATTTATTTCTCCATTCCTGAAAAAAAGTGTCCTGTGTCAAGGAACTTCCCCAAATTCATCTCTATATTTGCTGCCCTTCACCCACTGTGCCCAGAATCTTGTTCTATAGTCACTCTTTAAATTCCTGTATCTATCTATTTACTAGTTTTTACAACTCATAACATTGTGATGGTTGGTCTTCAGTGTCAACTTGAAAGGACTTAGAATCCCTCATGACACACATTTCTGTGCATGGCTGTAAGGTTGTAAGGACTACCTGAGGAGAAGGGACCCTTTCTGAATGTGGGTGACATACCACGGAAGGAGTGCAAAGGAGAAAGTGGATAATGTCATCTGGCCACCAGCACACATCTCTCTGCTTGCTGGCAATGAAAGCAATCTGTCCCGCCTGCCACCATGCCTTTCCCACCAGGATGGACTGTACACTCATGGGCTTGGTAAAAGGACAGTTTTCCTTCACATTGCTTTTGTCAGGAACTTGTCACAGAAATGAGAAATCGAATACACCTGTGTCTTTTAATAACAGGATTTTCTATATGTATCGTGTTGTTCTCTAAGATAACAATGGACAATCTCAATCACTATCTAGAAGGGCAGAGCTGTCTGCCTTGTCTTCAAGTAAGGAGACGGTCTGTGGATTTCCAAGGAAAATGGGCAAACCTTGTAGGCAGAGAGAAGGGAAGGGTCTCAATGAAAATAGTATTAAAAAAATTTGTCACCCCAATCCTATACCCTTCCGAAATAGAGCTTGGGATTTGTTGACCTGCCAAGTCAAAGAAACCTCATTCCCTTTGAAACTCTGTGGGTTATGAGTATATCCTGAGCATGGGCCTTATATTTCTCTTCCCATAAGCTATAAGACAAAGGTATCTCCTTAAATGCTAAGAAAGTGGTCCCATGGCTTCCATTCTCAAACTTTAATGGAAGATTGGCCGTCAGCCTATTAGTATCTAAGTAAGGGCATCAATTGCATCCAGTAACCATGTTCTTCTGATATTTGTTCCCTGTACTTTTCTTAACTCCCTGATATGTGGCACTTGCCAATGCATTTCATACATGGATGTGTCATCTTAGTTTTCTGCCAGTAAAAGTTTCAAAGGTGCCCCGCAGTCTTGAACAGGATCTGCAGGGTCCAAATAATACCAGTAATGGATGCTCATCACTCGACTACAAGTGGGTGATTCAGCTCCTTAAGCCCATCTCAGGATTTGCCTTTTCAAACCACTCTTAGAGACAGGAATTACAGATTCTGCACCTCAAGGTCAGATTCTAGAAAGGAGATTAGGGACCAGGAAATGTACTGTGGAATGTTCTTTAGATGTACTCCTGTGAGAAAGAGAAGACAAGAAGCTGAACCTTCACAGAATGCCCTCATCAATATCCCTGGGACTTTGAAGGCTCCTTCACATTTTCTAAAATTAGAGTAAGGGGTCTGAGCTGTTGCACCCCACATCTATTATTATACATCTATGTGGATGTCCCCAGAAAGGGCGATGTGAACTAGACAAGGCATATACCAGTAGTCAGGATGATCACTGAAGGCGACTTGGCATTAAGCTCTGTTAGCTCTTATCCTCTGATTAATTGGTTGCTCCAATCCTACACCAGTAAGATCCAGGCAGCAGGCCATGATAGCCATGACTGGCCACACCAGTAAGATAATATGACAGGGGTCTACAATGGGACTAACCTGAGGTGAGTGAGGCATTTGTCTCAACAGAAAATATCTTAATATATTTTAAAAATTACACTAATGCCCAAACCATCTACAGTAGAAAATATGTCAAAGTTGTAAGTAATGTTTGATATTTCTGTTACCCCCCTTTTGCCTTAAACTTTATGTGTCTTGATATATTGCTGATGATATGACTAGTTTTGTTTGATTTGTAGATAATTCTTCCTACAAATATACCCAACTATTCATTAACTTTGGAAATGATGCATGTAGTATTTAAATTATAAGGAAGTTATACTAAGAATCTTTATTTATGCAGAGGTTGGGTTAAGTAAAACACAAACTCCAATATTTTCAAGATAGTATTATAGTTTTCATTTTATAGAGAAAAGAAGGCAAGGATGATGCAAATATTAACAATATTTATGTATGCAAAATACCCCTTTTTACATGACTCATGGTCATTTAAAAATAAATCAGTGTCATGATTTTATAGTCATATTGAAAATTCAGGAAATGAATCAAAAGCCTTGATTAAACTTCATACCAACTTTTGTTGCAAAATATCAGTTGCAAATAAGAGCCCAGTAAAACAGCTTTTACTTGGCATATGATGAGTATAAAGTTATGGCCTTTGACACTTTTTACATACTTTCTAGAAGCATGCATTGGGATTCAAGGTCCATATTATGTTCCACATTCACAAGGGTCCTTCAGGGAACAAATATCATTTCTCCTTCATAACCAGGAGTAGGGAACTCTCAAGCACTTTTCTTAACAGACCTTGGATAAGAATTGCTAAAGGCAAGATCTTGGGCTCTCAGAAGACACTTGTCATTATCTCACATATGTCATATGGACAATGCATCTTCTCCCCGGTATGTCTCTGTCTCTGCATGTTTTCACACATATGCACAATTTTTGCTTGACATTTCTCTAGAAAAAATAGTTTTAACTAATCCCAAATTTTCTACTAACACTGTTCAAAATAAGTACTAAAAGTTTTCCACCAAATAAGAAACAATTTTTTTTTCTTGTTTTATTCTTAAAGCACTAATTGGGTTTTTAAAGAATAGAATTTATTTCAAACTGATAAACTTAATTGAAGATAAATTAATTAAGATACATACGTGAACATGTTTGATTGGTTCATGAGACAGTCCATGGAATAAAGATTTGTATGCAAATTCCTTAAAGTTAAATTCAAAGGAGAAATCAGGACAAGAATGGGGCACAGTAGCAAGAAGGTAAGAAGAGAAAGCCAGGAAATTTGTAATTATTTACAAAACAAATGAATCAAGATCGAAAAGCAATCCCAGCATCAGTCTATACCCGAGGGCATGCAATAACAAATGTATAGCTTAGACTTTGTTCCAATTCCAGACAAAAGACATGGGATTTCATATACCTTTTAGTCAATGGCTAGGGGCTGCTAGCCCACTGATTCTGGAAGAAATTCCTGGAGTCCAAGGCCAGTCCTACAGAATCGTTGTGAAGCAAAAAACACAGCAGCTGGGAGAGGATTCAGAAGCTTAGGACCCTGCATGTGAGAGAGCAGGGTAACTCATGACCAGCCAGTGCTGAGCCCACCATGACCACTCACTGTCAACATGAACGTGACTTTCATACTGGGTTCACTGCACCATTTGGCTCATTCTCAAGATGATCCTTGGAGACTATTTCTGAGAGAACCTTCCAAGGGGAAGTTTAGCAAGATGAGCTCATGCCCTTGTTCTAATAGTTAATCTGTGGACTCTAACTCGTATTCACACCCTTCCTTACTCCACACAGCTGACCAGCAATGCAATATCCCTCTGTGTTCACTTCAGTTGGTGATGTCATGTGGATGATACCATTATTGAGACATCTGAATCTTGTGTAAGCAGCCATCTCCAGGAAGGGTCTGGTGTAAGACTCATTCAATGTCAAATGGGGTCCAGGATTCACCAAACAGTTCTTGGTGAATCACCTGAGTAAAGAATTCTACCCTGACTCCCTGTTGCAGCGGCAACCTTAGCATCTCACAGTGATGTGCATGGGCTTCCTTTATCAGGATGGTGTTTTGACCAGACCACACTGACAACGCAGCAGCAAAAACTTCAGGTTCAGTGAGACTCATAAAGTATTTTCAGGAGCAACTGTTCCCCTGTTATGGATTCAGGACCTCTCTTGCATTGCCTGATATAGTAACCTTGTTGCCTGGGCCTGCCAAGCACCGGAAATGTAGTTAGTATAGCTAGTAAACAGAATTTTAATTTGGATTAATATAAACTGAAAGTTAAATTTAAAAGCTAAAACATTTATTTATTTAATTTATTTATTTAATTTATTTTGTGGTTGGTCATGTTGAACATAACCAGACTGTTTTAGAATGGTTGCAGTTTTGTTGTTTGTCTTTGGAGCATTTCTCACTTACAGCATGCATGTCCTTTCTCATGGTATACATGAACACATTACCACTTGATGTAGGCTAAATGGATTGGTGTAACTAGAACATTTTTGTATGAACTATTATATTTTTGCAGTGTGCTTATTTGAATATTTTATGCAGATAGAAGCAATTACAGGGATAGCTATGTGAATCATGATTTGTAATTAAGCTTAAATACAAACTTTCAAATATAATTTAATTACTTTTTAGCTCAAAATTAGTATAAACATAATTTTACATATAAAATATGGATATACAACTATCATGAAATCAAATGAGGATGAAGAAGATAGAACTGCAGCCAGTGTTTATAACAAAAATATTGACATTTTTAAAATTTTTACTTATTTATTTGTATGAGGGTGTGTGCGTATGTGTGTGTATGTATGTGTAAATGCATGTGTGTGTGCGCGCGCGCACGTGTTTGTGTATGTGTGTACCAGCATCTCTGACAGTGACACACAAATTCCCATCAGGCTTTGCAAGGGCAGCTGGTGAACTAAACCCAAACTGTCAGGCTTTGCAAGCAAGCACCTTTAGCCAATGAAGCCATCTCTCCAGCCCTAAGCATTTATATTTTAAAAGAAAAGAAATCTGGGCCGGGCATGGTGGCACACGCCTTTAATCCCAGCACTCGGGAGGCAGAGGTAGGAGGATCACCATGAGTTCGAGGCCACCCTGAGACTACAGAGTAAATTCCAGGTCAGCCTGGGCCAGAGTGAGACCCTACCTCCAAAAACCAAAAAAAAAAAAAAAAAAAAAAAAAAGAAATAAAGAAAGAAAAGAAACCTGTAGGAGAAAATATGTCTTAAATTTCCCAGTGAATTTCAGTTGTGACTTATTGTGGTAAAGCAAAATATAAAATACTATTTATACCTTTACTAGGCCCAAAATGAGGTCAGGGGAAGAGAGACTGAGTAAAGGAAAGGTGGAGGGAGGGTTAATCAAAATCTAAGAGAACATAAATAAATCATATGGAATCCTTCTTTTTTGGACAATGGAACACTCAGGAGCCATAGATTGTTGCTAGAAAATTTTCAGTGCCAGGGATGGGATACCTTCCAGTGAGTTATTGGCCAGAGAGGTCCCTGATGCCCCCAAAACATTATAGGCCATTGCCGAGGCCCTTGGTTTCCCACCAGGAATAGATGGTAAGACCCTATTGCTGAAGACTCCACATACTTGGGCTGCAAGGCCACTGAGAAATCCTGTTGGAACCGAGCTGATAACCTCCTCCATGTATACCAGCCGACAGAAAGCTGTAAGAAGCCATTCTGCATGCAGTTCAATGGCAGAGAGAGAAATCACCAGTGAAGTTACTCAACAGTAGACACTGCAAGCCTTATATTTGGCCAGCCAGGCCAAATGAGCCAATGGGTACAATAGTGGCATATCTGTTACAGGGGAAACCAACTGCCCTCTAATTGGACTGGAGGCCCGTTCCATGGGAAGAAATATATCCCTGATACTGATAGTTTAAAACAGGGGTAGTCATGAGCCCTAGGGGTGTAACATCTGCTGTTGTCTGGCTAAATGTATATACTGTGCTTATCAAACTTCCCAGTAAGGACTTATATTAATGTTCATACCCTTATATTAATGCTACTCTCACTTTTGGTAGAGAATCGTCTCTTTTCAGATGGCAGTGACCTTGGGAGGACTCAGAAGGTATCACAGTGATGGAAAGAAATGACTGCAGTGCTCAGTACTACAATATCTCTATCATACCTTCCAAGGCTCAGGGTCTACTTTGGAAGAGGTGGCGGAAAGAATGTAAGAGCCAAAGGAAGGGTAGGACTTCACACAACATACTCCTTCCAGACACAAAATGGCCCTGATATACATGGCCTCACAGTGCCTGACACTACCTGCACAAGACCATTTTAAGAGAGGAAAAGATCATGACATCAAAATTAAAAGAGAGACTGATTTAGATAGGGAGGGGGTATGATGGAGAATGGAGTTTCCAAGGGGAAAGTGGGGGGAGGGAGTCATGGGGTATTTTTTATAATTATAGAAGTTGTTAATAAAATTTGGAAGAAAAAAACTAAGTCATAAAGTTAATGCTGTAGTTAAAGAGAACTACAACATATGTGTGCAGAATGTACATCATAAAAAGGCATATAGATGTACAATAGTTCCTATAGTCAATTTTTCTTTTCATAAAGATACCATGTCTTTTTAAGTATTACTGGTTAGTAACCTTATGAGATAGTACCAGGTCAACTTCAGACGTGTTGAATTTCCATCAGCTGTAGGTAAATCAGCTTTGGTGAGGTAGCCTGGACCGAAAGGGAATTGGTAATAGATGATTGGAAATAGATGTTGAAGAAGGTATGTATGGTTTTTCAAAGCATCTTTTTTAAACATGATGTTTCTGTTATCTTCCACCAAGAAGCAAGTGATGGTTTCAACATGCCCCCCCTCAAAAAAAAACAACTCATGGTGAGACTTAATCTCTATTAGGAGATATTAAGAAGTGGGAACATGTGCAACATTTAGTAAATTATTAGGTCAAGAAGGTTCTGTACTCAGGAATGAGTTAACCCTTCATCCACTAATGGCTCCAAGAGTTTTCCTGCAAGTGGTTCTGTTGAACATCTAGTTTAGCTTTATCTTGGTTCCTATACAAATGAGATGCCTATTGCCTTGGGAATGTGCACAGGTTTCCTATCAGAAAGAAAGCACACATCAGATGTGGCTCCTTGCCCTTGGACCTCTACCACCTTAAAGTAGAAAAACCTTTATCCATTATAATTTACTTTTTTCTCTAATGTTAAGTTATACCAACAGAATATGTCCTAAGATGAGAAAATTAGCCTATTCTGCATATGAATAACACTCAGTGAAATACAGAAATTCATTATTTCCCAATGCATCACCTTTATGTCTTTATTCGAAGTTTCATTTTGAAATACCTTCTTTTTAATTGGCCCAACTTTGAAATTGCAGGATGGAGATGGTGAAAATTCATTCATCATGCCATAGGAATCTCTTATATCTCAGCCCTGGGCCTGACCTTTGGTGTGATCAGCCATTCAGCAGCAGAGATAAGTGTCCATTAGGTGAATTTCAAATCGAAATGAAACAAGGTTTGCTAATATGCAGACACAATTTGAAAGGCAAATGCCCATGAATCCAGGGTTTTGGTGACCCTCATTCATATTAATATAACTGACAATCTTTTTCAGGGTTGGGTTTATTTTTAATATACCTATGGCATAAGTATTCTATGTTTGGAGTTGAGTCTTTTGTGGGAAAAAGAGAAACTCACATAGAAGGAAGACCTTATGGTTAAGGACCCATTGTAATGGCTCAGACTTCCTGAGGTGAAATGTCCTTGTGATTCTAAACCATAACGTGTATCCCAACAGTTGCTTCTAACTAGAATGTCACTTGGAAACTTTAGTAGAAAATTTTGCTACTTGACCACAAAGGTGACAAAGTCTATGCTGTGCACGTTTGTGAGTGTTTTCTCTCTCAAACAAGGTGAACGTCTCCATCTGCCTGTTAGCCTGGGTCTCATTACTTCTTAAGATCTCTTCAGAGGCTTTTGTCTGTGCAAAATCTTACTTTGACGAGGTCTCCATGCAGGGTATTTGAGAACATTCATCAACATACCTTTCTCTTTAGAAATATGTAAGAATGCCTTTCATCTTCCCTGACCTTCCACTCAATGCATCCAAAAAAATAACGATTCAAATTTAAGAAGTTTGTCAACCTATTGTGAAAGGCAGAAAATAAAATTAGAAAAGAGAATATCTTTCTTATGGTAAAGCTTATGATTTTGTTATAAAGTCAATGTTAGTTACTATACTCGACACAAGTAGAGAGAGACTGATTTAAATGTTTTATCAAGTCCTAAATTGGTCTTCTTTAAAATTACCTATTTAGACAATACTTCCCATTCCATCCAACCACCACATGCTAATATATCTCAAATATTACCTACAAAGTCACTTGCCAGTCACAAAGAATAGAGAGTAGATTCCTAAATCAAAGTGAGTCAAGAAGAGTCTTTCCTCTAAATGGTAATATCCACATGGCTCTTCCTTTATTTCTTTTTTCTTTATTAGAGAGGGAGAGAGAATAGGCTCACCAGGGCCTCCAGCCACTGCAAATAAACTCCAGACACATGTTCCACCTTGTGCATCTGGCTAATGTGGGTCCTGGGGAATTAGACCTGGGTCCTTTGGCTTTGCAGGCAAATGCTTTAACCCCTAAGCAATCCCTCAAGCCCATTCCTTTACTTCTTGAACTGAAGAGACACATAAGAAATGAGAGTGCCATGACTAGAATACATGCATGGAATATCTCAGAAAACCATTCTGACTGGAATTATCAAATCAGGAAATTATGCATAAGAAATAGGTTGAGGTGGAAGAGGAAATGGGCAGAGTAATAGCCTTGGATACTGAGGTCTCCAGATCCCAGCTGAGATCCTTTACCATGTCCAGATGGAAGAGAAGACCACCAATTCCAAACATATCCTTGGCATCTTGGGAACATTTCTATTTTTAACTAAAGTAGTCTGAGAAGTGCTTTTAGCTTTTCCCAAAAACTAGAGACAATATGACAGTCAATAAAGGAAGCAGTCAATGAAGGAAGTCAGCATGACCTTCTACAGCAGTTAGAGAAAGCATTCCAGAGACAAAAGAGCTAAGTTAAGATATAAGGTTTGTTGGATGGAGAGATGGATTATCAGTTAAGGCACTTGTCTACAAAGCCAAAGGACCCAGGTTCCATTCTCCAGTACCCACATAAACCAAATACACAAGATGAAGCATAATTCTGGATTTTGTTTGCAGTGGCTAGAGGCCCTAGTGTGCCCATTCTCTCCCTCTGTCTCTCTTTCTCTCTCAGTCTCTCCCTTTCTCTCTCTCTCAATTAAGTAAATAAATAAAATATTTAAAACGATATAATGTATAATGATCAAGGAATGTTTATACACAACTTCTTCATATATGATTCAGACATCACAAGTGGTGAGCATGGTACCTACTCGAGGCAGGGAATCAGGACAGAGTTGCGACACACTGGTGCTAAGTGAAAAAAAAAAAAACAAACTTCCTGGGAGCCTATGACCCATCTGCCAAGTATTTCATAAATACTCATATTTGTGAGTAACCCTAACTGTTTTCCCTGAGAATCTATGGAACTTCAAAAATGTACAAAACTCTTCAAAGAAATGGTTGATTTCAAGACTGTGGCAGAGTACATTTAAAGTAAGGTGTAACAAGTTTAGGGGGAAGGAATTAAGAAGGCATGACAAAAATGCAATAGGGAATGTTATGAAAACCAATGCAACAACTTTTAGTGATAAATGATTAAATGTATATTGGTAAGATAATTGATTTTTGGAAATATAAATAACAGTTAAGGAAAAATTCTGTGTTGCAAATGTCTATGTGTAAGTGTAGAAGCAGTATTTAAACTAGAAAGTCATTTCACAAGCAGTTAGGTTAGGGAAGAATGATCAATGTATACTAAACAGAGATGGAAATTTTATTTTATTTTATTTGTTTTTGTGATAGGACCATGTGTAAGCCAGACTGGCCTCAAACTTGCTATGCAACTGAAGATGTCTTCAAATTCTTGATCCTGTAGCCTCTGCCTCCCCCAAAATGGGATTACAGACATGTTCTACTATGCTCAGCTCCCAGAGTGAGATGTTGACAAGGACTAGAAAATGTAGGTCATTTTAAATGGGCCTTTTGGGCTGGAGAGATGGCTGAGCAGTTACAGCACTTGCCTGCAAAGCTAAAGGACCCAGGTTTGATTCCCCAGGACCCACATAAACCAGATGCATAATATGGCTCATGCTTCTGGAGTTTGTTTGCAGTGGCTGGAGGCCCTGGCAATCTATTCTCTCTCTCTCTCTCTCTGCCTCTTTCTCTTTCTCTCTCTCTCACTCTCTGCCTCTTTCTCTCTCAAAATATAAATAAAAATAAAATATAAAAAGGGGCCTTTTACTGCTTACCTCTTGCCATAGAAGAAAGAAAGGATACAGGAAGGATAAGAAAACACTATGACTCAATTAGTTTGTATAATCAGTGAAGGAGATAGGCTGTCATGTGTGGTGTGCTCAAGCATGTGTGTATATGTGTGTGTTTGTGTGTGTGTGGTGTGTGTGTGTGTGTGAATGATATGTTGGTAATCGAAAAGTGGGCAACCCAAGACAACCAGGTGTGTAACTGTCTATCGACAAAGAAAGAAGAGGACAATTCTATTTCAAAATGTAAATGTTATATGCAACAACAGCAACCACTGTGGGCATGTATCCAATTAGAAGATAATAAGACCTATTGACAGCTAAATCTATTGGAAGGGAAAAAAATGTTCTAAAGCACATTTTGTAGATAAGCTGAACAAATTGGAATACAAACTATCTTAGAATACAAATAATATTACACATAACATTGCACTGATATTAAATTAACTGAAATTGATAACTATTATGATGGTTAAAGTAATTATAATTATTGCATGTATTCTAATTATACTTATTACTATATATTGAACATACACTATGCTGAAAGATTGATGTGTTATTTCCTTCAGTCCTCACAAACCCCAAGAGGGAGACAAGCCCGTGGAGATTTGTCCTTGTAAAGATTTTCCAGAGTAGATATCGCCGGGATGGCAGCCAGCTGAATATCGAATCTGGACAAGTGAAAATGTTTCTGCTGTGAAACGTTTAATTCTGGCGAAAAACAATCCTGTCCTTCATCAAACCAAAGCACATTAGAGTGGACTTACGGAGACGAAGACAGGAGACTGCAGAGGAAGTGCTGTGCTGTCATGTAAAGCAGGGCTGTGGAGGGTTCAAAATCACTGAGTGAGGATGGCTTCACTTGGTAACAAGAGCGAAAAGGATACAAGGCAGGCACAGGTATAAGTGACTGTGAAGGCTGATTTTCTTATACATATAAAAGGTGATGTGAAAAACAATCATTTGATATGAAACTCTTCATATTGGTGCGGATTATAATCACCCAGGGGTGATTTTTAAAGTAAAGTAGCATCCAGGCCCAAGGGTAGACAAGTCACTCTCTGGAACATTGAATCTGGAAAAAAGAAGTATATATGTATACCTATATATTATGTCACATATGCATAAATATATACCACTTTTGTAAATATACTCTATAAAACTTTGTTGTAGCTTAAGCCAAACATACAAGCAATAAAGTGATCAAATTTTAAATATATTGTTAAGATTATTTTTTATCATATATATACCTGCGTAAACAGATCCTGAATGAGACTGCAGTGAAGCACTTCCACCATTCCATGGGATTCTCAGGGTCTCACAAAATCATTATCCCCTAAGTAAAGAGGTCACATTATGTTTTCCTACACCATGCATGCTTTTGAACTGAAAGTAACTTAATGTAAAAAAAAAAAAATCAAATAGTGAGTTTACTGTTTGTAACATTTGTTGGCAATTTTCACACAAGAATATAATGTATTTTGATCACAATCTCCTCCTATGAACTTTTTTTGACCTCAACCCCTGTCCCCTCTGCTGAACCCCTTCTTCTTTCAAACTAGTCCCTCTCCTATTTCAAGGTCGTTTTAATGTCATACTTCATCTATTGAAGATATGCCGATGGGCTCAATATTGTGCAGGTCTGATGCAGGTAACACCAGCAGCTATGAGGTAACGAATGCAACAACAACGCCATGTCTGAAAGACAGCATTCCAAAGCACTCCTCCCCACTCTCTTGTTCTTATATTACTTTGGCACCATTATCTGTATGTGTGCATATACATGATATACATAATTTATAAGTATATTGTTCTTTGTCATAAAAACAATAAACAAATCAAGAACCTTAGCAAAAATGATGGACCTATCGATGCCATTCTCAGTTATTTTTACCTTGGCCATTATTATTACTAATTATAACATTTTCCAATAGTCACTAAGGATATAATGTTCTAGAATTAAAGTCATATAGCAAGATATAAAGAAGATACTACTTTCCCGAGCTTTATGCAGCTGATATCAATCTTTTGTTTCATAAACTTCAGACCGGTTATTATCCTAAACATAGGCTTTGACGCATTATAAACAGGCTTGAGAGGAATACAAATTGGTGTACTCCCCGCTGACTTCTTCCTGCTGCCTAGGGAATGGGACACAGAGAAGTTCTCAAAGCAGCCAAACTTGAAGATCATTTGAGCTCAGCTGACTCAATGACTCAAACGAAGTTTTGCTGTTTTTTTTTCCCCCCTAGTAAGAGAATATAAACAAAGGCTGATAATGAGCCTCAGAATATGGCTCATAATTTGAGCAGCTTAAAATGCACGGGCTCAATGTCAAAAGTTCTGAAGGATTTTTCTTACCCAAGTGACAAGTCATTCAATTCCCTGGACATGAAGGTTTATGCTATTTTTTGTTTCATTTATATATTTATTTATTTATCTATTGGCTCCTGTCAACTTTTGTTTTCATCTAATATGTGTGAAGCAAAAAAAGGAGAAAAAAATAATTTTGATCTTTATTTCTTTAGGTCCCTACCAGTCATCCTTAATAGTTATGAAATACTTGACCATGCCAGTTGACCTGAGAGCAAAATAGATTATCAACCCAATTTTACAATTAACTCAACTAACAATCATTTTGGCCAGCTGCATGTAACTGATTAAAACAATAACTGGCTTCTAGGCTCAATAGTCTAACAATGAGGGTATTTTGTTGTTGTTGTTGTTGTTATTGTTTTTTTTTTCTTTTTCCTATTCACAGTTAAAGGAAGATGAAAGTGATTTTCCTACATGTAAGTGATTTAATCTTAGTCCTCTCTGACTGCAAACCAGAGGAAACGCTAGCTGGAAATGTTAGCTCTTGCTTTTCCCTACTCTATTGACTGCAAGTATTCATCACGTGAAAGCTGATATCTGTTTGGAACGTATAACAGATAATGGTGCTTCCCTCTTCAGTAGATTGCTTTCCAGGTCATTCTCAGTTTGTTAGATCCAGCTTGGGTGGTTTAAGTCAGATTTCCCTCAGAGACTTATGTGTGTTCAATGCTTGATCTCCAGCTGGTAGCCATGTGGGAGATAGAGCCTTGCTAGAGGAGATGTGTTCCTAGGGGTGAGCTTTGGGATATTACAGCCCAGCTTCTCCCTTGGTAGAGCTTGATGTACTCTTCTGCTGCTGTTTTCTAGCAGTTGGCAGGGGTTACGTTGAGCTTCTGTTCTAACATCTTTTCCCTGCCATCATGAAGCTTCCCCTTTGAGACTGTAAGCCAAATTGAAACCTTTCTTCTCTCCAGATGATTGTGGTCATATGCTTAACCCCAGCGGCACAAAGGTAACTATATCACCAAGCAAGCCAGAGATAGGGGTGGGGGTGGGGGGAGTACTTACAGAAGCAGCTATGGACGTTTCTTATGTAGGTCACTTCAGAAATGCCTGCATCTACGTTTGCATCCCATGACAGCAGCATGGCTACTGCACCTGAGGCCTAGGTATGTGGCTCATGTCCCTTTAACCCCTGCCAGTTCTTCTACTTTGTATCCGGGAGTAGAACCATCAAGTACTGAGGAACTGTCTCTGTCTCTTTAAGTTTTCATTTTTACAAAAAAAAAAAAAAAGGAAGTCTTTCCTTTGCCCCACTTTCACAGATTTGCTTATTCTGCTTTGTTGTAGAATTTTCCAGACTGTCAGATCCCGAGGAGAGCACTTGGAGACCATTGGGTCTTAGCTCTATAGCTCCCTTGAGGAAATTAGAAGTACTTGTTTTAACTTCAGGGAAAGAAAGTGAAAAAAAAAAAATGACTGGGGAATTTCTCCTTTGAACACAGAAAAAAAAAAATAAAGACAAAATCTAAATTTTGGTTTTCAGAGCCTTCAGTAGACTGACCTTCTATTGCTGTCGAGTCTTATCCAAATGACTACACATTTCCTATATTTCCACTCATGGCTTCCTAATAACATATTTTACTCACACTATTTGCTTTACTTATGGAGGTATAAACCTTTACATGTCTAAGATAGCTGTTTTTCTAACAATCAAGCCCCAGTTCATGTTCCTCCATCACTAATCTTTCCTAAATTGCTATCAATAACTGATATGTTCCTCCACAGATAAAAGATTTAGACACCCAGAAGACATAGAATTAAGGTCAAACTTATCTTTCTAAGCCCTTGCAGACCCAGGTGGCATGCGGATTATACAGGTGTTTTTTACTACTAAAAATATAGGCAGATAATAAATGTTCATACATATTTGTTGAATTTATTTGCTTGGTAATTGATTGCTTTTTGAGACCATTTAAAATTCTTTCAATCTTTATTAATGCATTTAATTAAAATTTTGAGTATAATAGATAGATAGATATCAGTTGATAACTGTATTACGTTCTTACTTCTGTTGTCACTGGTTATCAACACTCAAGTATATAATAAAAACAAAACCTCATAGTTCTGGACAGGTCAGAAATAGTCTTCACTGGAGTAAAACCATTGTATTGCCATGAATGTCACCTTCTCCAGGCTCCAGAGAAACTTCCTCTCTGCCTCTTCTAGTCTCTAGGCCTTTCCTGTGTGCATTAGCGTGTGACTTCCTTTTCTATTTTCAAGAAAGTTGTGTGTCCTGTCCTATCTGAGTATTAGCTATGATGATGAAGAACTCCATTATAACATCCCTTGTCAAGATGTTAATTCAATCAAAGGAAAACTACCTTTGAGATGTAAGTAACACAGCCACTGATATAGGCATTCAAAGTACATATTTTTAGGGGCTCTTCTGGATAGCTGAGATAATAGAACAAATAAGCGGCCTAGATGAAGTTTGGTAATCATATTTTAAATAGAAAAAGCATAACACTTCATGTCAGAGGAAGGAATTATGGATCAACACTGATACTCTTTTCCTTATCTCTGTATCATGAGGCGAAGTATAATTTTGACCCTAATACATAAGAAATGAAAAGAACTCTATGATGTATTTCAAAGCTCCCAGATAAAGCCAAAAGAAAATGAAACTTTTTTTTTCATTTTGATGCTGTAAAATATTCAGTTAACTACTAAGACACACTTAGTCGTGGAACATTTATAAAGCGGTGAAAAATTTCCAGTCCCGTGACTCAGGCGAATGCCACGCAGTATACTGGTTCCATGGTGCTGTCAATTATGAATATAAACATCCAAGTTGGTGCTTTAAAGCCTGTGAGTGGAAACAAGCCTTTCTTTACAATTCCTTTTTTAATTTAGAACTTTCCTTTTTTATTCTGAAACATCTTGCTTTCTTGATACTTATGAAATGACATGAATAATCTATGGCCATTGTTGCAGCTTTGTATTGCTGGCACAATGCACCTGACCAAGAGAAGCTTATGGGAGGAAAGGGTTTATTTTGGCTAACAGACTCGAGGGGAAGCTCCATGATGGCAGGGGAAAATGATGGCATGAGCAGAGGGTGGACACCACCTCCTGGCCAACATCAGGTGGACAGTAGCAGGAGGATATTGTGCTAAATACTGACAAAAGGAAGCTGATTATAACATCCATAAGCCAACTCCCAACCACAAACCTCCTCCAGAAGAATTCAGTTCTCAAACTCCCATCAGCTGAGGACCTAGCACTCAGAAAACATGAGTTTATGAGCAACATGTAATTCAAACAACCACAGCCAGACCACCCTGAACACACCAATCTGATCAGATAACATGACATAAATAACCTAGCTGTTTTCTTCCAGAAACATTCAGTCTTTTGTTTCTATAATTTCATTGCACCCTAAGTGAGCTAACAGTTCTTGGCCAGTTCTGGTCACTCTGTGACACATAATCTAAGCAGACATTTTAGAGTCAATTTTCACATATACGTATATAATCATTTTAAAATATAAATGAAATCATTTTACAAAGGTATAAGTAACTCTCCACTACCATGTTAGTTACTCAAATATACTTCTAGAGGCAGAAATGACTATGCAATGCCTGAACAGCTGGAAGTTTATGATAATAGACACACACCCAAGAAGGAATCATGGCAGAAAGCATGAAAAATGAGCAACACCTTAAAATCAAAAGGGTGACATGACTGGTTAAAATTGCAAAATCAATCTGGCAGACTTTTGTTTATTTTTTATGGGCATGCACATTTATTTGTTATAGTTTTATAATTTTATGGATTATAAAATATGTAATAAAGTTGGTAATTAGCATTTTTGTCTCTGCAAATGTCATAATCTCTGTGTTAAACACCTTCAAATGCTTCTCAACTTACTTTAAAAATTGGAGTTAATTCTTGCAGGTAAGGATTGTGTCACTGTGCTACATAATCTTAGAACTACTTCACTCCCCAATGGTGCCTAGTTACACATTATCACCCTGATCCTATCCATCCTCTTCTTCCTAGCCTGCATTAACTTCTATTCTATTGTATGTTTCTATAAGACCATGTATTTTAGCTTCCACAAAGAAGTAAAAATGCATGGTATTTCTGTTTCTCTGCCTGGATTATTGCATTTAATATCCTTCAGTTACAATCATGTTACCACCAATGACAGGATTTTTTTTTTTTTTTTTGGCATTACTTTCTCATTGCTGCAGCAAAACTCCAGAACAGAAGCACCTCATGGGAGGAAAGGGTTAATTGCAGGCTTATAGTTTCCAGGGCAAGATTCATCATGGTATAGAAAGCATGGCAGAGCGGAGGCCAGGTAGAGCATCTTGTCCTATCAGCTATGACGTAATAGTAATAGAGAACTGAGTAGAAAAAATACTCACAAGGACTGGACTAAAAGCTGCAAGTTCTGAACCCAGTGTCACACCTCCTCCAGCAAGGCTCCAAATGCCATAGACTCCTCCAGCTGGAGACTGAGCATGAATGAGGCTCAATCATAAATACCTGAGGCTATGAGGGATATTTTACATTAAAACCACCATGGATTTCATCCTTCCTGTGGCTGAGTAGTATTCCATTGCATATATATATATATATATATATGTTGTCTATTTATATACAATATCTAAAAATTTGAAGACCAACATACAAAATTAGGAAGGTACAAGAACTGCATGCTTAGAAAAGGGAAATATTAATGATCTATTAGTTACTTTTCCCATTGATTTTTTTTTTTTTTTTTTGTGGAAGGTTCTAGCACTAGCCAGGCTGACCTCAAACTCACAGCAACACTCCTACTTCTATGTCCTGGGTGCTTGGATTAAAGATGTGTCACCACATTTGGCTCCCATTTTTCTTTTTCAAAATTTTATTTATTATTTATTTGAGAGAGAGAGAGAGGGAGAGAGACAATATGAGTGTGGGAGAGTCTCCAGCCACTGCAAACAAACTCCAGACGCAGCCCCACTTTGTGAATCTGGCTTTATGTGGATACTAGGTAAGTGAAACCCAAGCCATCAAGCTTTCCAAGTGAGCACTTTTAACTGTCTTCAGCCCACATTGTTCTGACAGGTGGTAGGCAGTGGTGTTAGGAGGGACACAATGCTGCTTATGGAGGTAGACCAGATAGAGATAGAGCGGAGCCCCACTTTCTAAACACTCTATAGCCTCACAAAGCAATGCTGCCAGCCAGAAACCACATATTTAAACACATGAGCCTGTGAGGGACACTTTATATCTAAATCATAAAAAATAATACTAACAGGCTATTAAACATTGTGCTAAACTATAATTGGTGAATGTGTGAGAACAATCCATTTCAAATTTCAAATCAATTCTATTTATCTTTGTCAACCCCACATCTCAAAGCTAGTCTTTGACCTTCCAATTAATCATCTTTTCAGTGAATGTAACAAAGAAAATTCTAATATAGAAAATGCATCATGATTTGGGACATTTGGAAATGTGACGTTCATGTCAGTGGTCATTAATTGCTTCATTTAGATTTAGCTGAAGCCTTGGAGCTCAGAGACCATCTATTCAGCAGCTCCGTGACCTCATGGACTGACCAGTTTCACAATTCTATGCTTTAGACTCCATGCTGGGAAGACCATTATGTGAATGTGGGCCATTGTCATAAGAGGACCAGCTGGCTAACTGCCACTACCACTGCAGAATCCTACAGCATATGATGTGTTGAGCATAGTACAATAGCATTATGTTTGCAAAGAATAGCTCATTTGCTCACTTTCCAAGTAATTAATGTCAAGGATACTTAGTGGAGTTCTAAACTTCCAGTTTATGTGACAGAATTTTCTGTTGTATTATACACCTTGGAAAATTAGAAGCTTATCTACTTGTCATTTTAATCAGCTTTTAAGGTCCTATGAGGGGGATGTTTGTGTTAGTATTATTTAGTTATTAGTAGTCTCTGTGTACTTGTGGCATTCATTTTTCAATATTTGAGCCAATCCTTTTTGTTTCTATATTTCTAATTAAATTAGCAGGTGTCTCCTGAGATGGGATCTCTATTTTTAAACTCTAACATACTATTGCATTGAAGAAGAGTTCATTTGTATTTCCTTGACCTTTTCTTATTCACATTTTAAAGCTGTGCTTCCTACAGTACTCATCCGATCTGCTGTTACTAAATGCTGCTCCCCCAGTGCCTCTGACAATTGTCTTCTCTGATGTTTGTCTCCTCTGCAGCCTCAAACCCTTCTTTGTCTTTTCTATGAACTATGTCATACATTCTCTATAACTATCATCTATTCACAGCAGGTCGTAACTTACTCAAAAGCAGAGATTTGGAGTTGAGCTGATGGGTCAGCGGGTTAGAACACTCACCTTGGAAGTATGAGGGCCTCACAGGACCTTATTCTCACTGAGTTTGACTTCAGGATTCACATTAGAAAAAACAACAACAAAAAAAAGCTTGGCATGACCACACATGCCTTAGGTTCTGTGGGGATCAGAGTCCTGAGAAATGCTGGGGAATACTGGTCAGTCTGACTGAAAAAATAGCCTCTCATGTTTCTCTAAAAGACACTGGATTCTGTAACTCTATCACAAGAAAATAAAAAATGAAAAGAAAAGAGAATAAAGAAAAAAGAATCAATGGAACAGTTGGATCTTTGATGCTCTCCTTTAGGCAATACATTTTTGCACACAGAGCATGCAAACATATGTACATATACAACATACAAACATGCACACACACAGCAGAGGTGTAACCTCCAAAAGTACTTAGTGCAACATGCCATGGATGCTTTGTATAGTAATTTTAACAAATTTCAAGAGATTCCTAGGTTTAAATCTGGGTCCTTCCACATTGCTTTGACATTGTGGGAAAATGTCCTTCCCGCGGTAAAGCTGGGCCAGGTCTCCTTGCTGACATGGTAATAATAAAATGAATCCAAGCTTCTCAACTGAAATAAGCTCTTTTGTTGAAAGGATTTCAACCCCATGTGTTAAAACGTGTGAAAATAATCAAACATAGCAATTGATGTCAATTATTGTATATGATGGATTTTCTTTTCTTTTTTACCCTGTTCTAGCTGTTTTGTTTTCATTTTTGTTTTGTTTTGTTTTTCTTAAAGAAGCACACGATGGCAGCAGGAGAACTTGGCTTTGATTGTGGATTGGTAGTTAGTTGGTCAGTTTTCCTGTTTTAATCAAATATTTAGCTTTTTTTTTTTTTTTTTTTTTTTTTTGGTTTTTGGAGGTAGGGTCTCACTCTAGCTCAGGCTGACCTGGAATTCACTGTGTAGTCTCAGGGTGGTGCCTCGAACTCATGGTGATCCTCCTACCTCTGCCTCCCTAGTGCTGGGATTAAAAGCGTGCACCACCACACCCAGCTTTTAGCCATCTTATATAATAGTTTTTGTGAGGAGCTAACCTAAAAGGCTTGTCACGTGGAACTTAGAATTTTACAATATGGAGAAAAATAACAATAATCATCAAGATATCAATAAGTATGTAATGGATATTGTGTACCAGCCCCTTGGATGGATTTTATAAAAGTACAAATATTTCTATATTGCTGTATAAAGGGCATGCATCAACATCATTCCACATCTGTTATTTCAACAAGATTTTTAAGGTTGAATTAATGTATAGAGATGTTAGCCACTTCTAGAATAGCAAACAGATAATGAATTAGAGAGATGAGGTTTGAAACTAAAGCAATGTAAGGTTTCTGTGTCCTGATATCATAAGTTTCCAGCATAAAGGAGACAAAACACTTTCAAGACAAACCTATTATTTCAAGACATGAAGTACCCAGAGAAGTACAATTTTATAGTGAGGAGAGTCAGTGTGAAATAAACTAGATATTTAAAAAATTCTACAACCAGCATCTATAATGATGTCAGGTATTAATTAAATTATGAACATAAAATTTTGCCTTATTAGAGAAAAGGAGAAATTCATTATAAGAAGAAAATGAGGGCGAAATAGAGGAAATTAGAGAAGGTGAGAGGAGCTGGGAAGCTAGTACTATGGTTAAAGGTGCTTACTTAACAAGACTGTCAACCCAAGCTTGATCCCACTAAAGCTGGATTTAAAGCACTGCACATATCTTTAATCCCAACATGCCTCATATAATGGGATTGCAAATCCTGCAGCTCCTGGTCCAATTTGATTTGCCTTTCTAGAGTGAAAAAGACAACAAAAAGAGACACTATGTCAAAAGCAAGGTGAAAGGAAAGGACCAACAACCAGAGCTTGTCCTCTGACCTCTGTGCATACTCCCATGCACATGCACATATACAAACTCTCTCTCATAACACACACACACACACACACACACACACACACACACACACACATACACACATACTCACTAAAAGAAAGAAAATGTAAAAAGAGTGACAGGTCCAATGTCTAGGAAGGAGACTGCTTTTTCTCCAGCGCAAGCAGTGCGAGATTAGTCATCATGTCAGACCCCAGCCTCACTTATTAATTTATTTAGATAATTATGATTTAATGTAATTTGTAAAAACAAAATGTATAAAAAGATTCTTGAATTTCATATGCCTTCACTTGTTCTTATCTATCTATCATCTACTTATCTTTATCTATCATCTATCCATCTATGTATCTTTATGTCTATCTATCTACCTGTCTATCATCTATGTGCATTTAAATATCCAAATGGTCTCTACTAGAACCATTTCAGAAAAAAAATAACTGGAAATCATTGCTTCTTCATTCAATTTTCTATAATAAATATGTTTAAAGAAGGATTTTCTCTAACCATTAAGTTTGGGGGAATCATGCAATACTTTATACCATACATAGACTTTATTGGAAAACATCACTTTCCCCAATAATACCCTTTAAAGATATTTTTCAACAGGTCCAACATTGAACAAAAGACCAAGCACCATCTTTAGCTGTCATATCTCTTTAGAATTCCTTAGTATTTTCCTTTCTTGACCTTGACATTTTTGAAGAACACAGGCTAGTCATTTAGATTGATCCTCAATTTAGAGCTGTCTGGTATTTTCTCATGACTAGATTCAGGCTGTAGAATTGTAATATTAGTAGAAGTATGGCAGAAGACATCCTGAGTCTTTCCAAGCATAGCAAGTCAGGGTCACAAAAATGTGAATCTGGCTCAACATTGGTGTTGTTATACTGTAAGTTCAATCAGAAAATAAAAAGCCCTGAGGGATTAAATAAAACAGTGAGAACATAAGTGATTATAAACTGCAATGAAAACATCGTAATAAGATATATAGAGAATCCATCTAATACTCAAAGAAACTTAGACTTGGAAAGGGTTCAGACATCTGGAAAAGGTATGGCTTAGCTCACTATATAGCACAGACATTAAATGATTGAGCCAAGCTGAGGCTAGTTTGGGGTAAGTGGGCAACCAAGAGGCCATTTTCTAGAAGCTGACTTAGGTAGAAATTTGTATGTGACCCTGCAGATATGTGTGAAAACCCAGGCTCGAGGCATCTTGCTTACAGCTGGTGCCTCAGGCGGACCAGCTTCCTCTTTGGGAAAGTTGCAGAACAGTTATCAGAAGACTGAGATGCAGAGAAACAAAGGAAGCATTCTACACTTATCTTTGTGTAGACTCTATGAGATACAGGTGCATATATGTATACATTTTATTTTTTGTGTGCAGTTCTAATTAATCTAGCACCACCTAGTAGATTGGTGTCCTTGTCTTTCATATTTGTGATTCCTCTATCCAATAATGACACTCCATTCTTCCATTATGTTCAGTATATTGACTACCCAATCCTAAAATATGTGGAGGAAGTTTTCCATCAATAAAACACCAGCAAAGGCACTGTTAACAAACATAAATTTACAAAATCAAGTTATATACTTGTACTTCTCTGCCTCCTTGGTTAAACACTTAAAAAATACCAATATTTTCATTTTCCCAGAAAATGATCTTGTATCTCTTATCACTAAAATATATTCTCTCCCTAACAAAATTTTCTTTGTATTCGAAATATGAAAGGATATTAGATGGAATGATATCTAATTTATACTCTATAGTGGGCAGCAGCCACTGCTCTGTTTAATAATTTCTAACTGATGATTTTTGACTATATACTTTGGGGTTGTTGATGTAGGAGACACAACTGTTACAAAGGGGATAAGAGATAGATTGTTATGGAGCCAAATATGAGTGACCATGGCCCAGGAACAAAGATGTAGGTTACCCCAAATTTCATGTCACAACATGTTAACAAATTCATGAATGTTTCATAGTTAGAGAATAAAAGACTGTAATAAAAGTTGTAAAGCAAGGAGCTTTAAAACACAGTGCTTGAAGCCTCAGCTATGCAGGTTACAGCAAAGTGGGGAAATATCCTTCATAGGTTTCAGATTCTGTCGCATAGCCTTTGGGTTCCTAGAAGCCAGTGGTCTGTTTATAATTCCCAAAAGGCCTCATCTTGAGGGTCTGATTGTCACCAGATGTTAGGTCAGACACAATGGTGGACAATCAATGGCAATGAAGGGGCTAAAAGTAGCTCAACTGAATGTGGCTCTGATCATCCACTATTCTGCTTCTCTGTGATCACAGGAGTTTTATCAGTCCATTCAGCCATGTTGGAAGTAGATGCAGTGCTCTTTCAGGAATTTCAGTTCACAGAAGTTTTCCTTTGATAAACTGAGGGATTAGTAAAGAGTTTGAAAAGCTTTTAATAAACATCTCGCACATCCTCATTTGCTAGATTTATTTAATTTTGCTGAACTACATCTATACTGTATTCCTGTGGATACTGTAACAATTGATCCCAGCATAGTATGTTCCAAAATAGACATCTATTCGCCTGTAAACATAGAAATTCATATTTTCATCGTGGCAAAGCCAAGGGGAAGCAGATTTGTTACTATTTATGGCTCTAGGATAAGAATCATTTCTTGGCTCTGCTGCTTCTGGTGACTATCACAATTCCTTGGTTTGTAATTGCATCGATCGATCTACTCTAAATGGCCAAAGTCTTCAAATCAAAGTTTTGCCTTCCTACTCCTATTTCTGTATCAATACCTGATTGTATTTAATGCTCATTCTGAAAATCCAGGATTGCCCACACATATAAAATCCTTTCCTTAGTTATACCTGCAAAGTCAATTTACTGTCATGTAAATTAACGCTCCCAGTGATTAGGGCACATTATTTTGGGGTTCAGAGGAGGGCAGCCTCAATCAGCTTATCAGGCCACAATCTCCTCAGGTTTCTCCAATACTGATACCTCAAGTCACTACCGTGTTCATTTTATACTTAAGTCTTGTAACCCCCAAGCCATGCTACAAAGGAATGAACTTTACTATGTACAAAACAAAACAAAACAAAACCATGAAAACACAAATACAATCCATTGTGGCTCAACTTTTATCCCCAAAGGCCTGTCCCTGTGGATTGCCTTCCAATTTCTGCAAGAGTTTAGTCCTTTCTCAATGGATAGCTAACAAAGTGACACCTTAATGATTAAAATAACAATTATATATGTAGCCATTTATCTGTCATCTATATATTCATTTATCTCCTGTTGTTTGCTATTCTGTAGGTTGACGGGGAAATTCTACTGATCTCAACTAGGCTTACATGTGCAATTGAAATGAGGTAGGATTTGTATGCTGAATGGTCTAAAATGACTCATTCACCTGCCTATCACTGCCTGGTGACCTGAGATGCCTCTCTGCTCCTCTACAAGCCTATCATGACCCAGTGGACTAGTCGTGAAGGTCTGCAACAGCATAAACAGTGAGAGTATCATTGCTTGTTCAAATCTTGTTGCTGGAATCTTCTGTAGAGTTCTTTTGTCTGCCTGATCCTTGTGAACTTAGTTGAGAAAAGTCAGACAAATACACATACAGTACAACACAGAAGACAGACGACATTTAGTGCACAGTAAAGCACAGTACACTCTCAAGAGATAAGAATGGACAGTGGCCCCAAAGATTGGCAAGCCTTTTTGGACTGATTTTATGGGAGGGAATTCAATGAACATATCAAAGAACTCTATTTGTTCTTTACACCAAGAAGCTTCTTACTGCAATAGTATTCTTATGAGACCTAGGACTGCATGGATCATGGATCATACAGTATCCATCAACTTCCAGGCAGCCCAGGAGGTCACATCATCATGGGAGATCACTTTTACTTCAAGAGCCAGAAAAATGATTCCATTCTCAACATTCCGAAGAGTAACTAAAACCCTACTGTTTATAGTAAGGTGGCAGCTCAGTTGGCAAAAATGTTTGACATGAAAGCATGAGGAACTGATTTCAGATCACCACACATAAAAGCTGGAGATGGTGGCACATACCAAGGAGGTAGTCCCTGGGTGGTGGCGCAGAGACAGGAGGATCCCCAGGACTTTCTGACTAGCTTGTCTAGTCTATTTCTTGAGGTCTGAGTTCAGTAAGAGACCCTGTCTCTAATAATGTATAGAGTGATTGAGGAAGGCACAAGACATTGACCTCTAGCACACACACACACACACACACACACAGAGACTTCCACATACACACCACACAAACATTTTGAAAGTCCTGCTGTTCTAGTTCTTTGTTTCTCTGGTCATTGACTACGAAGTATGGATCCAGCTCCAGTGTTTTTCCAGTCTGCTTGTACCTAAATGCCATATCTCAATAAGCAATTGCCAAATTTTGTCATATATCCAAGCTCTGCACAAATGTATGAGAACCTAAAAACCACCTTTTCAGAGCTAAGTAGGGTTTCTGAATGTATACCCATAGGACTTTAACTTATAAAAGTGAAAAAAAAAACATGACATAGAAAGATCGATATGATTTGAAGAAATTTTCTTCACCATTATTGTTGCTCCAGCAATGATAAGCATAGTATGCCTCTTGGGCTTTGGAAAAGCCAATAGTATCTGTCAGGAAGCAGAGGGTCCTGAGGAGATGACAGACAGTATAGTACTAACCAGGATAAAACGTGGTGGGGCAGGGTCAGTATTTTAGGGTTTGAATCGTTTTCATAACGACAGTGGGCTTTATGGCATATACGCTTCTTCTAGTTACCTGGTTTCCTAGTCCAGAGTTTGATTCAGGGAAATGAAGGTACTAGCTTATAGTATGAGTTTCAAAAAGAATGTGCTTATGGTAAGGACCCAAGATGTTGGACTTCCATATAGAAAGATGGATTCAGGATATTCAATAACCCCATGGATTAGCTGTAATAGGGACAGGAGGTATTTCTTTAGCTAGCCAGATTCCTCAAGGATATCAAGAATTCATTAAAAATGTGATTAAAATATTGGAAAAGATTATATTTAATACTAATAAACTATTTGCCCCATGAATACCTAACCATTCATGTTCTCTGTGTGGCCCATGTCAAAAAATGAGGTAGGTGAATATCTTTCTCAAAAAATAATATTAGTTTTAATATATAGAGAGTCTTTATTCATGAGCCATGCGTGACACACATCCCACATTCTGAGTTGGAAGACTGATTTTCAAACAAATCTCATAATATAGGCTGTCATGCCCTCTGTTTCTCAGATAAATAAACCAGAGACATAACAAGAGGATTTTCTTTCCTTTGGATCAGGGACAGACAGCTCACTTATCATTTTCCTTACTAAAGAGACATCATTGTGGTTGGCCGACAAAATGAAAATATATTGGCACATAAGAATAGTTTCCTAATGTTGGTTCAGTACAGAATTCCATGTGATACCAAGTTTTTAATATTAATTCTAACAAATTGTCATCTGGGAAAAAAAATACTGAATAAGAACAACAACTTTTTAACCATTTCAGAAAGTTGAAATTCTGAACTTCACTTCTCTGTCTCTAAAGTTGAAGCACTGAACCACCTAACCCTATTATCCTAAAGAACGTGGCATGGAGAAGTTCTCCCACCATTCCTCACCCTGTATCACTTGCACTCTTCCTGTGAAGGTGCACAGTCCCCATAGCTAAGTAGCACCAATTAAGCTTCCAACTTCTTCCGTTCTTCGCCATGCGAAAATAGTTTCTCAATCACTACATGCTTCCAAGAGAGTGAATGGAAAGAAAAATAGTGTGCAAAATGCATAAAATGATTTTCTGTAGTACTTACTCCTTTGTCTTCCTCATGCTTGCTCTGGAACTCTTCTTCTTTCTTGAAATTAACATTTTAATATTTGCATAAATAAATATGTACATGCATATATACATATATGCATATACATGCACATATATAAAACAAGTCTGGGAAGAAAAGAAATGTTTCTGAGCATCTGAGACCACTTGCTTTAGGAAATTGCATACCTCATTCCTATCATTCTCATTAAAGTGAACGGTCCGTGAAGCCGGTTGTCCCAAGTGTGGTAATTACATTCTCCTAATGCTCTGGTTGTGGTCCTTGGGGGTGTTCCTAGAACCTTTGGTGCTGGAGGGAAAATGAAGTGAACACATAATAGCATCTTCAGCCCAGACACTTATGAGTGGAAGAAAGATCCTGGGAAATGCTGCATATCTGCTGCCTTCTGGCCTTTTAGTAGGCAGTGGCATTTACTCCACATGACAACCAGGAAAATGAGCCATGAAGGACCAAGGCCAACTGAAAACTAGAAAACCAGGTAAGTTTTCATATTGTGTAAGTTGCATTATTAAGATAAGCATGAAGCAAAATTTAACATTATAGCACAGAGTCATTCCAAAGTCCCACCAGGATTTATTTTAATGTTTTTTTTTATTAACTTCTAATCATCACCATTATCACCCACCAAAATCTGCAACCTCCTAAAGCTGAATATGACTTAAGACCCTCTAAGAGGTAGCACAAGCCATAAAAACAAAAGTATTTGCTATCATACTTTATTCTCTAGCCTAGAAGCTACAATGGGACAGTAAAAATGATTAAAGTCTTATTATTTTGTGACTGAAAGTATTTGAAATTGCAGGCTCACAGGAGAAAGGATACTGGCTTTCCCCCATTTTTAGAGAATACATCAGCTTTCCAAATGTAGGCTTGGCTTAAGGGGATTTCAAAACAAAACATGGGATCAAATGAAGATGTAAATGAGCTAGCTAACCAATTTCTCTTTATGAAAATTATATGTATATATGTATAAAAATATGTTAAGTGTGGATATATATATATATATATATACATATATATATATATATATATATATATATATATATATATCCCACTTTGTTTTTTGGAATTATGTCTATACTTTAGCTCATGAAGTAGGGAATGGTTAGAAAAGTATGAGGACCTCATACTTAAAGTATTTTAGTTAAGCTCCATCCAAAAGAAAAAATGTATTTTTATGGAAATGATATTTCAAATATACTTTAAAGCAGGAATTAGAAAACTGAGAAAACAAAGAAGGATTTGAAGTGACAGAGGAGGAAAACATTACTATCCCTAGATCTCGTGAACAAAAAGAAAAGTTCTGGTACTGCTGAATGTGATACCTGGAAATCTCAGGGATCTATAACTCAGATGTCTTGAGAGGTCTTGACCCATGGCTTGCACCATGTAGCACAAAAGCTCAGAGGTGTTCTCAAGAGCTGGGACCCAAACTGCAGGTCTACAACTGCTGCCGGGGTGATCAGGATCATCCAGGTCAAGTCCTGTGGGACAAAAAGTCAATACAGTAAGGGAAAAGTACCAGGCGGTTTATTTCAATCTAATCTGATCAGTTCCTCAGTAAAAGTATCAGAGTTGCATTGTAACATGGGTATAAATTATCAGAATTAAGCATAGTAGACCCAAATAGCACTCTCTGCCACATTTAATTATAATCTCCAATGATGAAGCAGCTTGTCTTTCCCTTGGAGGGAATAGCACAGCATAATTTGGATCTTTAGAAAGTCCATAACCCCAGGGTGAATATCAGCAGCCACATTGAGGAGGGTAGAAAGGAATGGTACCAACACATGGTTTGTTTGTTCATACAAAATTTCTACTTAATGGGAAACAAAAAGTAAGAAAGTAAAACATTTTACAAAGACAGTTCAAGGAATTTGTCTCCTAGGTGATCTGAGACTCAATCAGGTTGACAAACATTGAGATTAACTATCATAATAAGCAACTGTAAACTCTCCTGGCATGGTTCAACTCTGGTTACCAATGTGACAGCGTTAATAAAGACCTGGGAAGCAACTCTCTGAACACGCTTGTGAAGGATTTTCTAGATTAGGTGAAGTGAAGTGGGAAGACCCACCCTAGCTGTGGGCAACAACACTCGTTTGGTTGGGGTCCTAGACTGCTTATAAATGGAGAACATCAGCAGAAGAGCAGCTGTTACTGCTCTCTGCTTCCTGACTGTGGATACAATGTGACCAACTGTTTCATGAACCCACTGCCGTGCCTTCCCAACCATGATGGACTACAGCCTCAAACTGTACGCCAAAATAAACCCTCCTTTCTTAAATTGCTTTGGTCAGCTATTTTGTCAGAGTCACAAGAAAGCAACTAACAGCTTCAATCAATGTCTTTTTTTTTCATTTTTTTCCTAATTTATTTATAATTCTTTTATTAACAACTTCCATGATTGTAAACAATATCCCATGGTAATACCCTCCCTTCCCCTACTTTCCCTTTGAAACTCCACTCTCTATCATATACCCTCCCCCTCTCAAAAAGTCTCTCTTTTGTTTTGATGTCATCATCTTCTCCTGTGAGGTCATGGATATCCAGGCCATTTTGTGTCTGGAGGAGCACGTTGTAAGGAGTCCTACCCTTTTTTTGGCTCTTACATTCTTTCTGCCACCTCTTCTGCAATGGACCCTGAGCCTTGGAAGGTGTGATAGAGATATTGCAGTGCTGAGCACTCCTGTCACTTCTTCCCAGCACCATGATGCCTTCTGAGTCATCCCAAGGTCACTGCCATCTGAAAAGAGAAGGTTCTCTACCAAAAGTGAGAGTAGCATTATTATAAGTGTATGAACATTAAGAGAAGTGCTTACTGGGCTGTTTGATGAGCATAGTATATACATTTAGCAAGACAAAAGCAGATTTTACACCCCTATGGATCATGACTACCCCTGTTTTAGGTTTTCAGTATCAGGGATGTATTCCCTCCCATGGAGTGGGCCTCCAGTCCAATTAGAGGGCAGCTGGTTTCCACCATGAGAGACATGCCACTATTCTACCTGTTGGCTCATTTGGCCTAGCTGGCCAAATATAAGGCTTGCAGTGTCCATTGTTGAGTATCTTCACTGGTGTTTTCTCTTTCTGCCATTGAACTGCATGCAGAATGGCTTCTTACAGCTTTCTGTTAGCTGGTCTACATGGAAGTTATCAGCTCAGTTCTAGCAGGATTTCTCAGTGGCCTTGCAGCCCAAGTATGTGGATTCTTCAACAATAGGGTCTTACCATCTATTCCTGGTGGGAAACCAAGGGCCTTGGCAGTGGCCTATAATGTTTTGGGGGCATCAGGGACCTCCCTGGCCAAGAACTCACTGTACGGTATCCCATTTCTTTCTGATAATTCAAGAGTCTGGAAGTCCAGAGTGAGGTGTTTAGTGAAAATTTTCTTTCTGGCCTGTGGGCAGTGCCTTCTCTCTAAACCCTCGCATGATGTAGAGAAGGAATGACAACCGTCTCTCTTGGACTCCTTCAAAGAGTGTGCTGATCCAACAGTGAGGATTCCATGGACACAATATGATTATGTCCCAGGGTTTTCATGTTCACACGCCATGATAGTGTCAGCATGTGATGGGGGAGGACCATAAATAGCCCATGGCTAATTCTGTTTTTCCTTTTTTTATTCTTATGTTATATTTTATTTTACTTCTCATGTTTTTATTATTAACAACATAGTTCATATGGATGCATCATGTGTTGGTAGCCTCTTTTCCCTCATCACTGCCCCCATTCCATTGGGGATGCTCCTCAGTGGGGTTGCAGGTATTCCCTTTTGGGTTGTGGTTTATGTGTTGTGGGAGCAACAGTCAGATATTTCTGGGGAGAAGGGAGGGAATGCCTCTGAGCATGATGACTTAACCTGTGGCTCTTACAATCATTCTACCTTCTCATCCGTAAAATTCCCTGAGTCGTGGTAGGTGAGTTTAAATCTGTCAGTGATGAGCTCTTAGGGGCCTCTGGATATCTGCTTTTGTAGGTGTTGAGTGTCCTCAGGGTCTGTCTCCTACACTCTGGTGCCGATTATTAGGTTCAGCATGGGAGCAGCACTCATGCTCGTCTCCCCAATTCCTCTGTGGTTTCAGCTGTAGCTTGGCTGATGTGCCAGGGGTAGTTTATCTCCTCCAGTATTGCTACCTTCTGAAAAAGAAGAACAGATTCTCCAAGAGAGTAAAGTCATTAGCATAGGTTTAAATGGGGTAAGCATTATTAATTTAGGGAGAATTTGATGTATGTAACACTCTCTTAGCCAAAGACGAGTGACAGCATGAAACTGGAGAGCATAGTCTTTGTCTCCATAGGGTTCTGATCTGTTTCCCAATTCCAGATATGGGTTCCTTTACACTGAGCAGATCTCTTAGCCAATCAGAAAGCTAGCGCTTACCCACCGAGGCTGTATGCCACTACCGCACTGGCATGTGCATCCTGTGGCAGGGTGTTTGCTTCTAAGTAGCTTAGACCTCCGGTCTCTGCGACCATTGTTGGCCACGTTCCCTCAGTAGCTCATGTAGCGCTTTCCAGCACTAGACAGGCTATCTGGGGACTAGCTTTCTTCTGAATCCAGCCAGGTCTCTAGGTGCTCTGTGTCAGAACAGCATATGGTGTCTTTAGCAATAGGGTCTTAGCTTTTGCCTCAGGCAGGTAATCAAGTGCTTTGACAGAAAGCTTTCTTGATTTGGGAACCTTGCTCAATGTGGGTAGCAACCAGTCTCTGGTACTGGGAGTTAGAGGCCAGAGACAGATTTTTTTTTTTTTTTTCTTTTAAGCTTTGGCTTCATCCCATCCTGGCCAAGGCACTACTTTTCAGGTGCTTCCCCCTTACTCCTTTTATGGGCTACCATGGCAGTTATTAAAACCCATTATCATACATTCCATTGGCTTCTGCTGGAATTGGCTGCCAAAATTTTGAACATTGTTTAATGGTATGCCAGCTATTTTCTTCTGTATCTAAATTCTGCAAGCTTTCTCCCAAGGAATTGCAAGATATTCCCTTTGAATTCTGAGTTATGACCATGTGGTATTAAGTGCAGTTTTAAAGTAAGGCATGAGAACAGACATCCTCCCACAAGTGTCTTCCTCTAAGATAAAATTATGCTAGGGCCTTTCAATTCATTTTTATATAGGGGCTTCAAACAAAAGATATCAAGAGTCTTTAGACACAAAAGAAACATACTATTTTCTCTAAGAGTGTATTTAAAATAACTTGAGAATTTATGATTTTCTCAGTCTCATCTGAGTCTAACCATTTATAGTTTTATTTTTAATAATATTTTTATTTAGTTATTTATTTATTTGAGAGGAGAGAGATAAAATAGGCATCCCAGGGCCTCTATCCACTGCAAACGAACTCCAGATGCATGTGCTACCTTGTGCATCTAGCTTTATGTGGGTACTGGGGAACTGAACCTGGATCCTTTGGCTTTGCTGGCAAGTACCTTAACCTCTAAGTCATCTCTCCAGCCCCATTTATATTCTTAAATTTCAGCCTTCTGTACTTTTCACTATATGTCTTAACTCTTGCTTGATAGACTTGACATTGCTCTGAATCCAGTACAATTGTAATTCTGCAACTTACACAACTAGTATGTGTGTCTTGCCTGAGTTTAACTCTCTGGTTTAAGATTCAGCCACTTACCGAGCCAACAGAGAAGCCCTCCAATTCCTTAGCTACACCATGGGCTTGTAATTTCTTTCTTCATACCCTCTATAGCACTCAGACTCAATTAGTTCATGCCAAATTCTTGTATCAGCTCCACTGACATTACCATCAAATACGGTAAGTATATCTAGACCCCAAAGGCCTTGTCTCAGAGGTCACCTAATCAGGAACAATCACTGAATACAATCGAACTCATCGTGGCTCTAAATACTATGCATATCATGAAGTCCAGCACTACCAGCCCTAAGACCTAGACAAACCTATTCACCTGTCCATCTCTGAGAACTTCTTTCCTAAAAGAATTATTTTTACCAATTTCTGTGTTACTTGTGTAACTCAGTTAAACAGACACAGCAAGTAGCAGACATTTTAACTAAACAAACATTGTAACGTATTAATCCACTCATTAGACAAGACCAACAAAAGTGGTCATTAAGGCCGTACCTTTTAGCAAGAAGCCACAACCTTAAGGGCTTGGAGAACAAAGAGAAAAGATGGAAGATCAGGGGCTTCTCAGAGTTGAGACTATCCTCCGAGGCGAGTTAATATCTATAAATCTCAGAAAGCCACCTCGTGAAAATAGAACTCAAATCTCCACGGGCAATATGTGCCTGTTGGTGATTCTGTCATGCACAAGGTGGCTGGCTCTACAGCATTCAACCACAGCAGCCCAGCTGTGTGTGCTGCTCATACCTGTAAGCCTAGAACTTCGGATAATGAGAGGTGAGGACTACTGCATGTTGCAGGCCATTGGGGGACCACACATTAAGTGCCAGGACAATCTCATAAAAAAATAAAAACAGTAAGTTGGACTTAGCCATTGGCACAGAGGTCAGCTGCTGAATCCAGAGGAAGAGCAATGTCTGCGGCAGCACAGACAGTAACCTTAAGGCCACAGTGTTATTCTTCCTCTTACAAAGTCTATCTTGCTGTCATCATTAGTTGGGTCCAACAAAAAGCCAGTCCGGCAAAGGAAGAAATGCAATTTGCCTGACACCAGGCTCAGCATTGTAGAGCAGAGTTCAGGATGTGGTTCTGTGTTCTTAGTTTTTAACTATTTGAATTTAAATGTACTATTAACTGACTCATAAAATATAAAAATTAGATATTAATGGGGTAATGGGATATATTTGGCACAGGTATGAATTGCATGCTACCCAGTAGTAGACAACTACTCTACCTACTCAGACGCTTATTGTTATTTGTTGAAAAAACATTCAGAATTCTTTCTTCTAACTCTGAAATGCACCTACTCACACCCTACTACACAACATAATGCCAGCCTTTCTAAGTACTATAATTAGTGAGAAAGACAGATTTTAAAGAAAGTACTTTGATAATCACTGCAAATTGAAAATTCAGGTAGTTCCAATATCCAAAGCAAATTTGAGGTGTTACAAATTTTAGGCATTAACTCAGAACTTATTGACCTGGGAACAACTGTCTATGTAAGTGTGTAGAGAAGATATATTTTTTTCTTGGCAACATAACTAAGAATAAAATAATAATGTACTTTTAAAAATCTGTCCTAATTAAATAAAATTTTTCTTCAATAAAAATTGCAACATTCTGGAATTGGTGAGTAAGAGTATTTGCAGAATTCATGTGCATGAGATATTTAAGAAAATACTGTGCCATCTGGAGAAGAAAAGTGAGCCCTGGAGAAGGGAGCAATTTCTCTAGATAACCTTTAAAATTTCTTCCCATTCTTGGTAGCATTCTGGTATTTCTTTTAAAAATCAATGTTCATTTCTCATAATGTTAGAATATCTATGCTTACCACCATAAGAGCTTGCATCTGTATGGAATTTAGAAATGTTCACAGTTGCATCAGCTGTCTCTGGCTGGCATAATAAGTTAGTGCACATTTTGTGACTTCAGAAGCATTCGTTTATCATCTAGTAGTCAGAGGTTTGGTGTGGTGTTGCTGTGCACACAGTAAAGCACCAAAAGGGCTGTGCTCCTTCCTGGAGGCCTGGAGAAGAATCACCTGCCTTGCAATGCTGATCCCTAGAAGTCATCCTCAACCTTTTCCCTATGGCTTCATCTATAAAACCAGCAACTTTAAGTCTCTCTGTCAATTCTCTCATAAACTCTGTCTTCCTGCACTCAAGAATAGTTACTTTCCTTTCAGAAGCTATATAATCAGATTAGGCTAACAGGAATAATCTAGGATAATGAACTTCTCCTTTGGTGTTTAATTTAATCTCATATGCAAATTCCCTATACCCACGAAAGGTAGTACATTATCCGTTTCCAGGGATTAGTGCATGGAGAATTTTGAGAGCCAACCCTCTATCAAAACACTATATGTCTGAGTTGCACAGGACCCATGTAGGAGTGCAAGACATGCATTTTGAGGAAGGAATCATAGCATCACTTTATGGTTGGGTATGAAGGGTCCCTCAGAAGGGTGAAATATTGGAAGCTGGGTCCACAGCTGAAGGATCCAATAATGGAAAGGCAGAAGGAGTTTGGAGGCTTTGGATTAAGTATATAAAATGGCATAATTGGGAGGAATTCATTACTGGGGCTTGGTTGCAGAAAATAGGTAACTTGTCCCCATTCCCTTCCTGTTTTGTAGCCAGTCTGCTTACTGGCTAACAGGCCATGATCAGCTCTACTGATTCTTTGCCTCACACATGCCCAGAAATGACTGGGCCAGGCATTATGGAATGAAACCTCCAAAAATATGAACCAAAATCAATTCTTCCATTTCCAAACTATGTCATAGGATATTTCTTAGAGCAACAACAACAGCAACAAAAATTCATTAACACACAATGACAAAGTAGAAAAAATACTGCATATCACACTTCAAATTGATGTTAAGAGTCTGAATCAAATTCGTGTTCACACATTAAATTGCTTTTACTATGATGTCACACAATCTTAAGTAGTAACATTTAAAATGACCAATCTCAGTCCTTTGTTACATAGAGGGGAACTGGAGGATTTAGTAGAGTGTGTGTTATTCTAGATCTCATGCCCATGAATGAAAGAAAAACTTTTTCCAGGACCAAAAACAAAACAATCATGAAATTTATGACAGTATCTTGCACCTGAAATATTGTCAAATACCTATACAGATCTCTTCAATTATAAAACTTGCAGTTCCCATTTCTCTGGACATCTGGGCAGGTGTCCGCCTGTGGGCTTGCTGTAAGATGAGATTCACATATGCAGAGCTGGCTCAGCTCTGGCTTTAAACGTTTTTTGGATTTGAACCACATTGTTACATTGTTTCAGACTCCACCCATATGTTGTGCAAGCCTAACTCCTGACACAATCAAAACACAAATTTGTTTTCGCCTCTCTTCATCTTTCTAAAATGTGTTCAGTTCTGATAATGGTTTTTCTGGCCCTGAAGAAATACTTCAAGTCCATGATATTTTGGTTCACTTCTTTTGATAATAAACCAGCCTGGAGACACTGTAACTAACAAAGTGGTCCCAGTTCAGAAAGTAGAATGACCAGCTCAAGACATTAATGCCAATTTTGGCTCCTACTTGAAATTAAAACATTCTCTTTTTCAACCTGTGGAAACCTGAAACTCCCGGAAGCTTGTCATGAATGAGAAGGGCATCCCTGACTTCTTGTCATCCCATTCCTTCATGTCCTCACTGTCCAGCTCCACTTACAGGATACTCATTGATTTCACAGTGGAAACAAAGTGAGCATCGAGTGGCAAAGACAAATATTTGTTTATTTTTGCAATAGATCAAGCATAGATCCTTACATATGCTAAGAAATTATTATGCCTCCCATCCATAACCCCAGCCTAATAATCTTATATTTAGAGGATAGCTTCATCAGACATTTTTTTCTCATTTTTCTTGGCTTTTTTTTTTCTTGATAACAGAACTCTTTCTGTTGGGCGCTGTCAGAAATTACTTGATGATCCTTTCTTAGATCCCTCTGCCTATAGATCTTATATCTTAGGCATCATGCTGTTGATAGACTTATCTTAATTTCAGGAATCTCTAATTTTTTATTGGTAATAACTAGAACCATTGCTTCTGCATTCACTTCATTGATCAACAAGAATAGAACCAAGGACTTCCATTTGAATATTATTCTTCTGCATGACCCACTTCTGATCCAACAGAAAGAAAGACTTGCACTCCCTTGGCACTGACTAATCTCATAGTGCAGAGGTGCTACAAGGTAGCATCAAAGCCACTCAGAATGAGCCTTCTCTCACTCACGGACATTAGACTATGACTGGTAATCACAAAGGTCTTATAGTAAGTTAGTTACCTGTGTTGTGCCAGAAAAATGGAATTAACAGTGATTTGTGCAGAAGAGCAAGAACATCATTTTTCCAGTTATGAATCTCTTACAAAAACTTATTTTATATAGTTGTGTGTATGCATAATGATATAGGGACAGCAAATGTGTATACAAGTACTTACATACATACACACCCATACATACTGATAAGAAACCACTTTGGGTATATTTGCATACACATAACCTAGCTGAACATTACAAGGTTTGTGTAATTAGATTGAATAACTTCCTTTGAAATTTTGCTTATACTTATCTGGAAAAAATTGGACATTTTTGATTTTTGTACCTTGAAAGAATTTAGTACATCCCCTTTAGTTAACTTTTCTCATGTGATTCATCATCAATTTGCTAACATTTTCCAGAAAAGTAGTTTTTAAAGTGTTATGTGCATATAAATCCTTGGAGATTCTATAAACTTGATTCAGTGAGATTAGGTCACTACAAAGAGTTTGCATTTCTTTCTCTTTTTTGGCATGGGTGTGTATTATAATTATATGTGTGTGCGTAGTATATGTATAGTGTATGCATATACACACGCACAGTGTGTGTAGATACGTGCACCATATGCACACATGTAGAGGCCAAAGGAGAATGCTGAGTGTACCCCTCTGTCACTCTTCTGCATTTTTTACTTCACATGGGATCTCTCTCTGAGCATGAAGTTGCTATTTTTGTTCAGGCTGGATGACATGTGAGCCTCAATGATTCTCTGATACTTGCCCTACCACACACCTGGGTTTACAGGCATGCATAGCCAGGCTCAGCTGTTTGAGTGAGTGGTGAGGATTGAATTCAGATCAAATCATGCCCTCTTGGGCCCCTACGCCTTCATTGCAAACATTCTTAGACACTGAGCAATCTTCTAGCATTTCTGACAAGGGGACAGGACTGCTGGTGCTCATTCAGGTACCTCACTGAGAGTCAGTGCTAGATAGTGATGGGATGCAAGTGTACATCTCTAATGCCATTTTCCAATTGCTCAGCATTTATAAACATAAAGCTGTTGAACAAAATTCAATAGATACAACCCACCTTCCGATCACCTGTGATAAAAGTACTACATTTGTAATTAGGGACCTGGCTCCCAAATCACAGCTATGAATAGCAGCACTAATGAATTTTGTTCTTAAGTCCCATCAATTTGTTCAAATGTTCATCAAAGATCAATACCCTTTCAGTGTGTCTGTGCCTAGTGTTGTTTCTCTGAGGCAGTGTTTCTCAAAGTGTGGTCTCTGAACAGCGGTGGGAACAAGTAATTCTAATTGTTTGCCAGCATCAACATCAGTTGCAGGGCTTGTGAATCAGCGTTGAACTCTGCTCCCAGTTCCCAGTCCAGGGTGTACTGGATGGGTCACAAGAGCTTATGGCTTTAAAATTTGTTCAGGTTTTACAACAAACATCTGAGCTGTCTTACTGTAATACATGTGTGTATTCACTCTTTCCTCTTTTTAAAAGGAATGACAATATTTTTCTTAGAAATAAAAATCTCAATTTATATCATTTTGAAATTACTTATCTATTGAAGGTAAAACAGGACATTTTATCAGTCTAGATCATATCATTAGTGATAAAATGAATTTATAAACAATTATATTTGCAATCATCTTTTCTGGATTATTTTCTTTACTTCAATTAGTTTTTGCAAAATCAAATTAATCAAATTAAGTAGGCATGAGTGAGAGACAAGAATTTCTGTCATTTTGTAGATGAAAATAAATCTCCAGCATAAAATTGTCATAGCCCAGTTGGCATTGAGTAAACTCCAGTGAGATACTTAGAAGGGTCAGTGGAGCTATAAAAGTGAGAGAGCATTACAATATTTTGGACTCCCGGTTATAGCCAAGAGGTAATAGCTTGAATCAGACTAATCCCCCTGTTGAAAACAACTATAAAACTTAGGCAATAACATAAAACAACTGTTTAAAAGGCCTTGGAAATAAACTATGCATAGAGGACTCAAGGGGCTACAATTCACACAATGAATTGAACACCATATTCCCAGGATTTTATACTTAAGTCCTTTTGTCAGTTCTAGCTTGGGGAAATATTTTACTAACAAAAAGAAGCAGTCTCATTGGGGCAAAGAAACAGGCGATTGAGTTCAGGATAGAAAAGCAGCTAACACTTTAAAAGTAGATATTACAGATAATAGTATAAAATATATAAAGTTGAAAAATAATTTTAAAATTCTCCTTGTATTGTTTATAATTTCAGACTTACACCAGTGCAGGATAAAACTTCAAGGAAAGAAACAGAAGCCAGTAGCTGCTGGGATTAAAGAGATGAACAGCAGCTACTATACAGTAATGGGAAAAGAAACTGTTGGAATTCAAGACCCATGAAGGTATAGCAGTTCTTCTCACACTAGGATTAAATCCCACATCTGCCATATCCTAGCAGTAAAAGCTGTCTTGACAAAGACCAGGGGCACCAACTCCAAAGTCACCAAGGCAAAGGTCATGCAATCTATCAGCCCTCCAGAAGAAACCCTTGCATAGTTAGTATTATTATGACATCATTCAAAGCTTCTAAAATATTTGTATTTTTCTGTGATCCAAATTAAAGTAGAAAATATGCAACAAATTAGGTGTGTGTGTATGTGTGTGTGTGAGAGAGAGGGGAGAATGAGACAGATAATAGAAACATATACAGATGAGTCAGTTAATAGAAACATATACAGATGAGTCATAGTTCACGTACACAAAATTTTAAAATGAATGGAATAAATTTATTTTAGAAAATAGTGGGAAATATTCTATACATTATAATAGATAATTATAATTCTTACAACCTCTAGAATGTAGGTTTTCTTTTTTTTTCTTTTTTCTTTTTTTTTTTTGGTTTTTCGAGGTAGGGTCTCACTCTAGCCCAGGCTGACCTGGAATTCACTATGGAGTCTCAGGGTGGCCTCGAACTCACAGCGATCCTCCTACCTCTGCCTCCCAAGTGCTGGGATTAAAGGCGTGTGCCACCACGCCCTGCTTAGAATGTAGTTTTGAAGCACAGAATTCAATAAAAAGTTGTAATAGAATAAAAAGGTACTTTTAACTGGAAATTATGTTAGAATTCAAAACAATGATCAAAGAGAATAAGGACAGAATCACAGAAAAATGCACAACAGTGTTAACATTCTTTTCATTGCAGTCCAGAAATTTAAAGAAGGAAAATGAAGTCTGGGAAAGATTTTTAGGCAAATTAGCCAATAGTTTTTTGTAAAACTGGCAAAAGAACGAAGTGTACAGAACAAAAATCAAGAATTTTCAGTAAAGAACTTCTAGCCTGATACCCCTCCTTCATTAGAACTTGGGAATTTTAGATTTCATGTATGTTGTGTTTCCATCCACAAGGGTTGAGGCTCTTTCTTTCACCCTTGACTTTGGACTCATGGAACTTGCTCAGTCTTACAAGATGATAGGAACTGATGTGCAGTTTCAAAGTTGGATTTACTCTCTAACTCATCTGCCATAACCACAAGCACATAACTCAGAAATCCCAAAATCCCACGAAGGATGACAAACACTAAGATAAGAATATGTTTCCTTTAACCAGACTGAATTCACCAGACATCTGCCAACCTCCTCACTGAGAACTATGATGAAATGACTGTTGTTTACTGTTTTAACTTTAAGCTAATGATTTGTAGGGTTTATTACATAGTACTATGAAATAATGGAACATAATCCAAAGTCTGGATTTGAGGAAAATGGAGTAGACATACTTTCTGCATTCCTATTAATGATGTATTTCAGAACACTAGGTGCTATGACTCAACAAACATTAATGTATCTGAGGGCTGGAGAGATGGCTTAGCAGTGGTTAAGGTGCTTGCCTGCAAAGCCAAAGTACCCATGTTTGCTTCCCCAGCATCCATGGAAGTCATGCACATATGTCTTGAGTTTGTTTGCAGCAGCTGGAGGCCCTGGCATGCCAATTCTTACTCTGTCTCTCTCTCTCTCTCTCTCTCTCTCTGTTTCAAATAAATAAATAAATAAATAAATAAATAATATTAAAAAGTATCTGAAACATGGACACAAGCAGGAGGCCCTGTTGAGGACCTTGCTGCCCGTGGAATGACAAGGCAGCCAGATACCTACTTTTTTTCTGCCTCGTATTCTACAGGTTTGCAATTGAAAAGATAAAAACCTAAAAATACCCAAAGACATAACCAGAACAAGAATCCTAACAAAAGTCAGCCTTCTCTGTCAAAGGAGTATCAAAGATGCAGGTGACACAAAACATAAACCTTCATACAAGACTTGCCAAACTGAGGTCTTCTTGAGGAGAGGACTGTAATCGTTACATCATGTCACCCATGGTCTCTGAGTGTTTCCCGGTTCTTGGTGTCTTACTCACAGAATGGAAGAAAGGGGCAAACATGTAGTTAAGCAGAAAACATTTTATTAACAACAAAACTATAGTAAAAATTTGAATACATTATCAGGGGGCAGCAGACCACTGGGACTGAGAGTAACCTAGAGCCCCAGGAAATAGTGCGAGACTTCTATTTTTAGGGGAGGATGACTCCTTATTAGGGATGTATCTTGGATGGGCTTCGGGTTTGAGTGACAGCTTTGAGTTATATAAACTTTGCTATACTGCACATGTTCCTTCCCATGATGTATCCGATTGTAATCATGCATTGGTCCAGTTACACGTAGGCATAGGATGGTAAATAGGAAATTCTCCCCAGAGTTGATTTAGAACATACATTTGCTTTCTGGCCCTTACTCAGAAAAGCAGTACAAGCTGCATGCCCCCCCCTCCCCGCCCAGAGTATTCCAATCCTAGATCTACCTAAAAACATATTGCAGGGGATACTGAGCATGAGGAATGGTCCCTAAATTGAGAAAAAAGCTAGTTCATTTCATGGAGCAGGGTTACTGCAGTTAGATACAGGAGGGGGGTCCCAGATTACCAACAGGTTGCCAGGTGCATGGCTTGGCAAAAGGGTGTGTTTACTACTCAAATGAAGTTGTATCCCAGATGGTAAACTATTCCCAATGCCTGCCTGCCTGCTTCAGTCAAGGTGTAACATGGGGTTTTCAAAGCCCCTAGCAGAAAATACAGAGAGGAGAAGCAAGCATATGACGTCAGAGAAGATAGTGGAGAGAGCCACGACTTTCAGCTCTACCAGGCATTGTTGTGGAGCCCACATGGGGACCCTGAAGTAGAGAAGTTCCATGGAGAGTCTCTGGGATTCTCATCACCTTAGGCTACTATCACTGAGAAATTTCTAAAGGAAGCAATACACAGAAATCCTACTGTGCTGCAAAAATAGTATCAGTGGAACCAGTGAGCTCCTACTGCACCCAGTGGAGCAACTAGGTCCGACATATGGATCTCAAAGGGGCCCAGGAGATTCTTCTTAGATCTGGAAGTAACAAGGATCCTCCTCCTATGTCGACAAAGTAGCTAAAACAGAATGTTTAACAAACACTCAGCTTCTTACAGGATTTTGAACTTTTAATTAAAAAGCAATCTATCATCACTCCATGCACTTGTAAGATCTCAGTCTCAGTGCTAAAAGACAAGCAATACATACTCACACCAAGGTGAAATAAAATGTTAGAAATTTCTGACAGTTGTAAAGCAGTCACCAAAAGCACTATTAACTGAAAATTATAGACATGCCAAAAAGCAAATATTAAAACACAAGATTTCAACAAAGAAATAGCAAGATAGCACAAAGAAATAGAAGAAAGAAACTAAAAATAAATATAAATTTTAGAGCCAAAATGCATAATAACTAAACTACAACTCAACAAATAGACTCAAGTGAGGAGTAGAGAAGGCAGAAGGAGAAAAAAACAAACAAAACAAACAAGAAAAAAAAAAAAAAAAAAACAAGAGAAGCACCTAAAATGATGCAGTTGGAAGAAAAGGCTAGAGGGTAAAATACATTCAGAACAGCTTCAGGCACATAGTACTAAAAATTGAAAATTTCTATTTATTTAGCTACATGATAGAGAAAGACAGAAGCAGACACACAGAGAGAGGGAGAAACAGACATGAAAGCCTTGGAGAAATAGTGGCTGTAAACCACATATTCAAGAACTAAGTGAGAAATTCCAAGAGAAATAAATTAAAAAGTATCATCATCAAACTTCTAATAATAAATGTATGCAAAATTTCTATTATACAAATGTTTATTTCTGCTGCTATTTTATTTTAACAAGACACTTAACATGAGTTTTATAATGAATACATTTTAAACAAATGGTAATATGCACATCTCATTAGTAAAATTTATGCATCTAGATCATGTTATTTTTATTGATTCAACTCTCAGTCGACATACAAGCTGTTTCCATATCCTGTTGATTACTAATAATGATAAATTGAATATGTAATTGTAAATACCCTTCCCACATCCTGCATTCAAGTCTATGTAAACATGCATGGGATTGCTGGCATCATGGTAGTAGCTCTATGTTTAACATTTTTAGGGGTCACTTTCCATATACGGAAATGACTACAGCCTTTTAACTTCTAGTACCAATAAAGGGTTAGCATCATTTTCTACCGAACAGGACCAGAGCCAGTCTAACAGGCGTAAGAGAGTCTCAGACACTGATTGTCAGTGACGTGGATCAACTTTTCACTTACCTATTGATCATCTATGTGTTTTCCTTGGGGATATTTCTACTCAAGACTTTTCTCCATTTTATTATTTTACTCTGCTATTGATATGTATGAGTAACCAATACCTTGGATATTTGCCTGTCTTTAGGGTTTGCAAATATTTAACTCATTGTGTAAGCTTCCCTTTCTCCTTACTTACTCTTACCTTTTCCTACATCAAGCTATTTAGTTTGACGGGATTCCACTGTGTCATTGTTGGGACAATGGGAAACAGAATCAGAAGCAGCTCATGGATGGAAGGAATGTGTTCATTTTGGCTTTCAGTTTCAATGGGAAGCTTCATCACTGCAAGACAAGCATGACAAGAATAGATGGCTACCTCACCTTGTCCTACATCATGTGGGGGGAAGCAGAAAAAGTGAGCTAGTAAACCTCAAGGTCCACCCTATTTACATCCAACCTCCAGCAAAGCTACTCTTTCTGAAGACTCTACCAGCTGGGGTCAATTATGAGGTTTAATCACAAACACATGACACTAATGGGGACATTTCACATTCGAACCACCATGCCCACTTAGCTACTTCAATTTTTGTTGCCTGAATTTTTGGTATATGTATCAGACAGCTTCATGTTCACTGAGATAAACTTCCAGACCAGCCAGTTATGGAGGAAGGGATATTTATTGAAGCTTACAGATCCAGGGGAAGTTCCATAATGGCAGAAGAAGCTGGCCTGCCTTCACACGACCAAGCAGAGAGAGAGAGAAGTCACAAGCCTAAAGCCAAAAGCCACAGCACACTTCAGGAACTCCTGCTAGTCACACTTTGCATATCTTTAGATTGAAATCTGAAACCCACCACCACACCTTAAGATCCACCCAGTGACATTGCGTCCAGCCAGGTGGCTACAGATGCAAAGTACAAATAAATAAACAACTGAATATATTGGGGGCCATCTATTCTATTCAAACCACCACAGTATAATTTCCAAGAATTCATATCATTTCAAAAAGGTTTTCTTCCATGTTTTCTTCCCAGAGTGCTAAAGCCTAATGCCTTATGTGTAAGCCTTGTATCCAATTTAAATTGGATATGGAAAGATAAAATTTTCTTTAATTCTTTTGCCTGTGACTAGCTCTCCAAATCTCCTAACATCATTTATTGTGAAGATATTTTTTTCTCATTGTTTATTTTTGGCTTTTGGCAGAAAATTTATTGGCAGTATGTGATAGAATTTATGTCTAGGCTTTCTGTTCTATTCCCTAAACCTGTATATCTCACATCAAGTCACTACTTACTAGTTGAATAAATACATTTTTGTAGTGTATTTGTAAATTAGGCAGTCTGATACCTTAGCTTTATTCTTTGTTGTCAACTTTTTTGGAGTATTCATGGTTCTTTATGGTCCCTCACAAATTTTATTATTCTTGTTCTATTAAGAAAAAAGCACCTTTAGGTATGTGGTAAAGATTGCTTTGATCTTTACATCACTTTGTGTCTTGTGGCTATTTAAATAGTACAATTCTTTCTAACCATGAATCAGAGAGATTCTCCATTTGTGTCCTTGAATTTCTTTCATTAATATTTTATGGGTTTTCAGTTCAGGTTTCTCACTTCCTTGAGTTAGTTCATTAATATCTGTTTTATTATGTACAGCTATTCAGAAATGGGATTATTTTCTTCACTTTCTTTAAGATAGTTCATTGCTAATATAACAAGAGTCCTGACCCAGTGAGAAAAAAGTCAGTTAGTCAGTAAGGTATAAATGGCAATCATTTCTTAACAGAAACCATTAAGGCTAGAGAAGGTGTCACAAAACATTAGTAATTATAATGATCTCTCCTTCTCCATTTCATATTTTCTAAATACTTGTTTATTATAATAATACATTATTATACATTCTAATGTTGTTCTACATATATGTGAGTGCAGTAGTTAGGAAAATTACATTGTAAATTTGGGATAATAATGAGGTGTCTAATAGAGTTAAGATTTATAATGTTCTCTCAATTTGGGGGAGGATTTGAGGTAGTGTCTTGTTTTATTAGAGGCTGATCTGAAATTCACTGTGCAGGTCCAGGGTGTCCTCAAACACACAGCAATACTCCTATCTCTGTCTCCCAAGTTCTGGGATTAAAGGAATGTACCACCATGCCCAGCTCAATCTTGTTTCTGACAGGTAATTTTATCAGTAGACTCTGATTAAATATATATATATGTGTGTGTGTGTGTGTAGTGTGTGTGTATACATATATATTATATATTAGACATATATGTACAATTATCCTAAAGAAAACAATAAAATGACATAAAGTACACTAAAGTGAAATTTTAAGCAAAATTTCAAGTAACTCAAAAGGAAAATGAAAAATATATACTAGGAAGCAAAACAATACACCAAGATTAATCTTTAACATATCAACAATTTACTTCATCAAATGTAAATAAATTTTCTTCTCTTATCAAAAGTAATTTGCAAAATGCAAAAAGAAGAATGAAAGACCATTGGATTTACCAATATTTTATGAGATCCCTGGTCTCAATAGTTTCTTTTGAAAATATTGTTAGATAATATCATTTGATGAAAACATGATTAAAATAAATATAAAAAGAGATGGGAAATTTAAATAGGTTAATATGTGCATATTTTTAAAAATATCCTTAGTATCAATTGTTTCACATAAAGTAAATTCAAGTACAAGGTGACTTCAATATTTATTTACTCTCAGAAGAATAAGGATAGAAATAATACCAAACTTATAGGAACTTCTACAGAATATAATTACACTGAGAACACTGACAAAGCTATTTTATGAAGTCAGAATAACCTTGATTATAAAATCTGGCAAAGACACTGTACCAAAAAGAAAAATAAATAAAGACAAAATATCAGACAACAATACTTGCATAAGCCCCAAACAAAATATAAGCAGATCATAGTCATCAATATAATAGAATAGTAGATTTTGCTTTAAGTAGCGTACATTCCAGGAATGCAAGATTAGCTTAACAATCAATAATTACTTGGTATATACAGAGAAAAGGAGCAAAATAAGAGACCATCTCAAGATAAAGCAAAAAGCCATCATAAAGTCATAAAAAATTTTACATGTATTTTTTGTTAATTTCATTTATTAATTTGAGAGCAACAGACAGAGAGAGAAAGAGGCAGATAGAGAGGGGGAAAAAGAATGGGCATGCCAGGAACTCCAGCCACTGCAAACAAACTCAAGACACTTGCACCCCCTTGTGCATCTGGCTAATGTGGGTCCTGGGTAATCAAGCCTCGAACTGGGGCTCTTAGGCTTCACAGGCAAGTGCTTAAACACAAAGCCATCTCTTCAGCCCTACACGTAATTTTTTTTTAATCATGAAATTAGGGGCTGGAGAGATGGCTTAGCAGTTAAGTGCTTGCCTGTGAAGCCTAACGACCCCTGTTCGAGGCTCGATTCCCCAGGACCCACGTTAGCCAGATGCACAAGGGGGCGCACGCATCTGGAGTTCGTTTGCAGTGGCTGGACGCCCTGGCGCGACCATTCTCTCTCTCTCTCTCTCTCTCTCTCTCTCTCTCTCTCTCTCTCTCTCTCTCTCTCTGTCACTCTCAAATAAATAAATGAAAATGAACAAAAAAAATCATAAAATTAAGACTTCTAGCCAAGATGGCTACTTTCTAACTGCGCCGCACATCCCCAGAAAAGAAAGGCAAGACATTAAGGGTTCACTTGGTATTCTGGGGGGACAGCAGTCTCCAATAGATTACCAGTGGGAGGGAACAGAGGGGAAAAAAATAGAGAATTGCTCATTCCCCCGCACGGGCATGTACCCCACCCCTCTCCCCAAGCAGCCGCTGTACCCAAGGTCCCAGCTTCAGGAAACTCTTGCACTTACCCTAGGAAAAGGGTCCCAGGCCAACATAGTTCCACTTGCTTCACTGCACAGGGGAGATCGCCCTGCTACCCATGCCCACAAGTGACCTTGGCCAGGCTATGCCTGCTGGCCCATTAGAGCCCAGGCTCCTTTGATCAATTTGCCCACCAAACAGTGCTGCTGCTCAGATCCCTGCTTGTGAAAGCTTAGCCTCCTCCACCCACTTGCTCACTTACTGCTCCAGCCTCCACACATTCACGCATGATCCCAGGCCCATTGCAACTTCCCACATGAGCTCAGACTATCTCTGTCACTTGAGCTAGTTTAGGTGCCATCCCCTCCCTGTCTGCTGTGCCAGCCAACCATCATTGCCCTGTTGCGGGGATGCACAGACTGCTTTCAGGTCCCAGTGTTCCGACACACCAGAGTTTGGGCTGCTTCAGTGCTTGGTGCATCAGTGTCCCTCCTTGTGTGAGCGCAGGAAGCTTTGGCACATTAGGGCTTGAGAGCTCAGGCAACTTTGGCGTTCTGACCAGGCAGGAGCTCAGGCAGCATTGGCAAGTGAGAGCCAAAGCCCAGGTTGCTTGGCAACTGCCTCAGGCTGCTTCAGATTCCCATTGTGCTTGAGCCCAGGCTGATCCACCCACCTACGTGCCCATACACTATGATGGGCAGACCACAGTACAAAAGAAATAACATGAAAAATCAAATACAAGCAAATCCAGTTAGATTACCCAGTCCTACAATGAACATTTCTAATCAAAACAGAAGAGTCATTAGGATCAGAACACTAAAATGAACCTATGAACAATGCAACCCTGACCAAGTTACTGGTAGAACTTGCAGAAAAGCAACAAAGGACTGATAATCATGTGGATGCTGCCATCACTAGACTAGACCTAATAGAAAGAAAATGGAAGGAGTTCAAAGACAGTTAAGAGATATAAGGGAGAGTGAAAAAAAAGAGGACGTCAAAAATCAGCTGGCGATGCTAAATGAAGACATAAAGAAATGCAAGAATGAATTCCAAGAAGCATCAAGAAAATCAGAAAATGATGTGAAAAGGGAGCTTGACAAAGGGATGGAAACTATACATAGAAAAGTAGTAGAAAATGCAAACCTAATTGAATAACTGCAAAACTCCCTAGAAGCTCTCAAGAATAGAGTCAGCCATGTGGAGGATAGAAACTCTGATCTGGAAGACTAGATGGAAGAAACAATTCAAGAGTTCAAAAATTTCAGTAAGTTTGAAAGTTTCTGTGAACAGAACATGAGGAAATTGTGGGATACACTTATATGTCTTAATATCAGGATCATTGGAATACCAGAAGGAGAAGAAATTCAGACCAAAGGCATGGAGAAATTATTTTAAAAAATAATTGAAGTAAACTTCCCCAGTCTCTTAAAAGAAAGGTCCATCAAGACACAAGAAGCCAACAGAACTCCAAACAGACTGGACCAAAGGAGAAACTCTCCAAGACATATTGTCATTAAGACTCTAAACATTGACACCAAAGAGAAAATCCTAAAAGCAGATAGGGAAAAACAGCACACCACTTTTAAAGGTAACCCCATCAGAATTACTCCAGACTTCTCAGTGGAAACCCTGAAAGCTAGAAGGGCCTGGAATGAAACACTGCAAAGTCTAAGAACCTATGGCATCCAACCCAAACTACTCTCCCCAGCAAAAGTATCCCTCATAATAGATGATGAAAGAAAAACTTTCCATGACAAAACTCAGCTTTACAATTATATGAACACAAAACCAAACCTACAGAGAGTATTTCAGGAAATTCTCCACAGAGAAAAACAAATAATCAAACTCAAATGACTACAAGTAGCAGATCACAATAACCAAACTCAGAGTAGGCACAAAAAAAACTTCAAAGTCCATGAAAAGACCAACCCACATATACCATCACAATATGACAGGGATAAAATCAAATCTCACAGTCATTACCCTAAATATTAATGGCCTTAATTCACCCATCAAGAGACACAAGCTAACAGGATGCATCAAAAAACTAGATCCCTCAATCTGTTATCTTCAAGAAACCCACCTCATCACTAAAGACAGACACCTCCTCAGGGTGAAAGGGTGGAAAACAATATCCCAAGCAAATGGGAATAAGAAACAAGCAGGCGTAGATATATTAATAATGGATAAAATAGACTTCAAACCAAAAATAATCAAAAAAGACAAAGAAGGCTACTTCCTACTTATCAAGGGAATGATCAATCAAGAGGATATTACAATTATAGATCTGTATGCACCAAACACAGGGGCACCACAGTTCATAAACCAAAACCTACTTGACAATAAAACAGAAATAAGCACAAACACCATCATAGCTGGGGACTTCAATATACCATTATCAGCAACAGACAGATCATCCAAACAGAACTTCAACAGGGAAGTAAGAGAGCTCAACAAAACCATAGATCACTTAGACCTAATAGACATCTACAGAACTTTCCATCCCAAATCCACAGACTACACATTCTTCTCAGCAGCCCATGGAACATTCTCTAAAATTGACCATATACTGGGTTACAAAGCCTGCCTCCACATATTTAGGAAGATTGACATAATGCCCTGCATGATATCAGATCACAATGCTATGTTGCTAGAAATCAACAACAAAAGACCCACCAAGAATCCCAATGGCACCTGAAAACTGAACAGCATAATTTTAAACAATAAATTGATAGTGGATGAAATAAAAAATGAAATTGCAAAATTTCTAGAATTGAATGACAATGAGAACACATTGTACCAAAACTTATGGGACACAATGAAGGCAGTCCTCAAGGGAAAAGTCATAGCACACAATGCCTTCATAAAAAAAGACAAAGAGATCCCAAATCAATAACATAACCATCCACCTAAAGGCACTGGAAAAGCAAGAAAAATCCAACTCAAAGAGCTGCAGATGGAAAGAAATAATTAAAATCATAGTAGAAATTAATGAATTGGAAACTAAGAAAACGAGACAATTGACAAAACAAAGAGCTGGTTCTTTGAAAAAATAAACAAGATTGACAAACCCCTGGTCAATTTGACCAAGCAAAAAAAAAAAAAAGAGAGAGATGCTTCAAATGAACAAAATTCAAAATGAAAAAGGAGCGATCACAAGAGACATAAGTGAAATTGGGAGAATCATCAGGACTTATTTCAAAAACCTCTACTCCACAAAACTAGATAACATGGAGGAGATGGATAAATTCCTGGATGCATGCCATGTATCAAAGCTAAACTCAGAGCAGATTAATCTCTTAAATGAACCTATCACACTAATTGAGATTGAAAAAGTAATTTAAAAAACTCCCAAAAAAGAAGAGTCCAGGACTAGATGGCTTCTCAGCTGAATTTTATCAAACCTTCATGGAAGAACTCAAACGAATCTTCCTCAAACTGTGCCACACAATCAGAGAAAATGGAAAGCTCCCCAACTCCTTTTATGAAGCTAGTATCACCCTAATTCCAAAACCAGGCAGAGCTGCCACAAGGAAAGAAAATTACCGGCCTATTTCCCTGATGAACTTAGATGCAAAGATCCTGAACAAAATCCTCACAAACCGAATCCAACAACACATCAAAAGCATTATCCACCTTGACCAAGTGAGATTCATCCCAGGAACACAGTGGTGGCTTCAACATACGGAAATCAGTCAATGTAATAAACCACATAAACAAGGTTAAACACAAAAACCACATGATCATTTTGATAGATGCAGAAAAGGCCTTTGATAACATCACTTCATGATCAAAACATTGGAGAGAATTGGCATGGTTGGTTCATATCTTAACATAATAAAGGCAATATACAAAGCTCCTAAGGCCCAAATAATACTTAATGGAGAGAGACTGGAGGAATTCCCATTAAGATCAGGAACAAGACAGGGTTGTCCACTCTCTGCCTCTGCTCTTCAATATAGTACTGGAAGACCTAGCTCAAGCAATAAGACAGGAGAAGGAAATAAAAGGGATACAAATTGAAAACTGAAGAAGTAATGTAAGCTCTATTTGCTGATGACATGATTGTATATGTAAGAGACCAGAGAGACTCCATCCCAAAACTTCTGAATGTGATTAACTCCAATAGCAAAGTAGCAGGATACAAAATCAATGCACAAAAATCAGTAGCCTTTCTGTATGGAAACGACAAAGAGATAGAGAAAGTAATAAAGGACATGGTCCCATTTTCAATAGCAACAAAAAATAAATAAAATGCCTTGGAATAACGTTAACCAAGGAAGTGAAAGAAAACATAAAAACACTCAAAAAGAAATTGAGGAGGACTTGAGAAAATGGAAAGGCCTCCCATGCTCCTGGATAGACAGAATTAACATTGTGAAGTTGGCAATCTTACCAAAGGCAGTATACAGATTTAATGCAATTCCAATGAAAATCCCAACAGTATTCTTCACAGAGATAGAAAAAATGATCTCAAATTTCAAATGGAAAGGCAGAAGTCCTCACATATCCAAACATATCCTGAGCAAAAGAAATACCTCTGGAGGCATCACCATATATGATCTAAAGTTATATTACAAGGCCATAGTAATAAAAACAGCATGATACTGACATAAAAACAGTAGTATAGACCAATGGAATAGACTTGAGGACCCGGACTTTGGGTCAAACAACTATAGCGACATGATATTTGACAAAGGCCTAAACAATATAGGCTGGACAAAAGACAGCATCTTTAAGAAATGGTGCTGGACAAACTGGATAACCATATGCAGGAAATTGAAACTTGATGCACACATTTCACCATGCACTACACTCAAGTCCAAATGGATCAAAGACCTCAATATAAGACCAGAAACTCGACTACTACTGGAAGAAAATATAGGAAGTACTTTCCATGATATAGGAATGGAAAAAGACTTCCTGAACAAAACCCTAGTAGCTCACGATATTAAACAGTCACTCAACCAATGGGATCACATGAAGCTGAAGAGTTTCTTTACAGACAAGCACACAATAAGCAAAGCCAATAGATTACCCACAGAATGGGAGAAAATATTTGCTGGTTATCCAACTGACAGAGGCCTAATTTCTATAATCTACGAAGAACTCAAAAATCTAAACAGTAAAAGTCAAACACCCAACTCACAAAATGGGGAAAAGAGCTGAACAGGCAGTTCATAGAGGAAGAAATACAAATGGCAAACACACACTTAAGAAAATGTTCATCATCCCTTATCATCAGGGAAATGCAAATTAAAACAAGTATGAGATTCCACCTTACCCCAGTAAGGATAGCAAACATCAAAAAATCAAATGATGGCTGGAGAGATGTCTTAGTGGTTAAGCGCTTGCCTGTGAAGCCTAAGGACTCTGGTTCAAGGCTCGATTCCCTAGGACCCATGTTAGCCAGATGCACAATGGGGTGCACCATGGAGTTCATTTGCAGTGACTGGAAGCCCTGGCACACCCATTCTCTCTCTATCTATCTGCCTCTTTCTCCCTCTCTCTTTGTCAGTCTCAAATAAACAAATAAAAAATATTTAAAAAATCAAATGAAAATAAATGCTGGTGAGGATGTGGAGAAGTAAGAACACTTATCCACTGTTGGTGGGAATGTAGGATGGTACAACCACTTTGGAAAGCAATATGGAGACTCCTGAAAAAGCTGACTATAGAGAAAGCAACAGACACAGTTATTTTCTTACTGGGCATTCACTCTAAAACCTTCAAACCATAGACCAGACAGATTTCCTCAACCATGTTTGTAGCAGCTCAATTTGTAACAGCTAAGAGCTGGAATCAACCCAGATGACCATCACTAGAAGAATGGATAACTAAGATGTGGTATATCTACACAATGGAATTTGATATAGCAGTAAGAAAAATGACACAATGAAATTTGGTGAAAAAGGTTGAACTTGGAACAGATCATTCTCAGTGAACTCACCCAATCACAGAAAAACTATCTCCACATAGTCTCACTCATCTATAGCACCTAGCCTGAATCTACCCAAGATGCCTTACATACCCAGCAAGCACCTCGTGGACTAGACAATGGGATAGGTGGAGAGGGAGGGGAGGGAAACAGAGGGGGTGAGAAACACAAATCCAGACCCAAACGGCAATGGTACCTTAAAGTTCTACATCCTAAAAGGCAGACCAAATGTCTGAATGTCCACCACGCCCTTAGAGGGAATACCTGAGCCACAATACACTGGAGAGGGTATGATGAAGACTGACCTTAATCATCTTCTACAGCTTCTCTCTCTTCCTCTCTCTCTCTCTCTCTCTCTCTCTCTCTCTCTGTCTCTCTCTGTCTCTCTCTCTGCTCTCTAACTCTTTCATATTAGTTATCTTTTCCCTCATTTTCTTAGTGGGCACTGACCTGTAACTCCTACTACCAGCATGTGACTATCATTCACAATGAGCTTTTGATCAGGGAGACCTACAAGGTTTCCTAAAAGAAAGACAGATTTCTGTCAGAGTACTTGATGACCCACCAAAGGTTAGTGGTAAGACCCTACTGTTGAACAGAACATATGCGGTTGACGAGTAAAATGGAATGCCATGCCTGGAAGCTGGAAGAGAGTCAGTCCCCAGACTGTCAGCATGTCTAGTGCCAGAAGGTGCTACATGGGTGATTGGGGGGAAAATGACCTATTAAATCCTCTGTAAAAAAGTAAGGGTTATCTCATTTGTCCTGGTGCTGACTTACTCTCTGTTGGAGAATCTGCTTCCCTTTTTCAGATAGATATAGATCCTAAGGAGAGAGCCACCCCATCATACCTCAAAAGGGCCCCAGCTGAAACTAAGGACAATTGGCGAAACAAGGAAGGGTGTTGTTTTCTTGGTGAACCAGGGTACCAGCACAAGGGTGAAGGAGATCAACACAGAGAAAAATCAACTCCTACCAAATCAGAGAGCCAGAGCCTCATAGGCCCCCAACACCTCATCACTGAAGCAGACCAAAAATGAACCCAATATGGCTCAGGGAAATTTTGTGGAAGAGGGTGCAGAAAGAATGTCAGAGCCACATGTTGGGTCATAATATGCAGACATTTATCCTACCCATAACTGTGGGCTAACTCCAGAATGCATTACCCATATACCTCAACAAGGAGGGGCCAAGGGGAGGGGATAGGCAATGGATGAGCCTAGTAAAGGTACCAAATTGACTGCATTCTCTGAGTACAAAACTAATTAATAATAAAAAAAAGAAATCATGAAATTAACAATAATGGAAAATTGGTGCATAAAGTCATTTTCCAAAGAGTTTCAAGTAATAAAATATTTCATATTGAAATTATAAAATATTTCTCCTATTTGGGCATCATTGCTAATATAGAAGCTTGTGCGTTCATACTAGTTATATAAACCATATTTTTCTTCCTAGATGAATAAGCAGTCTGTCAATAAATAAAAGCTAGATAAATTTGAAACAAAAGTGGAAGTTTAGTTTAAATAAGATCATATGCATATATAAATTATTAAACAGTAAAAGTATAGGCTTAATACATATATTCATTTGAAAATAGAATTAAGAAAATATGCCTTCCAGTGGAAAAAAATACACCTAGGAACATTGTATAGAAAAAAATGCTTAAAACTGAATAAAAGCATCAACATCAAATCAAACGTTTGATGTCATTGACAATTTGGATTATATATACTTAAGGACTTAATTTCTTTTTATTTATTTATTTTATTCATTTGAGAGAAAGCAAGAGAGAGAGAGAGAATGTTGGGTATACCAGGGCCTTCATCCACTGTAAATGAACTCCAGACACATGTGCCACTTCATGCACCTGGCTTACATAGGTCCTGGAGAATGGAATCTAGGTCCTTTGGCTTTGCAGGCAAATACTTGAACTGCCAATCCATCTCTCCAGTCCTTTATTTTCTTTTTTATTTATTATATATTTATGATACTTCATGCTTTAGTATGTTTATAATAAAATGTTACTAGACAAGTCAATTAACATTTTTCTCATCTTACATGGGTACATATATATGTGTGGTTTGGTAATAGCACCTGAAACATACTTTCTTAGAAAGTTTATATATAATTTATTATATATATTATATATATTATAAGAATATAATTTATTATTAATAACCATGATCTTCATATAGTAGGTTAGGTCACAAGGGTAATTTGTACTACATAACTATGACTTCATGTCTCTGAACTACATCTCCTCATTTTACATCCATGACGTCACTAGACATGAAAAAATCAATTGCATTACAGTAAGTTCAAGAACTAGAAATTTAGTTTGTTAATATAGAAATCGTAATTAACATTGTTTCTGTTGGGGTGGATTTACCTGAAAAATGATCATGGTCAATGTACCTTCTTGTTATGTTGGAAGAGACTATTCTATTCATTTATGTACATCTACATGTATAATAAAATCACTGAGAAAAGGCATCATTAATATTTTGACACTTATAGGAGCAGAGGTTAAATTTCAATGAAATTTTTTCAATATTTAATAAAAAGACCCTTCTAATAAACACCATCTATGTTACTTCTCCAGGTTCTCTAAAGTAACTTCAGGTAATTGCAATAGGTTGGAAGAGATTAACATTTTCAGTTAATGATGGCTTGCAATGAATTGCTTTATTCATTGACTCAACTTGTCTCTTAGGTGTAAATTTAGCTTCATGTGACATCAGTAGTGGGTGTCTATGATTCATCCTAGAACTGAATATCTTGACCGTATTAAGAAAGACTATCAAAGATGTGAGAACAGTAGTTTTGTCATTCTCTTAATCAACAGTTACTGTCTCTTCTGTGCCAGCACTGTAAGAAATGAAGCTAGAAGACAGATATAACACAACCCCTAACCTACAGGAATTTGTAGTCTGAGTGATAAGATGGATAAGTAAGACAGATGACTATGATAATGAAAGTGCAGTGACAGAGAGTCAAGAGAATGTAAGAAATAATATTTGTTTAATTATGACTGGATAAAGAAATATGACATCAAAAATACTTAGAAGATGATCTCAATAAGGAGAACTTTCCAATTCTATGAATTAATTCAAATGTCCCCTTCTATCATAACCAGATATAGGAGATGATGTCATAAGATGTGGCAGGTAAGGATTGAGAGTTAAGCTGCAGAAAATAGGGACTGATAGGCACCAGGAAGCCAGGATTTCAGAGCTAGAGGTGCTTCCAAAGACAGTAAGGAAGTGAAAACAAATTAAGGCTAAGTAACCAACATGACCAAAATCTGAGAATATAACAGGTCTAGCTGATGGAGAAAATGAACTAATTTTTTTTTTTTAAGCCAAGTACTCTAAAAGCATCTGGATATGGAGAAGCCAGCATTAACTTATCAGTGAACCATTACCTGGCTCACTAGACTGCCTATGTTGGGACCAAAGCTAACTTAAACAATATATATAAGAATAATAAAAATAAAAAGAGCAAATGGATATACCTGATAGGCAACTCAAGGCCCAGACAATAGAGATGGAAGGGTACGGGGGGAGGGAAGAGAAGGAAAACAAACAGAAAATTAAATCTAAAATGAGATGATACTATAGAATCTTGGGATTTTCTAAATTCTTGGGATATTCTAAAAGATATAAACCTCAGAAGGAGTAAGGGAGAACACTTGGAATGTAGGACCTTGGTGAGAGCGGGAGGAAGACTAAGCTTCCATGCTGAACCTGATAATCAGCGCGAGGGTGAAGAAGACAGACTCTGGCAAATGCTAAACACTTACCAAAGCAGAGATCCAGAGGCTCCTAAGATCTCATCACTGAAGTAGACTTAAGACTCATCCACAAACAAAAAAGAAAACAAACAAAAAAAAAAAAGAAAAAATAATAAACCTCACCCACCACGGCTCAGGGAATTTTGCGGAAGAGGGGGCGGAAAGATTGTAAGAGCCACAGGTTGAGTCATCATGCCCAGAGGCATTCCCTCACCCCTGAAAATAATGACTACTGCTCCACAATGCATACACCACAACCCTATGGGGGAATACCTGCAACCTTCACTGAGGTGCGTCTCCAACAGAATGGGGGCAGGAAAGAGGTTATCGACACATGATGTATCTATATGAAATACGCTGTTAATAGTAATAACAATGATGATCATGATGATCGTTTTAAATAGAGCATATGTCATCCAACAATATGAGATTCATGTAGGCATACCTGGATAGAGTAAAAGAACAGGTAAATGCAGCAAAGCATGTTCCAATTAAAAAATTTTCCATGGTAAGCAATCGTGGGATTATATCCTCCCACTTATCTATATTTACTAATACTTTCAGATTCTATTGTATGTCCACAAGGCAAATTGCATGCACTTACTCTATGATGTAATAAATAAGGAACTTCTCTCCATGACATCTAAACGTAACTTTTCAAGTTGTAGAAAATAATCCAAGTGTGTAATCAAAGTCATATAAAATCGCCTAATTTCAACCTGACTGCCTAGAGGCTTGTAAAATGCAGACTCATGGAGGATCAGCTCAGCAGATGACTGGAAAGCCCAGAAGTGGGCCGTGGTTTAATACATCTTTTCACTTTGCAGCCCAAACAAAACTTCTGGCTTCCATACCTGTTTTCTACGTTTTATATCTTTGAGGGGAATGATGTTCCTTACAAGTTATCTTTATTGTAATAGACGAATGAATTTTGAAAACTTGAATGGATTTTTGACTCTTTGTTTTCCATGTAGAGACACATGTTGGAGAGCATCTTGAATGTCACATCAGAATTGGTTGGCATCTAGCATGTGAGGTAAGTTAAACATGAGCTACGATGTCTTGAGTTTTTACGCAGTGTCGTACCAAGTTGTCTTACATGAGGAAATGATAGAACTCCTACTGTACAGAGTAGACAAGAGAAATCCTGAGGTCAAATGAGCATGCACACTTAGTGGGTTCAAAGTTCTTGTTGTTAAGCTTCCTACCACGGTGACTTCAAGGACTAGGGACAGACAAACACAATCAACCTCAGGACTTTGGCCACTCCCGTCCCCTCTTTTCAGTGTACCTCTGTGACACTACCAGAGATTGGCAAGCTGTGGAGGAAACCTAGACTGGAGGGCTGGAGCACACAGACTGTCCAGACTATATTAGTCAGCTTCAGGTTCACTGAGATGAAATTCCAGACCAGGCACAGTTATGGAGGAAGGGATTTATTGAAGCTTACAGATCCAGGGGAAGTTCCATAATGGCAGAAGAAACTGGCCTGCCTTCACAGGCCCAAGCAGAGAGAGAGAAGTACAAGCCTAAAGGTCAAAATCCACAGCACACTTCAGGAACTCCAGCTAAGCACAGTTTGCATATCTTTAGATTGAAATCTCAAACCCACCACCACACCTTAAGATCTACACAATGGCATTGCCTCCGGCCAGATGGCTAGAGATGCAAACTACAAACAAATAAACAACTGAATATATTGGGGGCCATCTATTCTATTCAAACCACCACACCTGACTAAACAGGGGAGTATGGAGTCACACATAGTGAATGTGTGCTTGACTTTGCTATTTATTCTTCCATGGGTTTCTTCCTTTTCTAGGCAGAATACTTCTGTGCTTTGATTAAAACGTGCCAAATGCCTTGCTCCTGAGAGCTCTCATGCATTTTATAAAGTACAATTTCACTATACAGTGTGTTGTAGAAACCTGCTGACTTTAATGGTAGAACTAGCCCCTATTCATCTTTGAATCCGTTTTTCATAAGATAGACAAAAATAACCAAATACATCTTCTTCTTGTGAGATAGAAGCTTTTGGTTAACCTATCATTGGCCCTTAAAGAATTTGGGGGATGGATTCCTGCTTCTTTTGTGATAAGCCTTTAACTTTTGATGTCTGAGTCTATTTATTCCTATTTGTACTTTTAAGGAAGTAGAGCCAAGGAAAGTTACAAAGTTGGTTTTGTGATTTAGGACATCAAAGCCTTTGTATATTGGACTTGCAGGCTGGAGGAAGACAACAGAAAGATCTCAATGTTACTTTTTGCATTTTCACATCATTTTGAAAGTATAAAGGAGTTACATAAATGTATTCTAAGGATTTTTAATACAGACACATTTTAAGGTCTAATAGCATTTCTAAACAAATTTACTAGTCAAAGTGCACATTTCATCTATTTCACTTTGTCTAAATATTCAAATGGGAAAATATATATGTATATGAGAGTTCACAAAATGACAGTGACATTATTTCATGCCTCTCTTTTCCTACTGAGCTATACAAACTCCTCTTTGAAACATGAAATGCTTGTGTAAGTAATGAATAATAGGCAAATAATATAATGAGAGGTTTTAATTCACATATGTACAGATTGGAGACAGAATAGAACTGAGAGGAAAAAAATCACAAAATTCTGTTATAAGTTTTGTCTCTAACTCCATGACCTTGGATAAATGTCTATCTATTCTGTAAGATGCAGGCAAACCCTGCCCCCTGCCTATCTGTTGGAGCTGCTGCAAGATTTATTAAACTAGAAGAGAAAAAATACAGTTTAGAGGCTTGCTGACATAGAAGTTATGTAAATGTAAGGTAGCATCCTTACTTCCAAGAGGTATGCAAACTTGGGTGCGTTCACATCATCCTATGAGTCACTCAGATAATCTTAGATCTACTTTTACAGACAACAGAGCATAAGTCCTTCTGATAAAGCCACATAATTGGTATAAGGAATGGACATGATAACCAGACTCAGATTGAGGCCCATATTTGTTAATACTTGAACATAATTTAAAGGACAGCTTAAAAAACTGCTCCATCCTTCCCTTAGCAAGCTATGAGAATAAACTACATAACATTCCCCCTAGCTTCCTCCCTTCAGTTCTCCATGGAATTCATCTGAAATGCAAGACACCTTGTCTCAATGGTATCCAAGGAGAGCCAAGTATTTTGAGAGCTATTAAAATACATTGTTCCAGTGATGAGGCACACATTGTGATTTAATGCAATTGAAGCCAAAGTACCCATCAGAAAGGGTGCATCCCAGGGGAAGAGAAAAATGTCAGAGCTGGGAATGGTGGCACATGCTCATAACACCAGCACATGGGAAGTTATGGTAGTAAGAATTCAAATTTCAGGATATTCCAGGCTACATAGAATTTTCTCAAAATCAAAAGGTATTCACTTTATCTCTTGTAATGCTATCCTTAGAATAATTAATATTCCACTCAATTTGGCATCATTTCTCGACAAACACCAAATAAAATAAAGCAGATACAGAGGAGAGAGACATCATTTCTATTACCTAAAAGAACCAACTTGCTCACTGTTTCCAAAAGGGTTCACTCAACAGCACCACAACCTGTTCAATGTGTTGAGTGCCTGATCCACAATAATAATCAAGAAATATTATCTGTTAGTTGAACTTGGAGTAGAAATAGAATTGGGTAAAATTGGTAATATATTAAGAACAAGAATGCCTGTATAGAAGCCATACGTGTGTGTACTGAATTACAATGTGACCCCAGGTAGTGTGTTAGCCTAACCTAATCCACAAAGTTGGAGAAATGAGGATGTTGTGCACAACTTTATGCATCTAATATCATAGCACAATGTCTTGATACATATTTGGTTAAAGTGTTCACTGTTGGTGGGATACAGGAAGTGTGCTATAGTGGATCAATCACTCACCCAGCCACTCATTCTTTACATGAGCCAGGCTCTGAAGGAAATATAAGGGAAAAAGCAGATTAGCAAATATGAGACATCCCATTTGCAGGTAACTTTTATAGGGACATTATGATGAACAAACACAACAGCATCAGATGAAATAACTGACGTCTGTCATGCTTGCTAAGAAGCAAATGAAAGGCTGACTCGGAAAACTGGAATACAGCTTCTTCTATAGGTGAGGCCAAGGAAAACCTCTGTAAGGATGTCCTTTCTAATGTGACATATTAGATAGAGAGGAGTCAGCCATATGAAGTGGAGGTGGTGCTGGACATTCCTGACCCATGAAAGAATCACAAAGGTGACAAGTTGGATGAAACTTGGCACAATAGAGGAATAGTTTCAATGACTGAAGCATATGGGTGAGCACCTGTTGTCATGGCAAGGTGTCTAGATGGTATTCTGTTTGCCATGGTAACTTCATGAAGTATATTAAACATGGGTGATAAGCTATTGTAATATCCTTTTGAAAGACTACTCTGGCTCTTGTGCAAGGTAAGTTGTCCAGTTTTTTGACTATGTACACTAAGTAGCTATGCCTCCAAAACAGTCATATCCTTTTTCTTCGTTTGTCCTTGCATACACAAGTGCATATATATATATGTCAATATATAATTAAACATGAGCAAGTGGAAATTTAAATTTTTGAATTAAAATTAAAGCTTTCACAAACTTATATTACTTTCTTTCCTGCCCAAACAGCACTGGTGGCGACAATTGTGACCTTGTACCCTACCTAAAGATGACTATTGATACAAGATGGACTAGAGCAATTATGGAGTAAGCAGGATAGTACAGAGTTTGTTGCCCTAGGCCAGATGAAAAATGATAGCGAGCTAAACTGAGCAATGGCTTATTTTCATATGCATTATATGAAACTCTGTAAGAATTATCAATACATGAGCCCATGTTGGCGGTGGCACAGAGACATAAGAAATAGGCAGCTCCAGGTTTAGATAGAGTCCTGCCAGTTTCAAGAAAGTATGCAGATAAGTATTAAGAGAAAGGTTCTAAAAGTTTCCCTTTGGTCTCTGCATACACAGGTATTTGCACATGCATATGCATGTACCACGCATGGTGCACTACACTATACATACTGCACACACACAAAAAAATCAATAATCTCTTCCTGCCTCTGACATTAATTAATTTGCAATGACAGCTGGTTGAATTGGAAATACTGTAAAATAAGACCTTCCCCACTAGTAGCTTTCACTTTAGAACATTCTTTAAAAAGAAGTGTCCCTTGGGCTGGAGAGATGGCTTAGCGCTTGCCTGTGAAGCCTAAGGACCCAGGTTCAAGGCTCGATTCCCCAGGAGCCACGTTAGCCAGATGCACAAGGGGGCGCACACATCTGGAGTTCGTTTGCAGTGGCTGGAGGCCCTGGAGTGCCCGTTCTGTCTCTCTATCTCTCTCTGCCTCTTTCTCTCTCTGTCTGTCGCTCTGAAATAAATAAATAAAAATAACAACAACAACAAAAAATTTAAAAAGAAGTGTCTCTCTCTCTCTTTTTTTTTTTTTAGACAAAGTTGCACTTGAGGTCCAAGATTGATTGGAACTCATTAGGTGGTCCACACTATCCTTAAACTTGTGATCTTCCTGTCTCAACTTCTACAGTGCTGAGATTGCAGGCATTAGTGACCACACAAAACTTTAGAGGGGGTCCTGGAGAGATGACTCAGCAATTAAGGTGCTTGCCTGCAAAGCCTAACAGTTCCAGTTCTATTGCACATTGACCATGTAAATCCAGGTGCACCAAGTAGTACATGCATCTGCAGTTCATTTGCAGTGGCTGGAGGCCCTGATGCACCTGTTCTGTCTCCTCTTCTCTTTCTTCACTCGGCTTCCCTTCTTTCCTCCTCCTCTCTCTCCTCTCTCTCTCCCTCTCTCTCTCTCTCTCTCTCTCTCTCTCTCTCTTTCTGCTTTCAAGCAAATATTAAAAAAAAAAAAACTTTTGAGGGGTCAAGGGATCATTCTAACCAGGGGGTCTGGTAAAATGAACGTTATATGCTGTACCCCTACTTGCATGGTTTTTCTTTTCAGGAAATGGTTCATTTTAAAACTAAAATAATTTTGGTATAGCAATAATAGACTAAGACTTGAAAACTCAGAATCCACTAATTTATTTTTCCCATTTTTTTCCAGTTCTATATTTGGCTGGGTATTTATAAGGATTCTCACTCTTTAATTTGATTTTCCTTCCTTGGAGGCACTACCCACACACTTATCTAGAATGGAAAGGAGGTTAGCAGGGTGTGCAGAGAAAGCATTTGCCAATGGGCCTGAGGAGGGAGGTCCGGCTCCCTTGGGTTTGGTGAAGAGAACGCATGCAGTGTGGGAAGGTGAGCAGCGCCGGCCTCTGTAATCTCCCATGTAGTGGCTTTGGCTGGCCAAACCCTGCTTCTTCTTCAAGAAGGCTGTGGTGGTGCTTCCAGAGGCAGAGTCCTTCTGTTTCAAGGAAGCATGCAGATGAGTGTTAGAGAAAGGCTTCAGAAGTTCTCCTCTGGCCTCTGCATGCACAGATATTTGCACACACATGTGCATGGGTGTTTCCTTGCTCTTCTGTCCATTCTTATTCAGAAGGACTTTCTTATGACCCAGAGCTTGATGGCTCCCCCACACACTCCTTCCCCAAATTCTTTTTTCTTTTCTTTTGAGGTAGAGTCTTGCTATAGTCCAGGCTAACATGGAATTCACTATGTAGTCTCAGGCTGGCCTTGAACTCAGAGCAATCCTCCTACCTCAGCCTCCCAAGTGCTAGGATTAAAGGCATGCACCACCACACCCAGCCACTATTTTATTTATTTATTTTTATTGACAACTTCCATGATTGTAAAAAAAATATCATGGTAACTTCCTCCCTCCCCCCACTTTCCCCTTTGAAACTCCACTCTTCATCGTATCCCCTCCCCCTCTCAATCAGTCTCTCTTTTACTTTGATTCCATGATCTTTTCCTCCTATTATGATGGTCTTGTTCAGGTAGTGTCAGGAATTTTGAGGTCATGGATATCCAGACCATTTTGTGCCTAGAGGAGCACGTTGTAAGGAGTTCTACCCTTTCTTTGGCTCTCACGTTCTTTCTGCCACCTCTTCTGCAATGGTCCCTGAGCCTTGGAAGGTATGATAGAGATATTTCAGGGCTGAGCACTCCTTTGTCACTTCTTCTCAGCACCATGGTGCCTTCTGAGTCATCCTAAGGTTACTGCCATCTGAAAAGAGAAGGTTCTCTAACCAAAAGTGAGAGTAGCATTAATATATGGGTATGAACGTTAAGAGAAGTGCTTACTGGGCAGGTTGCTGAGCATAGTATCTACATTTATCCAGAGAAAAGCAGATGTTACACCCCTAGGGATCATGACTACCCCTGTTGTAGGCTTTCAGTATCAGGGATGTATTCCCTCCCATGGAGTGGGCTTCCCGTCCAATTAGAGGGCTGTTGTTTTCCCCCATAACAGATGTGCCAATATTGCACCCATTGGCTCACTTGGCCTGGCTGGCCAAACATAAGGCTTGCAGTGTCCACTGTGAAGTATCTTCACTGGTGATTTCTTTCTCTCTCCTACTGAAGTGCACCCAGCATGGCTTTTTCCGGCTTTCTGTCAGCTGGTCTACATGGAAGAGGTTTCCAGCTCAGCTCCAGCAGGATTTCTCAGTGACCTCACAGCCCAAGTATGTGGAGTCCTCAGCAATAGGGTCTTACTATCTATTCCTCCTGGGAAACCAAGGGCCTTGGCAATGGCCTATAATGTTTTGGGGGCATCAGGGACCTCCCTGGCCAACAACTCACTGGAAGGTATCCCATCCCTGGCACTGAAATTTTTCTAGTAACAATCTATGGCTCCTGAGTGTTCCATTGTCCAAAAAAATAACTTTCCATGACTTATTTGTATCCTCTTGATTTTGAATTGCCCTCCCTCCACCTTTCCTTTACTCAAGCTCTTCCCCTGACCTCACTTAGGCCTCATCACCCCCACAAATCTGCTCTTCTACTTACATATATACAATGCCATCCTATTAAGTCCTCCCTCCCTTTCTATTCCCTTTGCCCTGCCCCAAATTCTAGTGAGTTCTTGCTCTCCTATGGGACTAGAGTTACAAATGTACATGGCTATTCCCAGCTGTTCATGTGGATCCTGTCTTTCAGACCTCCTCAGATCTTCACACTCTCCCAGGAAGTGCTCTTTACAACTGAGCAATCTCTCCAGTCCTCATTTTGTATTCTTTTACTTACATTTGTTTTTTAAGACAACCCAGGCAGGCCTAGAACTGACTCTGTAGCTCAGGGTAGTCTCAAATTGGTAATAAGTCTCCTGCATCACCCTCCAAAGTACTAGGATTATCGGTATGAGCCACCATGCACAGCTAGTTAGATTCTTTTTTTTTTTTTTACTCTAAAATCTCTGCTGATTCAATTTTTATCATTTTTTTTCTCTTGGGCAACAGTAGAGTTTCATTAGTTGAAGAGTAATTATTGCTCTACATTATTTTCAAGTGGGTCTCTTCACAAACTTATAATTCAATTTGTTTTTCGGCGAGATTATGATTCTATGTGTGAAATTGAGCAGAAATGAAATCACAAACTAGAATCAGTACTATTTGTTATGTCATCCATTTATTAAATCAATACATGTTCCTTAAATAGTGTAATAATTACTATGTGCATAGCAGATGCTATCTGGTATATGTAAACTGCAGAGAAATTTGAAGGTATTTCAACCCTTAGACTCAAACTGTCATTTTGTAAAAAGGATTGGGTTTTCATAAATCCTCTATAATTTTCAAAACCCATTCACCTACTGTAAGTGGTCAACTGCACTTCTGAACAGTAGCAGTAGGTCTGGGGTGGATTGATACAATAATCACACAGTTGTAGAATTTTAGAAGTAGAAGGGGTTTTAAAAGTCATCTGATGCAACCACTTAATTTTATAATGTAGGGAGCTCCAAGATGATATGGTGACTGCCAGGGGGCCCATAGCAAACCAGACACAGTATTCAGCACTGGTTTAATAATGGGAGTCCCAAGGCATGTATTAATTTCACCTGGGGTAAACATCTGTGACACAGGTTGCATACTGAAGTACAGAACATCGTCTCCTTCCCTGTGTTTGACATCCAAATCTAAAATAGACTCATCATACAACGGTTATTACATCGATGACTGGTGGTACTCCTTCCTTCTAGGGTGTTGTGCCAGGCCCTGAGAATAAAATGGCAAAACGAGTAAACAGGTCACTTTTTATAAGTTATCCACAGTTTGGTATTGCTGTTCTCAATGAGTTTGCAGTCTCTTAGAGAAGCCAAGATAGATGTGGCTAAAAAAACACTTAGGAGATCTTGGGTTTAAGAAAATGTCCTCAAAGGTGATTGTGATCAAATACAGTCAGTGCTTAAGGGGGTCCTAAAATGAACCTAAGATCATAGAAAAACCTGCCAAACTCTCTCTCTCTCTCTCTCTCTCTCTCTCTCTCTCTCACACACACACACACACACACACACACACACACAGGAGCCGTTAATTACATCACTCTGCTGTTTTTCGGGATCTCCCCCAGCGCTGGACACAGAGGCTCTGCTCAGTGTAAGGACTAGATGCCATCTCACCCAGCCTACGAGGACGAGCGCACAAGCCCATCTATCCTTTTCGCCTAGACTGGAAAAGAAAAAAGAAAGAAAGAAAGAAAGAAAGAAAGAAAAAAAAAAAAAAACACAGAGAGAATAAAAACAGGAGACAGCCACAGAGACTGACAAACAATAAAGCAGGGATATAGGAATCCCGCCCCAGCGCGCCTGCTCGGAGAACCCGGGACCAGCCGCCCCCGGAGGAAAGGAGCGCGGGCTCCCCGCGGGACCCGCGAGCCGAGGGGCGGTCGGAGCCTACGGCGCCCGCAGCCCCGGAGCGCAGCGCGTCTGGGCACCGGGAGCCCGGCGGCGTGCGCCCTCCCTCGCGCGTCGCCCGCCCGTGACTTCAGTGCGGCTCCACCCCCGCGCGGCGGCGGCGGCTCGCTCCTCCGAACCCGCGCTCCGCACCAGCCCAGCGCCGGCGAGCGGCCGCCGCCACCTGCCCGGCTGCGCCTCCGCGCGCCCCGCCGCGGCCCAACTTGGATGGAGTTGGGGTCCTGAGCGCCGCCGCCAGCCCGGAGCTCCGCGCCTCCGCCTCGGCCAGGGACCCCCTTCTCCGCTCCTTCCCGCTCCCGCGATGGGAAAAGTTGGCGCCGGCGGCGGCTCCCCAGCCCGGCTCCGCGCGCTCCTCGCCGGCGCGGGACTCTTGGTCCTCTTAGCCCCCGGCGTCCGCAGCGGAGGCTCCTGCTGCCCACCGCGGCCCCCTAGCTCGACCTCCCGCTGGACTCCGAACCCTGGAGGCTTTCCTTACCGGGGACCTGGACACCAGGCTTCTGCCACGCCCCTGCCCTTCCCTGCACGCCCCCTGTTTGCCCTGGCTCCGGGGGACCGAGTGCTGTCCCTGGAGCGGGCCGGGGGCACTGGGTCGCCCGCGGTGGCTGCCGCACGCTCGGGCCGTAGGAGAAGGAGCGCAGCGGATCCCGAAAAGGCGGAAAGAGGAGAGGGCGCGAGTAGGAGCCCCCGGGGAGTGCTGAGGGACCGAGGGCAGCCAGAGCCTGGGACTCCCGAGCGGGACTCGGACAAAGCCACCCGCTTCCGGATGGAGGAGCTCAGACTGACCAGCACCACATTTGCGCTCACTGGAGACTCGGCACACAACCAGGCCATGGTCCACTGGTCTGGCCACAACAGCAGTGTGAGTAGAATGGGAAGGAGGGCGAAGGGCGAGGCAAGGAAGGGGTTACCATCCTCGGTGCGATCTGATGGGGAATTGGGTGTCAGGGGGTTTCTGGGCTTGAGATACTGAACCCTTCCTGGTCCATCTCCCTTCGGAGTTAACACTTCCTAGCAGGAGCCCCTCCCCCTGAGCCCCCCACACTCACACACCTTCAGGGTCCTCTGCTAATGACCGACCAGGTGAATTCCTCTTGCTGCCGCTTTGAAGGCATTGGAGTGTGGAGCAGAAAACCAAGCAGACGGTGGTTAAAGTGTTCTTAACGCAGAGACGAAAAGGGTTAAATTGCGGGCCCACTAACATTCACTTAAGTGACTTTCCTGTACTTGCTAGATTCGTGGTTCGGTTCAGGAAGGCATTACACGCAGGCTTGTTTTATTTTTATGCAGGGCTCCTAGCCCCTTCTCCCGCACACGAGGGGAAACTGCGGTAGAATAGAAGGTGGTCTTTGCTAGGTTGTGTGTTACGGCATCAAGTGGATGCAAGTTTCCGCCCAGGAACTCTGCAGCGTCTTCCGACAGCAGTAGCAAGTGTGTTTTGAGAGCTGGGGCTTTCCAGCCCATGAAAGAGCGGTTGTTCCCCGGCGTGCTCAGCCCCGGGAAGACCAGATAGATCCCCCATGACAACAACTCGCTGTTCTTCCCATTGCCTGACCTCCCCTAGAGAGGAGTACAGATGACCATTTGACATTCCCTTTATGAAGGCAGCATAGGGATTGCTAGGTCCTCAGAGAGGATCCCAGAGGACTGGCAGAGCAAGCCCGGTTCGATATGGAGGTTTATATTTTAAGAAAAGCCTGCCTGTCTGGAATGAGAGGTGGCTCTCCCAGTTTAACCCAAACCTAGAAACTTCAAGGAGATGGCGTAGTAAAGATCCAGCTTTGATGGTTTTAACTGCCGAGTGTTTAAAAAGTATGAAAAGTTCTTCAGGCTCCTATGAAGCAGGCAAAAAGCTCGCAAAAATCAAAGGTTTGTAAAATGGAAAAAAAAAAAAATAGTTCTGAGTTGCAGCTTCCCTCAGGTAATGGAGGTTGTAGTGTTTGGTGCCTTCAGAAATGTTCTCTGTTGTGGTGTAATTGCCTGAAACCTTGCCAGAAAACTGCCACTTCAGTGAGCTACGTCCATTGTCGGCTTTTAAATGAGAGCTATGAACGTTTTGAAATATACTGTGCCATGCATTCGGTGTATTACAGCAAGTCATGATGCAATGGATCTCGTATTGATACTTCTGCCCTGCGGATACCAGCACGGCAGCCTGCATGACAAACCCTGTGGTTTGATATGGTTCCCGGGAAGAGTTTAATCATATAATTGAAGAAGGAATTCCTTCCATTCAAGTTCTGAAACCTCTTGCCCTACTCACTTACCTTAACAATCCTATCTTTTATATCATAACAACTAAAATTAATCCTTTAATTTGAACATAAATCTTCTTATGCTGAGTGAATAACTTTCACAGCTCTGAATGATTAATGCAAACCTCTGGGTTTGAAGAGGAGATTTTGAACATATCCACTATGTTAGGTCTTGTATTAGGAAGTAAAAAAAAAAAAGTTGGACTCAAAATATTTCTGGCTTTTAATGTAATGCAGGCTGTAAAATATCACTTGCCCATTAGACCTTTACTTCATCTCTTGAAAGATCTTGGAAAGAAAGAAAAAGGAAAGTACATGTTTGGCAAATTTTAAGTTCCATTTAAGAAATGGCGCCAAGCATTGCCAGCTTTTTAAATGTTTTAGAACTGGTGCTTGTAAGTCCAGTAGGGCTTATTAGGGTCAGGGCAGAGGACAGGCAGGCAAGTCACACATAATGTAGGACATTATGAAAATGGTGGATGCTAAATTAATGTATGAAATTTGTACTCTCTGAGGTCTCTTACTCAAAGAGACCTGGCCAGTTCTCTTTCTTGTCCCTTCTCTGATCATGGCATGGAAGTATCTCTTTATATTTTAAGAATTTATATGCCTGTGTGGAAACAGACACAGTCTTTATTAAGGCCCTTCAAAATAAAAGCTGATTCGGCTTATCTGGACCAGGCATAGGAGTATGAAATGCAAAGATTAGAATACTATGTAAAGGGAAGAGATGCAGAAAGAAACTTCTTGGAAACTTTGTGAAATGAAAGCAATCTGGAGAACTGAGTTCAACTTGTGTTTCTTTATGGTTTATCCTGTTAGATTGTTCATACTCTGGGAATAGACTTAATCTAAAGTGATGGCACTCTCTCTCAAACTAATTATGCAGAATGGCATGCCAGGATATCCAGAAGCAGACACTACAAGTGTGAAGGCAATTACAATCATTTGCAACTTTACCATGTTTCCCAATATTGGGAAATCCACTAAAATAAACCTCAGTGCACGATTAGGGGATTTCAGCTTTTCATGCTTAGATGTCCTCCTCCATAAATCTACCTTACAACCATTCAGGGACACATGCAACACACAATCTTCAAGGCTGGCTCACCTTAGCTAAAACAAATAAAAACGATGCCAAAAGAGCCTCTGATTACAATAACCCTTGTATTTAAGGAGCAAATGGATGGTAATTATAGGCAGCCTGTCAAACTGGTGAGGAGCTCTGGATTCTTCACTCCTCTCCTCTCTCTTCTGCCCCCTCAGCCCTTGGACTCGTGCAGTTATGCAGAGACATGAGTGGAGTGCCTCATCTGTGGGGGTGATGTGATTCCTCTGTATTGATATCTTGCTTGATGGAAATTGTTGCTAAAGTGGATGGAACACCTGGGGGGGGGGGATCTTCTGGCATGAAAGGTGCCGGGTATGATTCACTTGTCATGAGCTTGGTGTCGTAAGCAAGAACATATTGTTCCTACCCTGCTCATCCCAGGCATGCTGTGTCCTGATCTAAATTTATATCATAATCCTTAGAGTGTTAAAACATATATTTGTCTATATCTGTGTGCATGGTTGTGTATGTGTATATAACTTTATTCCAAGGAATTTCAAAGTGCTATTCTCACTAATATGTACAATCCCACAAAATCCCTGGTAGGTAATGAGCATTAGTTTTGCTTTTCAGAGTTTTATGCTAGAGTTCATTTGAATATTTAAATTCACCACTCTGTCCCTCACTTGCAATAGTGTTCAAAGGTTTAATAGCAGAAGTTTTTACTTGACATATTTCTTTGCCACCATGAGAGAGTTAATGCATCTGTGACAGAACCGGATGGTCTGGTGGCTTTTCATGCACCTCCTTCCTTTCATTGGTTCTGAGACTGTCATTTTCTCTCCAACCTTAATGAATTAGTAAGCCTCCACTGGGTCCTGGTAGACGTCTTACACTCACTGTCCCACTGAATTCTCATAAAATTATTATGCATAAGTATTCTTATGGCTATCACATACAGGAAGAAACTGAGGCTTCAAAGGCCTCAGTAGTTGTGAGGAAACACAAGGTGAATGGTCAGAGCAGAAATGACCACATGAGGTGTTCCAACTCTACAGCTCTGTAGTATGGCTTGTCTTGTGAGATTTTATCTAAGGAGTGTAATTTAGGCCTTTCGGAATCTTTGTGATTAACAATCCTATTTTGGGTTCATTTTTGTTCACTGTGGGGAAGTCTTGCTGAGTGGAAGTCTTCATCTCCTTTAGAAAAGCAAAGGGTTTACCATATGCCTGTCACAGCACACTCCACTTTAAGTGGGAATCTGGTTGTTCTATCTTCCACCCACGTCTTCATCTTTTGTGAGACATAGAATCAAGAAGGGTAATCTGCGATTGTTCAGATTTTGGGTCTACTTTCCTTCAGGAATAAATTCATTTTTCTTTCTTAATGACAAATCTGATCTTATAATAGAGCTTGAATATACATATAATTTGGCAAAATATTTTTGTGTACTTTTCTTTCTTTTGTGGAGGGGCTACATTTCTTAAAAGTAAAATGACAAATGATTTTTAACTTTTATACATTCCCTAAAAAAAATTTGGAAGCCCACATAACTCCGTCTCTGATGCATCCTTTATGCTCTTAATTAGCGTTAATATGATGTGGCACATGGAAGGAACAGTATTAGTGGCAAGGCAAACAAATTTGAATTCAAGTCTTAACTGTCCTGCTTCCTAGCCCATTTCTATGAAAAAGACACATAAATTTGGGACACTTTGTCTCCTCATCTAAAACTTGAGTAGGTTATGCATTGTGCATGTGTTCTTTTTTCCTCAAAAAGAGTTGATAGCAAGCACATGAAGTATGCATGTACTTGCTTAGCAAGTCTTCAATGAGTGATGGTTAATTTTAGGTAAATAAGGAAAAGAGGTTTCTCCTGGTAACTTAGAAGCAGGTTTATAGGACTGGCTAGATATATAGCCATAGCAGGCTGCAATTTTGTGATCTCAATATTAATCTCTGTTAAGTTATACAAATAGAATGCCCTTAAAGTGAATCTAATGATTTGTCTAACGTGTGGGTACCCTACACCACTGCATTTGACTAAAGTGCACGAGGACTGTCGGGAACACAGACATGACAAAATGACCTATATCTTTGGCCTATTAAGTCAGCAAACCTTTTATTTCACATAATTCTTCCTTTTAGCACAGTTCATGTGCATATTAATCTATGGAATATCAGAAGCGTTGAGATGTATACATGTGGTAATTTCAATCTGCATATATATATATATATATATATATATATATATGTATGTATATGTATGTATGTATGTATGTATTCACAGCAAGATACAGTGTATTATGCTTATTGCATCATGTCTTCATTTTAAGAGATATACTATCTTTTGATCCAAAAGTGGAAAAAAGGATTCATGTGAAATAGGAAAGTAAACACTTCTTATATATTTAATGGGATTATTTTGTAGAAGAAATTAACATGACTGTCAAATCTGGGAATGTTATTCATATCCCTTCAAATAAATACCATATAAATTCATAACGGGGCTACAAAAGCAGGTGGAATAATTGAATTTGCTTATCAAAAAATAATTCCTGTGTTTAAGGTCTGATTGATAGATGCCAACATTATGTTGAGAACTGTACATAAACTTTATTTACTCTTAAGTTCATAAATACTTGCTGAGCTCCTAATATTTGTTATTCACTGGCATAAGGATATTGGTGGAGTGAAGTACAAAACTATAAACAAAATAATAATGATCCCCACCTTCAGGATGCTTTCAATCTTATTATACACAAAGAATCCTTCAAGGCAACATCACTAAACACCAAGGAAACAGTCACAGCACTCAGTAGGAGCTTAGAGGAGCACTGAGCACCTCCTAGAAAGGTTGTCCCCAAGCTTTATGACAAAGTAGATGTTTCAACTGAACCTGGAAATAGAGATGAAGCTTTAAGGAACAGTTGGATATTATGACAAGGAGATTCTGAGCTGAACATATGGCAAGATTAAAGATCAAGAGAAAAGACACACACATTATTCTCCATACCTAGTAAATCAACCTAATTTAGGTTGAAAGTTTTAATGTTAGCAGTAGCCTCACAGTTGTGATTTTTTTTTAAAAGTGTACATTCAGTATGCAGGTGAGTATGGATGGAAGCTGAGGATAATAGGTAAGTAAACTGGTCTGGTCTTTCAAAGTGGCTGCAGCCCTTACTTTCACATTAAATCCCAGCTTGAGTTATCATTGTTTCATTTTCACCTTGACATTTTCTGCACATATGTTTTGACAAAAGGACTTTTCTTTGTTTAAATTCTTGGCAAGAGACCTCATCCATGAGACCACATGGAGAATAAATTAATTTGACTATGTCCTAGCTTCTGTGAAGTCAGTAAATATGTGTAACAGGTTTGTTCTGTTCTTGTTCATTCCTGCCCTATACCTCTGACTAGCAAGTGTAGGGAAGGCAACTTCATCTCCTGAAAGTGATACTGGACAAACAGTCTCTTTGGTGGCTGAAGAGGATGTCAGAGAAGTGGTTCGAAACCATGGACATACAATAATTTTCTTGAGGATCTGAAATCCTGCTCAGATGGGATGTGTGGACTAGTAAAATAAAGATGTTAGTCACAAGAAGATGGGATCTTATTGTAGGAGGATTATACTGTCAAGCTTTAAGTGTAGGTAAGACAGAAAAGGATATGAATCCTCTGTAAGAAGTTTTGCATGTGATGCTTCATTTTATAAAGATATTGTGTCTGTTTCTGTAGCACTCCTCAATGTTGTAGCACTTTAGAGCTGTTCCAACCCATTGCCCGTTTTTCTCTATGGAGAATGCTTCAGTTTTCAAAGATTGTAGTACTACTTCCCTTACTTCAGTTTTATTCTCACCACAATCCTATCAGATAGGACTAATTCCATTTGCATTTCTCAGATAAGGAAACCAAGATGCTGTTATTAAGCAAGTCAATTTTTGGACAAAGACAGTCAGAAACATTGCATTACTCTGTACAACTGATGCTTGGTTTGGCACACATGGCTTCCTCTAGGCAGGGGTTAGAACGTAGATGATCCTAGCCTCAGGTTTGGATACAACCAATGCACTATGCCCAGCTGAGGTGGCGGCCTCTGTCACGTGGAGAAATGTACTTCTTGGCAGTGGAGCTCCTGAGTTCTAAGACTTCCAGTTCAGCTGTTCAAGCTCCTCATCTTGTGTAGCAGAACAGCACAAGTCATCCAGAGACCCCCCCCACTTATGAATGTTTAAACCTTTAAGAAGTGATCTTAAAAAGTGATGAAGGGACTTGCTGGAAATGAGCTTCCTGGCAACAATCTGCCCTATGCATTCCACTCCTAATGGACTTCAGAGATGACGTTACTTATGACTGGGTTCATTGTAGACACAAGGAAGGGGAAGAGAAGTACAGCCACTCATCTCTTTAGTTGTATTATACTGGTGAAATCTAGCTAAAAGATATATTCCAGTTCCTCACTGTCAAGTGAACCCAGAGTGCCACATTTGGGAGCAGCTGTAGTCAAATTTGAATAGTGATACGTGTGAATGGAATTTATGTGCTCAAGAAATAAATTGAGTCACCATATATGACTTTATTCACTTCTAACTTTTGACAGGAAAGAGCAAAGATGAGTTTACTGGATATTAGGAACAGATGTCTATTTCTAGCTACAGTGTATTGATGACCTTAATGATAGTATAAATAGCCAATGACTTAGTGAGAGCTTATACGATGTTCTGGAACATCACATTACTTCACTCAGTTCTTGCAGTGCCTTTACAAACTAGATGACATAATCATCATTCTAGATATGTGGAAATCCTAGCCTCTGTAACTTTCCCAAGTTTGTCTAGCTGAGAGGTTTTCAAGCTAATATTTTATTTTGCCCATTTTACCCAAAGATTTTTCTGCTAAATTATGTTGCCCTGTTATATAGGGTTATGTTTCAGCCTCTTTAGTGAGAACTCTATAAGTCAGGGTAGAAGATTGATAAATAAACTCTTGGGGTGAGTGAGACACATTTTTGAGCTTTCCTTTTCACTTCACCCCTTTCTCGGGTCAGTCATGTCTGATACTGGGAAGTAAGGTGCTTCAGGGTGAAGCTTGATCAAAGCCCTAACTTCTGCTGACACCCCTGGATGCCTGCCTGGGCTTGGTAATGCGTCATCTTGTTATCCTGGGAGGATGTGTGGGATGTGTTGTTTGGTTTCTCCCTGCTGCCTAATGACCCTAGAGTGACAGTGTGGACAATTTATGCTTTTTAAAGAAAGTACTAATAAGAATCATGTTATCAGACAACCACCTAATCATATTGTGCCCTGGAGCCAATGGATTGATGCTGCTAGTCATCTTCCCTTAAGCAGGGAATAGCAAGGGCTATTGAGACACAAAATCATGGGCCATCAGGCCTGCTGCAGTGGCGGGGGGGGGGGGGCGGGTAGGGGTGGCAGTGGAGGAGAGTACTATTAAGAGTGAAAGGTCTCGGCCATACCTCAGCAATTTCAGCTTGCATTCTTGATTAGTATCTTTTAAGGGAAAAAGGCTATTTTAGGCATGTTCAAAAGCCTGGTGTAGACAGACAGTCATCAGCAACCCTGCTTGTCCTGACGTACTTTGCTGAAGTGGTGGAGAGATGTTTAACTGGGCAGCCCCACACTCCATAGTAGGGACCTTGGTCAGCATTTCCCAAAGGACTGTCCTCAGGTGACTCACATTGAATTTCCAGGTGGAAAGCTTGGCCAGGAGTCTTATCTTGTATACTTGGGGGAAATTGTTAGAAATACACAGTTTGAAAGTGATTTACTTAATATTGACATGTGAGTTTTAGGGTTCATGAAGTTTTTTTTTAATACATTTTCTGATGAAGTGTCTTTTTTGTGAAGGTGCTTTACTCTTCCCATGTAGAACTGAAGCATACCAATTTTCTCCATCTCCTCAGTGGAAACTCTGACTTTCAATGGTTCAGTCTTGGTGGAAGGTTTCTTAGTTACATTGGGCAGTACATGGCCCCCAGGCAATGTTACTGTTATTAGATGCACCGTAGGAAGTCATCTTTTAAATTTTTTTTTAAAATTTTATTTCTTTATTTATTTGAGAGCAAGAGAGAGAGAGAGAGAGAGAGGGGAAGAGGCAGAGAGAATGGGCATGTCAGGGCCTCCAGCCACTGCAAACGAACTCCAGATGCATATGTACCCGTGTGCATCTGTCGTACGTAGGTCCTGGGGAATCGAACCAGGGTCCCGAGGCTTCGCAGGCAAATGCCTTAACTGCTAAGCCATTTTCCCAGCCCCGAGGAAGTCATCTTTATGAACTTTTCCAAATTGGTACATGACTTAGTATATAGAATAATAATTTGGGGTTGGTTGTATTTCCCACTTCATCTATTAGAAATGTGAACTTGGGCAACTAACTACATAATTCTCTGCTTTAGTTTCCTCATCTGTAAAATAGGGTCAATGATGGAGATTTTTTATGGCTTCTGATGATAAAAATATATATAATAGGTATAAAAATGTTTAGGGTAGTGTTATAGTCAGGTTTGCATTGCTAGTAGAAATCACCCAATTAAGAGCAGCATTTATTTTGTGTTTCAGGCTCAAGGGGAAGCTCCATGATGGCAGGGGAAAAGATGGCATGAGCAGAGGGTGGAAATCACCCCCAGGCCAACATAAGGTGGACAATAGCAACAGGAGAGTTTGCCAAACACTAGCAAGGGGGAGCTGGCTATAACACCCATAAGCCCACCTACAACAATACACCACCTTCAGGATGCTTCAATTTCCAGTTGCCTTCAGATGGGGAACCTCTAGCATCCAGAACACCTAAGTTTATGAGGGACACCTGAATCAAAGCACCACATTCCTCCCCTGGCCTCCATAAACTCTTAACCATCCATAATGTAAAATGCAATGCATTAAGTCCATCATTAAAAGTCTCCATAGTTTTTATCAAACTTCCACATAATCCAAGATCTTTTTTTTTTTTTTTTTTTTTTTTTTTTTGGTTTTTCGATTTTTCGAGATAGGGTCTCACTCTAGCCCAGGCTGACCTGGAATTCACTCTGTAGCCTCAGGGTGGCCTCGAACTCACGGCGATCCTCCTACCCTGCCTCCTGAGTGCTGGGATTAAAGGCATGCACCACCATGCCCGGCTTAATCCAAGATCTTTTAACTGAGCCATAATACCAAAAATTTCCCCCCCCACCAAAACCCATAATGGCACAGAATAAACATTCACACCACAAAAGATGCCACTGGGCATAACAAAGAAATATTCAGCCAATACAAGATTTAAAGTAATCATGGCAAACTTAAACTCTGTAGCTTCAAACCCAACAACTCTAGTCAGTGACAACTCTCCAAATCTAATAATTCTAACCAGTAACAAGTCTCTGGAGTTCCAATTATATGTCTCCAGGTAGGCTACTCACAGTCTTGAAAAACTTCATCCCGGGCTGGCAGCTTTCCATAGCAGCCATCTCGTGGTCCCAGCATCTGCACTGGGTCTCCACTGCAATCCATGGTTCATCCTCCTGGCCCCAGGGGGGGTAGTCATGCAGCAAACCTGCTTCACATTGCCCATGGCCATTTCCAAAACACAAGACCGTGTTGCAAACTCAATGACCCTCTCTTTCCTGCATTTCTTATACTCCACAGTATCAGGTAGGGTACCAATTTGTTAATCCAGTGGGGAATAAAGCAGACTTTGAAGAACAGGACACTCCTTGAGCACTCAGGCCCCTTCAAAAGAGCCTATATTCTTCCTGTTGTACCAGTGCAGGTCAGCTGGCCCAATCTCAAAGGTGGTAATCTCTCAATTGCTGAATGGGCAGCAGTTCACCCAAAGATTTCATTTTTTTCTGTGCCACATCCCTCTGGAGAATCAGCTCCAAAAGGACAAAGACACAATCAGGTGTCTAGCCGCAATCCATTTTATTGTTGCAGTCAGGTTTGCATTGCTGGTAGAAGTCACCCAACCATAAGCAGCTTATGGGAAAAAAATGTTTTATTTTGGCTTACAGGCTCCAGGGGAAGCTCCATGATAGCAGAGGAAAACAATGGCATGAGCAGAGGGTGGACATCACCTCCTGGCCAACGTAAGATGGACAATAGCAACAGGATAGTATGCCAAGCACTAGCAAGGGGGAGCTGGCTGTGACACCCATAAATATGCCCCCAACAGTACACTGTCTCCAGGATGCTTCGATTTCCAATTGCGATCAGCTGGGGAACCTAGCATCCAGAACACCTAAGTTTATGGGGGACACGTGAATCAAACCACCACAGTTAGCATCTGATATATAGTGAACAACAAATAAATGTTAGTTACTGCTTTCATTATCATAATTGTTTTTCTTCATGTGTATACATGTATGGTGTGCATGTGTGTATGCATGTGTGTGGGTGCACGTATGTATGGGTATGTGAGCATGTGTGTTTGAGTTTGAGTATGGAGCGTGGATACTGATGTAAGATGTGTTCTTAAATTACTCTCTACCTTATCTATTGAGACAGGTCTCTCACTTAAATGTAGAACAAGTGGTTTGGTTAGTCTACCTAGATAATTTACCCCTGGGATCCCCTGTCCATGTCTAATAGGCTGGCTACCACACTCACTTGACATTTATGTGGATGCTGGGAATATGAGCACAGACCTTCATGCTTATGTGACAAGTATTTTACTAGCTAAGCCATCTCCCAAGCTCCTATTGACATTGTATCTACTATTAATGGAGCCCAGTTATGGCCCACTAAAAGATATAATATGCTACTTGTGTTATTGCTTCTATTTCTGCATTGTCCACTGTAGTTCTACCATCTATCTATCTATCTATCTATCTATCTATCTATCTATCTATCTATCTATCTTTCTCTTTTCTCTTGGACTGTGTGTGAGGGGTTGTGCATATGTATGTCTGTCTTCAGATGCATTTGCCCCATGGACATGTGTGCAGAGGCCAAAGGATAATGCCAGATGTCCTCTAAGCTCTTCTACTTTGTTTCCTTGAGATAGAACCTTTCACTGAACCTGGCACTGAAGTTTTCTGTTAGACTGGCTGAACAAATTTCCCAACAACTCATCTTCTCTGCACCTCTTCTCCCTCATGCATAGGACTGGGGTTACAGGCATGCATGGCCATGCCCAGCTTTTTTATGGGGGTACTAGGGATCAATTTCAGGCATTCTCAGGTTCTCTCAGGCCCTCATGATTGAGGCAAACACTCTTACCATCTGAGTCATGTCTCAGCCCCAGTTCTGTTATCTTATAATGAGGTCCAAATCACTGTGCCCCTCTTTATTGACATGCTTCTCTTTTTTTTTGGGGGGGGGGTCGAGGTAGGGTCTCACTGTAGCCCAGGCTGACCTGGAATTCACTATGTACTCTTAGGGTGGCCTCAAACTCATGGCAGTTCTCATACTTCTGCCTCCCAAGTGCTGGGATTAAAGGTGTGTGTCACCATGCCTGGCTGTTGTGCTTCTTAAATGCTCTTTTTAAACATAATACTTACTGTCTAACTATTTGCCACTTTATTTGTTATTACTTTGGGGAAAACTGGAGTTTCCTATACTACAAACTGCCCATGATCTCAGAGAAGTCTGTTATGGAATGTTGGAGCTTTAAAAAAATGAATTATATTAAGGTGTATTTTGAAGTGAAAAACTTCTCTCTTTTTTTTTGTTTTTTTTTTTTTTGTTTTTCGAGGTAGGGTCTCACTCTAGTTCAGACTGACCTGGAATTCACTATGTCGTCTCAGGGTGGCCTTGAACTCTTGGCAATCCTCTTACCTCTGCCTCCCAAGTGCTGGGATTAAAGGCGTGTGCCACCACGCCCGGCTTGTGAAAAACTTCTCACAAAATACCAGAAAGGGGAAAGAAAGAGATTAAAACATAGTCCAAAGAAGGGCTCATCAGCCAAACAACTGTGTAGACTTTGTTTTTCCATCATAGATTCCAATTCCCTAAAAATGTACTTGGACATAGTAGGGCTTTGAAACACTTCAGTTATTATGTACTACAAAGTGACCATATGCTTATAATAATGTAGTTAAGTACTTATGATTTAAATGGTTATGAAACAAGTTGGGATTTTATGTGATTTTTTTAGTCCATCTTTGTTATTTCTCATTGAACATGCATTGGTTGTTTGAATTATTTTTTAAAACTTATATGAAGTATGAAAAATAAAGCAAGGAAGAGAACAAATGAGTTTGTGAACTTAGCATCATTAGGACTGAGTTCCAGGCAACTGAGCTCGACAAGTGCTTACGCTCATGTTGCCTGTGTTTGCTCCAACCACTGCCGTTGAGAGTCCGTCCTGTATGCTGGGTTTGTGCAGCTGTGAGACGACTTCCTTCTTGTCTGGCTCCTGGAAGTACGTGAACATTTGTCATCACGCTTTACTTCATCATGTCCGTCACTGATCCTCGTCTCAGACACCAGAGTGACCTCTGCTTCCTCGGTAAATCACCAAGCATTTCAGTTGAAAAAAACATCAGTGGCTTTCTTGATTTTGGTCTCAACCTTTACATCATAGATATGCATATGAATCCAAGCAAAATAAATGTGTGCAGCCCTGCGAATTTATAATCACTCACTGCAACAAAAGCATCCTAGTATACTGTTAGTGTCTCTGTTCTTAAAAGTGTCTTCTTATAGCTGGGCGTGGTGGCACATGCCTTTAATCCCAGCACTTGGGAGGCAGAGGTAGGAGGATTACCTTGAGTTCAAGGCCACCCTGAGAATACATAGTGAATTCCAGGTCAGCCTGAGCTAGAGTGAGATCCTACCTCAAAAAAAAAAAAAAAAAAAAAAAAAAAGTTAAAAAAAATAAAAAGAAGTGTCTGTCTTCTTATGGCAGGAGATCTTAATAGCTCCCCTCCCCTTAATCTAATAGCCTCTCTAAGTGGAAAAAAAAAAAGGTGAAATTAGAGAGGTGTTTTGAATCACGCTTGTAATCCCGGCACTTGGCATCACCATAAGTTCAAAGCCAGTCTGGACTACACAGTATGTACAGGCCAGAGTGGGGTACAGTGTGCAACCTCCTTCTCAAAAAATCACATACAAAATAATAATAATAAGAGAAAGGAAGTAAGGAAAGAAAGAAAGAGGTATACATGTAAATCCATAAGATGGGTATTTACTGACAGCCAGAGCTGGATAAGGAGGTCTTCGGAACAAGGAAAGAGAAAAAGAAGGAGAGAGGTAATGAAAATAGAAATATAAGATAATAAAAGTGTATATATAGAGAGAAGAAGGATAAAAACAAGGATGGAGTTAAAAACAAGGGATAGGGGAGAGAGGGAGAACAAGAAGGCATGAGAGAGGGAGGAGACAGATCCAGACTGACATTAGAAGTAGATTAAGAAAGAGAAGTGCAAGAATTTTTTGAGAGAAACTGAGACACACACAGAGTTTGTAATAAAACCAAGGCATGTCGAGAGACAGAGATCACAAAATATCATAGTAAGATAGTAAGAATAGATGTAAGTGACAGTAGAAAAGTGCCATTGAGTAGAGAAATGTGTAGCATAATCAAGTGAGCCAAAGTGCAGTGTATACCTGGTACCTAAGCAGATTGGACCCTTCTCTATGCGGTTGCTCTAGCTTCGTGTTTGCGGGAGACTACGCCCAGCCATGTCACTTGGCTAGGAAGTGCAGACACTCCTGCGTGTGTGACAACACTGAGAGACATATGTGTACTGATCTGGGTGTTGAGTGGAAGCAGAACTGCACTACGAATGTGTCGTTAGCAGTCTCCTCAGAGTGATTGCTCTTGGATAGTGGGACTAATTGAATGGCGGAAAGACAACTTTTTAACCTTTTATTTTATACTAGTCTGTGCTAATTTAAATGTTTAGCATGGATGTGCACTACTTTAATAGTAACAACACTAAAGCATGTTTGAAGTGGTTGTTATATCAGTGCTGTGCTGAGCCCTGGAAATGCAAAGACCTGATCTTTGCCCTTGAGGGTGCATTTTCTGATCAAAATAGACATGTAAATAGACAAATTACAATTTGGTGTGGTAAGTGCATAAGGGTTGTGATAGAGTTTTTTGCAGAGTGCTATAAGAGCAAAGACGAGTGGGGGATAACTAATTTTCCCTGAGAGTGGGAGGCATGGTTTTAAAAGGAAGTGACATTTAAACTGAGACTATATTCAATATTAGAAATTCTGCACAGAAAATAAGACAGGGTAGGCTGAAAGGACATTTGAACCCTTCTTCAGGTACCCATCTCTTGGGCCTTGGGTTCGTCTTTGGTAGCTGGATGAGCCAACAGGAAGATAATGGGGTGACTCCTTCTCCATCATTCCAGTGTCCAAGATACTTGGGATCAAGGCCAATAGTGTTCGGTGAAATCAAAATGAACTTCTTTATTTTTTTTTGTTTAGAATTTTCTATTAAGTTATTGTCCATGTTTGGGAAAAAGGAATCTGATTTTTTTCCAAAGAGAAAAACTAATAAAGATTTCCCTTGAAGTATTATACACACACAAGCATGTTACCATGTATACACGTGTGCGCACACACACACACCAAACAATCCTTAAAAAATGTTATCTTATCTCTTCACCATAGAATTTGATTATCTAAGCAGGGATAGGATTTCTTTCATGTTCTTCTTTTATTTTTCTTATTTTAGAGTAAAATGTGGGTGTTTATGTCATTTTAATGCTGCCTAAACTAATATGGTGGATGGATGTCTTAAGTTCAGTTGGTCCACACTTCCTTGTTATCAACACTACCAGAGTGTGATTTTACATGCAGTGAGACAGTGCAGGGGAACTTTCAGCCCCAGTATTTTCCAGACTTTGTTTTGTCTTGTGAATAGAAGACAGCAGAGGACAAACTTAGCTTTTAACCAGTTGCCTTTCCCCCCTTGTTTATCTTGTAGGTGAAAGAAACAAAAATGAACTTAGAGGAAGGGGTGGTGCAGGGAGAATACCTGGTGACATAGAGAGCTCACTCTGCAGACTGGCTCTGCAGCCTAAGAGAAGACGAGAGACCACACTCTCCTCGCACACAGTACTCAGGCCACTGATGTCTGAGATGATGCAGCTTTGGAGTTCCGTGACTTAGAAAACTTTCCTTGACACTTTGTGCTCTGTATTGAATTGTCTAAAAATGAATTTCATCTTTTAAGATAAAACTGAATTGAGATAAAGCTATTCAGTGATGTCAAAGATGTCTTAGGATATATAAATGATTACCTCCCCAAAGCAGACTTTCCATACATTCAGTTGAGTCCTTACTTAATACCTTGTATGAGTCCTTTTAATAGTCATTGAATTATATTAAAAATTAAGGAAATAGGAAAAAAACAATTTTATATTTGCCTTAAAAGCTCATCAACTTTATAGGATCTCTAGAATTTTTAAAAACTATTTCATTTTTATATATTTATTTGAGAGAATGAGACAGAGAGAGAGAGAGAAAGAGAGAGAGAGAGAGAGAGAGAGAGAGAGAGAAGGCATGCCAGGGGCTCCCGCCACTGCAAACGACTCTAGATGCATGAGTCACCTTGTGCATCTGGCTTACATGGATCCTGAGGAATCAAATCGAGGTCCTTTGGCTTTGCAGGTAAGTGCCTTAACCACTAAACCATCTCTCCAGCCCGATTTTTAGAAATTTGTATTCATTTAATCTAAATTCATGTCTTGACAATATATATAATGGACTTATAGGGAAAGATAAATTTATTTTTTTCTGGTGCAGGTAGAAACAGCAATTTTAGGACAGGATCCATTTAACAAATTATAGCCCAGAGTCCAAATTTGTCCCACCATCTATTTTTCTGTGACTCACAAGTTAAAAGTGGCATCTATGGGCTGGAGAGATGGCTTACCAGTTAAGCTCTTGCCTGTGAAGCCTTAGGACTCCGGTTCAAGGCTCAGTTCCCCAGTACCCACAAAAGTTAGATGCACAAGGTGAAACATGCATCTGGAGTTCTTTTGCAGTGGCTGGAGGCCCTGGTGCACCCATTCTCTCTCTTTCTCTCTGCCTCTTTCTCTCTGCCTCTTTCTCTCTCTGTCGCTAACAAATAAAGAAAAATAAACATTTTTTTAAAGTAGCATCTACAAATTTAAATGATTAGGAAATTTGAAAGGAAAATAGTTTGTGATACATGGGAGTTATTTGATACCAAGTAATGCCAAGTGTAACACAACTATAATTGTTCACTGAACTGCCATCCATAGCAACTTTTTGTACCAAGTTGAGTCAGTGGGGCAGAGCCTCTAAACCTCATCAACCTAAATTATTTATTCTCTGACCCTATATAGGACAGTTTGCCAACTGCCCATGTCAGGGTTTGGGGGGAACATAAACAGTGAGGCATGATGGACAGTCTGCTGTCGTCTGTATGCCAAGTTGAGATTGATTCTTTGACCTTGGTTTTCTTGCCTAAAAGGCGTACATACACTCAACCGTTGCAAATTCACAGTCACAAAGTGTGCCATTCATTTTCAGTTCCTGTCCCTTTGCTTATGTTACTTCCTCTGCCTGGAGACCTCGCCTGCATGTTAAGTCCTTTTCAGTTGGAAATCACCTCCTTTCTGAGAATTTCTCTGATTTTCTCAAAAAGAATTGCATGCATATTATGAACAAAAGGTCTGATATGATGTGTGAGGTCACACTGTGCCTCTATCTAAGAATGAAACATCTTTGGATCTGTATGAGTCCTTTGAGGGCAAGGGTTTGTGTCCTTCATTTTTATATGTGGCATACAGGAGGTGATGAATAAACATATTTTTATCAGAGCACTAATATTATCTTAGACAATTTTATTTACCATGCCTTATATAGAAAACAAATAGTCAGCATTTGGACTGCCTGGATAATTTTCACTCTCATGGTTCTAGCAATGTAAGCTAACAGGGTTGTCTTTGAAATTGTTGGGGGAATGTGGCTTGAATTTTGACAGAAAGGAAGAAGGAGAGGGGAGAACTAAAAGAGAGAGGGACTAAAGCCTATATTCAAACTAAATAAATCAAAATGCATTGGTGGCCACAACTTTCTTGTATCAGGGATGGTTGAGGTTCATTCTGATGAAGCTGGATGCTCTAGCTGCCGGGATGAGCGGACGGTTGGTAGGGGCTAACCTTGCCTTGGGCCTGAAGGAGAAAATAACTGCCTACTCCTCACTTGAATAGCTAAATTGCGAAGCAACCCCTGTGGTATAGCATCTCAATAGGGCCAGAATATTTGAACAATGAGGAAGGCATATTGCGTTGTGTGTGAGAGAAAATTGCGTTTGTGATAGTAGACTGAACTGAGCACAGGTTGATGATGAGAAAGGGATTATGGGCGAAGAGTACTTCTTTAATCCCATGCACCTGGGTGGAGTAGGGTGGGAGTTTTTTTTTTTTTTTTTTTTTTTTTGCATCTTCTGATTGAGTTTGGGCATGGCAGGATTTCAATTGAAGGTGCAAAAAGACTGTCAGGTGTCAAGACAATAATTAGTAGAATACTGATCTGTATTTACTCACTGCTTCCTGCATGCCAGCCCTATGTGAGCTGACACACATATCAGCCACAAGAGGAAGTGGGTAATATTATTATTCCCTGGAAATGATTGCAATGAATTGTACCATATTCCTAGTACAATAGGAACTAGGCATGGCCATCATCCCCTCGAAATTTCATTTCAGAGTACTTGACCTAGAATCAGGACTTAAATAATGCACTCAAAGTCATATAGATAGCAGATGTTAGAATTTTCAATTCAATCAAGTTGCAAGGCTGGGGTCTAAAAACCCAGATAGTTTGGAGTTATCAAGCTTAGGCTTAATCATTATTTTCTACAGCATTTCAAACACTATGTCATTTATCTTCAAGTGGCCTCAAATTTTTGGTGAATTTAACAAAGACTAATTGAATGCCTCATGTACACCAGACACAGCCAAACCCCGAGGAATTTCTTCATGTTCAAAGCTAGTAGCCTTAAGCTCCCTGCTCTTCATGCACTGTGGCCCTTCCACTGACTCACAGAGGTTTTGGATATTGCCATCTAGATCTCCTTTGGAAAGTAGATTTCTCAGAACTCCGAAGTTTACTCACTACTTAGAAAATAACACAATTTAGAGAAATACATTTTTTTCACTAAATGAACGTGTTTATTCAGCAGGTAGAGTGCTAGTTATCATGATAAAAATAGTGTAAAAGTGTATTCATTGAAACCTCCATTTAAATAAACATTTTTTTTCTTTTGTTTTATAGTGAACGTTAGTGAATTAGTGTTTGTGGTTGCATGTATGTATGGAGGACATTTAAATGTACATGCATATCTCTGCTTTTGCTTGTATTTCTATACTTATGCCTACAACATATGCCTGTGTCATGCAGTGTATCAGTTTGTATTCATATTTGAGGCAAACTATATCATATATTTACATATAAAAACATTTAAGGCTACTTTTCTGTGAAAACTAGGATGATTGTTCCCATTATATGATTAAACAAATGTTTTGTGTGTACATGAAAAATAGGATAAAACTATTTCAAAAATATGGTAGCAGCTAAATGTACCAAATTAAATATAGAAATTAAATGAGCAGTATCTAAAAAAAAAATTGAGATCTTTCCTTCCTGTGGTAGTGCTTCCTCCCATTTGAAAAATGCCTGAGAGTCTTTTTTTTCCCCAAATTACAGATTATTTACAACAGTTTGCATATGTGTAATTTGCTGTATTTCACCTTTAGAGCTCAGTTGCCTTAATTCAGTCAGAATAAACTTGAATAGTTTGACCTTGATTCATTATTTAAACCACCCTGGAGCCAATTTGTTTGTATTTTTAATGGACTCACTTATTTTTAGAACTGTTTTGACTTTATTTATGGTAAATCGTTTGCAAAATCATTGGTATATAATTAATACCTATTCTTTTTCTTCATTAAAATACTTGGTACATGCAGGTAAACTTTACTGCCTTGTATTTAGTGTAGGACAGAGTGTCTTAAAAGGGCAGTAAATAGACCAAAATCAAGACTTGTTAAAATGTGTCTTTTGCATCTTTTAGACAAGACCATTTATTTCTATGATCTGCCAGTCTGGGATGATGTGAAATGTTTCCTTCCCAAAAGTTTATAGTCTCTGGCCTTTCTTCACTTTCCCTTCTTTCTTTAGACGATCCACTCGCTTTTGCCCAGTATTACCAGTATTCCTGGTAGGTAGTTCATCTAGCTAATACCAGCTATACCTAAGATGTTTGTATGAGACTTGACCAACAAACGATATGCTCAGTTAGGGTTTGTCTCGTCTCCTGAGCCTCTGCCACTTAGACTGGCGTGTATCACACTGATGGATATGAGCAGAGATCTGAACGCTTTTATACCTCCACATCATCCATAGCAACATGGACATCATCACATCCTTGCTGAAGAGAGAGAAAGATTAAATTGCACCATCGCACAGCTGTCCTTATAATCCTACCTGAAAGCAGGCAAGTGAATAAATTCAAAATGCTTCTCTGCCCCTACAGTGATTCTGTCATTTCTAAATACTTATAACTGCACCTAGACAGGTCAGCAGAAAGCTACGCTGAAGAGACGGGTAAAGGGATGGCAAGGAATTCGCCAGGGGGAGCTGTTCCCTATGAGACGGTGTTGAAACTAGCTCCCCAGTTGGGGCTCAGATGCTCACTGCTCAGTACAAAGTCAAGGCTAACCTCTGTCTTGTTTTCCAGGAGCTATTAGCTGCAGGACCTGTTCTGGTTTTAAGCCCAGGTGACTTTTCCATGAGCACGGCTTGTGTTTGCTGAGATCGTGGAATCGTGTGCTTAGATCTTCAGCTGACCATTCTTGTATTCATAATCATCACTTATGGTCAACAACCCCTCATGACTTTGAGTTATATTTACTTACACTTCACCTTTTATGATTGGTGGTACTATCATGTTGTTTAATTATTTATTAGGACTGAGGATACAGACATATTTTTTCTCCTAATTTGGTTCTCAGTCTGAGAGGGAAAATAAATGGGGGAAGTCTTGTTTGGCAAGTGTCATGCACAAGTACTTGTGGAAGAGAGTCTCGATGGCCTAGAGGTGAGGTAACCGGTTGGCAAAGACATCAAAGAAGTCACACAGGAAAGCACCGGTAGATAAATGATGAAATGGTTTTTTTAGATAAAGAAGTGAAGAGGGAGGATCAGCAAGCATAGCGGATGTGAGCACAGGTTGGAGTAGCCCGTGGAAGGAAGAACAGTGTAGGGTGGAATCAGAGGAGGAAGATGAGGCGAAGAGAACGGGCTTCATATGAAGGACTTTGAAATTCATACAGAACAGGCTGGATCTCATGAAGGTCTTAGTGGGTGACACGATCAGCATTCACTCTGGATGGAAAGAGATATGACAACAACACATTAGGTGACATAGAGCCAAGTTTGAAAGCTACCTATAAAATATATTGCTCGCTTGAGCCATGTACAAGGCATGTGCGAGCAGATAAGTGACAGGCGATGGATGCCGGTCCTGTGGTCTTCATGCATACTCTTTGACGATAATACCATAGAAGGCAGGGCGAATGTGTGGAGTCTGTCACGAAAGTGGTATTTTTGAGGTGTTATAAACCTTTTCCTTTGCTTTTAGAAACAGAAGATTAATCTCTTCAATGGTAGAAGCCAGATAGAATGGTGCCTGTGCTAGAGGTCGGAGAAGCTGGACCTTTGTGTGTCAGTCTTATGACGCTTTGTCTGCATTGCTAACGGTAGTGATTTAAGTTCTCGGGGTTTGCTTTTCTTAACTTTGATGGAAATGCCATACTGGACAAGTGGTAAGGTTTTGCCCATCTTATCACCTTGTAAATACAACACTGCCTATGATCTGGTGATGAGGAGGAAGTGGAAGAGTGGGGATGGCAGGGGTGGGGAGGAGCGCTCGGGGGAGTGAACGACTAATGATCAGGACTACTTTTGACAGATGGACATTTGATTATGAACTGCACACAAATAAAACACGTGAATAGAAGATGTGAAATTCTTCTGAGTGTACCTGTGGCATTTAGTAAATATTTAAAGGGATCAATAATAGGAAGCTGTGTGGAGCAGGTGACATGTGCTTTCTTGCATTCACCATGCCTAACAGACTGCCCTTCTCACACTAGTGTTTGAAAAGTGCCAGGTAATGAAGGAGATGTAAATCTTTTTGAAAAAAGTGAATACTTGTGATATAACAGCACCAGTCGTTTCAGTTTCTCTTTTGAAGCCTAAGTTTTCTCTTCCACAAAATCCAAACTCACTCCCAATGCAGTGTTCGTAAAATCAGTCACCAGTAGGATCTCTGAAACTCAGCTAGAATCCATATCTCCAGGGCTCTCATTTTAATATCTTTCCTCCCCCAAGCCTCTGCCAAAGACTTCACTTGGAAACTGCAAGAAAATGGAGAATGGTCCCTGGGGGTCAGCAAATAAAAGACCCAACCCGGGTTCCATATTCTTAGAATTGAATAGGAAAGCAATAGGAGATGAAAGTGATTAAGTTTGGTTGGGGAGGATAATACAAGGTGCCCTGATCTCGTTCCTCCTATGCCATGTGTTCCCTCTCCACAGATGAAGGAACTCTGAGAGTTTTGGATTAAGAGTTGCTATGAGACAAACAATGGAGCTATTTTACAGGAAAGTAAAGGCTGAGGTTTTTGATTGTGCAATATTCAGGGAAGTCAAGGCATGGTGCTGCAGATGAAAAATGACCCTGCTGCCTCAGCAGAGTTCCCTTACTGTAGGACTCACTGCTGGGACCGTGCCTGGGACGCTTCTGTGTTCAGCATGAAGCCAGGCATCTGGGGAGTCATGATCAAAGACAAAACCTCCTCCTTGTAACAAGCAGTCTTTAAAATAGACCCAATTAGCCCTTAACTAAGAACCCAGGGAATTCCTCTACCGCCCCAACCCTGACTATCACCACTCCACACTGCCTAGGACTTTTGCCTACACACAGCTAAGAAACAGTAATAATAACTTTCTCACATTACATACTAAAGAGTCAGGGATAATTTTTAATCGCTGTGCTGACTGCTTCCTCAAACTAGACTGTGTTACATAAATTCCACCTTCTTGGAAAAGAGTCCTATAATCCATGTTGGGCATGGCTTCATACTTTCTCAGCTTGGCAAAAAATATTCAGTGTTCACAGCCTATTCTGAAAGGAAATGTCAAAGTCTGTGTTAATCAGGAGGAGCAAGTAATAAATTTAATTTGTTCCAATGTTAAATAGCGTGTATATGCCCTGCCCTTTCACAATGTCCATCCCTGACAAAGTGGTTGATATGAAACTTTGTCTGTGGTTACCCAGTACAGACTCTTATGGACTCTTATGAGCACCTGAGTGTGCACTCGCTGGAGAATGACGCTTTGCATCTCCAACAGTTGGGTTTTGATCACAGGGCATTGTTTACTTTTGTGTCTCTTATGAAACAGGAAGATCTCTAAGGTCATGCCTTCTAGTGCCATTTTTTATAGATGAGAAATCCGAGAACTAAATATTCATGAAACATTTCACAATGCGCACACCTTGCTTTTGACAAAGGGTTCAAAGCACTTGCTGATTTTATTTTTATATTTCTATTTTATTTATTTGTAAGACGAGAGAGGGACAGAGAGAGAGAGAGAGAGAGAGAGAGAGAGAGAGAATATGAGATGAGTGTGCCATGGCCTCTTGCCCTCCATTGTAAATGAACTCAAGATTCATATGCCACTTTGTGCATCTGGCTTTATGTGGGTATTGGAGATTCAAACCCAGGCTGTCAGATTTTGCAAGCAAACACCATTAACCACTGAGCCATCTCGCCAGTCCCTCGCTTGCTGCTGATATGGAAGTTACTGGGTTTTATGTCCTAGTTCTGCCATTTAAAAGTTGGGAAACATAAAGCAAGTCATTCTCCAACATACACTCTTACCCACATGAAATGAAACTAATATTATATCCGTATATCAGGATTAACCTGAGTATGACAAGAGCTCATATGTAATTTGTCCAATATTCAACTGAAATTAACCACTATGTATATCAGATGTTGAGATATTGAACAATGTCTTAAGAAGATGGTAGCTATGAGAGTCTTTAAAATACAGTTATAGTAGTATGAATACATTAGTATTACAATAAACATGTATATATATATGTATATAATATATGTATGTATATATTCCTCACTGTATGTGTTGATAAAACATTTGGCCTTTGTAATAAAAATAAAATAATAATAAAAATAGTAATAAAAATTGTCTGCTGGGACTAGAAAGATAGCTGAGAGTTTAAAGGCACTTGCTTGCAATGCCTGATGGTCCTAGTTTGATTACTCAGAATCTACATAAAGCCAGACGCACAAAGTATTACATGTATCCGGTGTGCATAGTGGTAAGAGGCCCTGTTATGCCCATTCTCACTATCTCTTTGTCTCTCTGTCTTTGTGTGTCTCTCTCTGTCTGTCTCTATCTTTCTCTTCTTGCAAATAAATAAAATATTTAAATAATTGACAAGTTGCAGAATTTGCTTCACTTAACAAATATATAGATATTTGATTCAAACAGCCAGAGTTTTAATTCAGTCTATGACAACATGGACCACTAAGAAAAAAAAAAATGTGTGTTCATTTATTTGAAAACTGAACATTTACAAGTCAACAGAAAAGCAACCAGGGGGCTGGGGAGATGGCTTAGCAGTTAAGCACTTGCCTGTGAAGCCTAAGGACCCTGGTTCAAGGCTCAATTCCCCAGGACCCACGTTAGCCAGATGCATAAGGGGGCGCATGCGTCTGGAGTTCATTTGCCATGGCTGGAGGCCTTGGCACACTCATTCTCTCTCTGTCTCTCTACCTGTCTTTCTATCTCTGTCTGTCACTCTCAAATAAATATAAAAATGAACAAAAAATTAAAAAAAAGAAACCTGGCACAAAACTGATAGTGTGAAACTATTGCTGACAGGAAAATCATGTCAGTCACAAAATTAGAAGTTTTAATTTTAATAGCAGTTTTAACACAACATATTTTTTAGAAAGGTTTATTTGAAACACTGATCTGTTGCAATTGTTATGTGTGAAATACATAGGATGCTGATGCAAACACCTCACACGTATTGCAAGGAAATTTTGTGGCCCAAGTTTGAAATATTTACTGCATATTTAGTTAAACATTGGTAGACACTATGATAAACACAAGAAAAATATGAACTACTCAAGACTGAGGTTTAGGGTTTTTGTTTGGTTGGTTTTTTTGTTGTTGTCATTGTTTGTTTGTTCAATATTTTTTTTTCTTTTTTTGGTAGGTTTTCATTCTAGCCCAGGCTGACCTGGAATTCACTCTGTATTCTCATGGTAGCCTCGAACTCATGGCAATCCTCGTACCTCTACCTCCCAAGTGACGGGATGAAAGACATGTGCCGCCATGCCTGGCTCAATACTTTTTTTGTTTGTTGATTTGTTTTGTGAGACACTGTATTGTTCAATAGCCCACGGTGCTCTGTCACTCACTCAGCCAAAGCCAGCCTCAAACTAATGGGTATTTCCCTGCCTCAGCCATCCAAGTGCTGTATTTACAGGCAAGAGCTACCACACTTGAGTGAAAATATTTAATTACTAGATCTAATTAGAATTCTGCTCAGATGGAAGAGTGGAATGTAGTGATTAAGAAAATCATGACAGGAGGACAGACATGGAGTTGATTAACATGGTCAGACATGGATTTCATTAACCAGGTGATCTTGGACAAATTACTTAAATGGGGTGCTTCATGTATATAGGTTTCACCTCACTTTATGTCTCTATTTTTGTGTGTGTTGGGGGGGGATATAGTATAATGTCTGAGTATGCCTTTACTAATTTTTTCAGACTTTTGTTCTCTGTATCTGTCTTTTCTTCTCAGTCTCTTTGGCATCCAATAGGATGTTCCAGGAGCTCTTGGCTAATTCCCTAGCTTCAATACCAGGCTATAGGGTCTAGATGGTGATAACCTCATTTTATTTGTAAAGAATTTAGAGGCTTAGCAATAATGGATATTGTATTTTATTTAGCCTTTACTTTTTTTTTTCTTTAGATTTTCCAAATAAGCCAGCCTTTTCTTAACAAAGCTAAAACCAAGGGCATGCCTCACCTGTCACTGGTATGGTTTTCAATTTTTTAAAAAAATTGTGGTTCTGTCTTTGAAAAACAGTGGCATAAATGCCTGTGTTTCTAACGGGATTCACATTCGAAAGAAAGAAATGATATCGAGATGATTTAAGCAAATAGGAATTTAATTGATCATATTTAATCTTATTTCTGTGCTTAGAGTCATAGCTTTAATCCATAAACAAGTACATCATTAGGGAGGTAGGTAATTACACAAATTAGATTGGAGGATCTTTGCCAAGAGAGATGGATTTCATTTACCCTCATGTGTTCAGCACCAGAGGAATTTCCCTCGCACAAACTTCCACCTTGATGGCTACAGAATATATATATTTGTCTCCATGTCTAAATGTTGCAGAAATCGATTTTTGTTTCAGGCTACTCAGGGACACCATTGGATAGGAAAGGACAGCTGAGATATGGAACATGCTAAAACACTAAGATTTACCCCTTTTGAGAGTCTGACAAATATTTCTTACTAAAATCTATTTTTTTTTTGGCTTAAAAGGGAAAATCTAAAATGTTAAGATGTGCTCTGCATATGTTGATTTGCACTCAACAACTAGGCAAATTGCCCTGAGACTCTTTACTGATAAATGCAATTTCTAAGTTTTTTTTTTAAGATGCATTGCCCTCAAAGTGTGCATAATCACATGAAAAAATAAAAAGTAGATGTGAACTGATGTCTCAATTTTAAAAGTAGGACTGGTAAAAGATTGATGAGTGCTGTAGACAGACCATCAGCGGTGAGGAAAGCATAGAGGAAAGAGGATTACTGTGGGTTGGGAGTGATAAAGAAAAACAGGAGGGGGTGCATGTGAAGAGAACATAATGAAGAAACATGTGGGCAGATGGGTAACATAAAGAAAATAATAAACATGCAAAATACTTTGATTCCTGGACACAAGACTACCTCTCTTACAGATGTCAAGGAACCAGTAAATATTCTCAAATATAGAAATGGTCAGGCTTGTAGTTTAACAAGGTTGTAAGAAAGAATCCCTCAAGGAAACCCTCCACATGTAGAAATAATTGAGTATCTATGATGTGCCAAGCAACATACCAATAGTATGTTACTATACAAATAAGGTTCTCCTCCTCAGGGAATTTATATTTGTAGAAAGGAAGCCTGAAAATATTATGATAGCCGCGTAGACTGTGATGTTAATGGAAATAGAAATGAAATTATACAGCATTTTATCTAATTATTCATTCATCAAGCATAAATTTATTATGCTCCAGGAAATATTCCTGTAAGAATGAGTATACATGAATCCTGTCAACATGTAATATAGAGTTTTGTAAGTAAAAATAAATACTCATGAAGAAGAACATTAAAGTTTTCTTGGCAAAAAAAAATACTGAAACATAAGATAAAAATAAATGGTATGTTTTCACAAAGTTAATATGCTCATATAACATGCATCTTGATCAACAGGTAGAAAATTATTAGCACCCGGTAATACCATTGTGATTTCCCACTGGAATTAACCAGTCTCTTACTTCTAAAGGTGAAATATCAAGGCTGGAGGTTTTTTTTTGAATATAGTGCAATGGAACCAAATTGTATGCATTCTTTTGTAACTGCCTTCTTGTATACATTTCAGTCATGTTGCTCCAAGTTAAAATACTTTGTTTATCCTCAGCCTTAGACAGGAGTCTGTCATATACATGTACCATACTTTATCCATTCTCCCAGTGATAATGTATTTGACCCTTTTTCAGTATTGGGCCAGACACCGGTACTATGGATAGTTTCTCATAAAGAACTATGTTGCATTCATTGGGATACAGTAAGTAAAACGTTGTTATCAAAAGGATTTCACATTTTGAGGAGGTAAAATTTAAATCACAGAGATATGATCCAGTCAGAATGAATGCTATATTCTGAAACCTATCACAAGAGAAAAATTGTGCTTGAAGTGTCCCCTTGTGGGCTGGAGAAATAGCTTAGCCATTAAGAAACTTGTCTGCAAAGCTTGATGACCAGAGTTCAATTCCCTAGTACCCATGCAAAGCCAGATGCACAAAGTGGCTCATGCATAAGGAGTTCGTTTGCAGTAGGTGGAAGCCCTAACATGCCCATTCTCTCTGTCTGTCCCTCTCTGTCCTTGCAAACAAATGAATAAAATAAAAATGAAGTGTCCCCTTGGGGTAACAATGGTTGGTACTGAGATGCACCAGGACAGTGACACAGAACTTGTGCCATCTCCTTTGAACATCATCAAACATCTACACCATCCTCCCTAACATTCTACCTCTCAGACATATCTTCTGTGTCTGTGTCTGGTCCTGGGCTGGAGGATTGATGGCTGTACTCTATGCTGGTAGAGAACAGAGATTCCTTTGAGAGAGACAACAAAGGCAAGGAGCTGAGGAGAACTGCATAGCCACAATCCCCAAATTCTTCTGTTGCTAAGGCACTTCCTTTCCAGAACAGAATGAGCATATGTCTTTATGAGAGGAGTGGCTGATCATGGTCTTTGACTTGTTCATATAGTGTGAAACAAGTAGAATTTGCCTGAAACAAATTGTTTGGAGTTAATTACTCTCAAATTAATTTTGTAGGTTGAATCAGGGGGAAGGAGGCCAGATGTGATGTAAGGTGATCGTTGTTATGGTTGTGATTATGGTTGAGCTTTGAATATGCATCCTGAAGGCAGATGGCCTGTTCCTGCAAGCTCACACACTCTCACTAGCTAGTTCATGGGCATGGTATTTACCTTCTCAGTGCTCCATTTTCTCGTGCTTAACTTTGACAGAATAATCAAGCTGGTTGTGAATATTAACTGATATGTGAGGCATTCAGAGTAACATCTGCCATATCTAAGCCTCTTGTAAATGTTGGCTATTGTTATTTGGGCTTCCTTACACCAGCTGTTATTTTTAGACAAGTCATTTTCCCTTTCTGATCCTCCATTGATTCTGTAGTCAAAATCCAAGATCTCTAAACTCCATAGATTTGTAAATACTTGAGGTTCTTCAAAGCAAACTTAAAGGAGTTGGGAAGATTGCTCAGTGGTTAAAGGAACTTGCTTGAAAGCCTGGCAGTCTGGGTTCATTTCCCTAGCCACCCATATAAATCCAGACAACCATTTGTTTGCAGCAGCAAGAAACCCTGACTTATACACACACACGCACACTAAACTAAACTAAACAACAACTTAAAAAATGTAAACAACCAACCCGGTAAAGAAGTGTGTTTTGTATGATCCTATATTGAAAATCACTGCCCCATATTGGTTTAGTAAAAAGTTGTAGTCAAGCTTTGATAGCACACAAGCTCAGCGAGATGAATTTTGTCTATGTCACAGGCTATGGAGAACCCTAGCTTTGCTCAGAAAAATAATAATTCATTGTTTATGTACTATTCTCTCATTCTCTTTGGGTTATTAAGATTTTAAACAGATTACTTGTCTGAAGAAAAGCCAGAACTCTTTGTTGTCTCCCTGGCATATGTGTTTAAAAGTCACTCGTGTGAAAATCTTTCATGAAAATGGTCCTATAAGTTTCCGTATACTGTTTTATTTTACCTCTTTGATTTCAAATGACCTTTCTTTCACCCAGTTTAAAAAAAATTACTAAATGACTACAGTTTTCACTACTAAAGAAGGGCTGCCACTTCCTTTTATCTTGATGAGCAACTAAAAGTATTACCAGAGGTTATTAATTTGAAAGCATGATTGCAGCAAGGGGTGGGAAGGAATGAGAGAGAGAGAGAGAGAGAGAGATCAGGGTATGGTTTTGGTTGCTATGACAACCATACATAATGTCTGTATTTTTTCCTCTTTGCTTTTAGTACCTTCTCTAATCTATCATCTGGTTTCTGATTCTAAAAATCACCTGGGATCATTTGATGAAAGGCCATGTGATGTTAACAATACTTGAAAAAGCAACCTAAATGTAGCAATGACTAGCAAATATTTTGGGCCTGCTACCTGCCAAGCTTTGCCTGGAAGTATAATGTATGTCATTTCATTGTCATGTTGTCTTTTTCTCTGCTTGAAGAAACATTGCCTGCACATAATTGTTTTCTAAATGATGCTGTGTAAATCTGTGGGTAGGATTGCTGGAGCCATCAGGAAACTCATTCTGAGTCAGAACTTCTATAAGGAACACCTTTGGGATAGGTGGGTATTGGGCAGAAAGCATAGTTTGGTCAATGTCATTTTATGGTTTATTTTTACTTTTGTTTATGTGTGTGTGTGTGTGTGTGTGTGTGTGTGTGTGCATATTTGTGTGAGTTTGGGCAGGTGCAAGCCACAGCATACTGGCGGAGGTAAAGAACAACTTTTGGGTTGGTCCTTGACTTTCCACTTCACTAAGAGGAAAGTTTCTTTCTGTGAATTCTGTATGATGTTGTTCTTTGCTGCGCTTACCATGTGCTTCCAGAAAATTCTGTCTCTGCTGTCCATTTTGCAGTAAGTGTGCTGGAATGTCAGAAGCCCATCATATCTTGTAGCTTTTTATGTGGGGCTTCAGAATGGGCCTCAGGTACTCCCACTTGTGGACAGTGCCTTATCCACTGAGCCATCTACCCAGCCTCTGATTTCTTTGTGCAGTAACTCGGGTCTCTTTCATATAGTAACACTTATTATATATGTTGCGGTGGTTTGATTCAGGTGTCCCCCATAAACTTGGTTGTTGTGAATGCTAGGTTCCCAGCTGATGGAAATTTGGGAATTAATGCCTCCTGGAGGGGGTGTATTTTTAGGGGCAGGCTTATGGGTGTTATAGCCAGCTCCCTCTTGCTAGTGTTTGGCAAACTTTCTTGTTGCTAAGGTCCACCTTATGGGGGCCATCATTTTCCCTGCCATCGTAGAGCTTCTCCCTTGAGCCTGTAAGCCAAAATATACCTCTTTTATTCCCACAAGCTGCTCTTGGTTGGGTAATTTCTACCAGTAATGCAAACCAGATTACAACAGTAAAGTGGTACCGAGCTGCTCTCTGTTGGGTGATTTCTACCAGCAACGGGAACCTGACTGCAATATATGTGTTGACACAGCAGGGTAACTTTCTCCTTCATAGAAAGGAATCCTGGCCTATGTATATGAAACTGATTGCTGAATAGGAAGAGAGAGGCACATAGGTGAATATCACAAGTCATTTAATAATTGAACTAGTCCAAGAAGAGATTGAGGGAAGCTGGTGAATTACTTTCTTCAGCATAAATATACTGTAATGAAAACTTCTCTGGTATATAATAATACTTCTTTTCATAGCATTGTTTTGGCAATTAAATATCAACTCATAAGTTTTTAGGGAGTACATACTATGTATCATACTCTATGCTCAGTATTGGGCTTACATTACTGAACTGGACAGGATACCTATTCGCATGAATACATATACAAGATTATCATGAGGTTGATTTTCAAAGGACCTTTTTCCTGAATTTTCACTTTGTTATGGAGTTCCTCATTATATGCAAAGCCATGTTCATTCAACTGGTGGCTGAGACGTGCACCTGAGCTGCTACAGTCAGGTTTTTTAACACATATTTGATTTGTCACTGTGTTACAATCCAACATGGCTGCCTATTGCATATCTGGTAAAATAATAATAATAATAATCTTTCCCCTGCTCACCTTTCTACCTTCTCTTCTGCCATCATCTCACATTGGGTGATATGGTTACTCCTCATGGTGTGGAGTGAAAGCTTGAATGCAAGTTAAATTGATCAGTATAGTCTGAGGTGTAAAGAGGCTATTCAGTAGGATTTAAAAGCATCAAGTTAAAACATTGTAAACAATTTGTAACAATTTGACACTTATTTTCTCATGGAATTACTAATCCACATGCAGATTATTTTCTTCTTTGTCATTCCTACCCTTCTCCCTGTGATGGTGAGAGTATGCCAAGTACTTTGCCAGTGGTGTCCTCTCACCTTTTTAATATCATTATTAGCAGTAACAATAACGATTGCAGCAATGGCATAGGGAAGATAATTCTAGTAGCTCATATGAAGAGCCTAGCAATTTGGGGCAAAGATTTTGGATTTTTTCCCCTTGTTTCAGCAGCTCCTCGGCACTTGTTTAAAGGGATGCTTGAGAGAGCTGTTTGTGTTTGTTCAAGAGCAAACATAGACAAGAGAAGACAATAACTGAAATGGGAAACTGGGGATCCATGAAGACTGGTGTGATTTTTCAGGGACGTGACTAGATCCTCATTTAGTATTCACAGTTTCCAGAGTCCTGATTCTTAAGAGTTCCATGAGTTGTTTGCAATGCCAGATCATGTATCCCAGATTGTAAAAAGATAAATAAATAAATAAATTACTGAAGCCAGGACTATAATAAAGGCATGTGTGCTGAGTTCAAGGGTTCTTCTCACATCAGAGGTGCCAAACCCCTTCAAAAACAGTACATTTCTGATAAGGGAGACAAAACAAAAACAAAAACACAAACAAAACAAAAACTCCTCCTGTTCTTCCTAAAGTGTGGTGGTAGCTTCCAGATAAAGAATAAAGTTTGCGTGTGCTGTGCTGAGATAAGCTCTGGGAGGGCTTCTTGTCCTTGATTTTATTATTAAACTATTTGAGAAAAAGAATATCAGAAAGAAATATGATAACACTTACCGACTAACAGTAGGGCTCTTGAGTATGGGTTTCTTTTTTAAAAAATGTTATCTTTATTTATTTAAGCAAGAAAGAATTGAGAGAAGGAGGGAGAGAGAGAGAGAGAGAGAGAGAGAGAGAGAGAGAGAGGGAGAGAATGGGTGTTCTAGGGCTTCCAGCCACTGTAGATGAACTCCAGATGCATGCACCACCTTGTACATCTGGCTTACATGGGTCCTGGGGAATCGAACCTGGGTCCTTTGGCTTTGGAGACAAGAGCCTTAAATGTTAAGCCCTCTCGCCAGCACCCAGTTTTTGAAAAAATTTCAAGCGTGGGTTTCTAATGAACCTTGTTAACGCCTCAACAGACAGTGGTTAGAATTAGCACATGGATTCTTTGCATGGAAGCAGGCATGCAAGTACAGCTTAAAATTGTGTGTTGATTTTCACCTCAAAGTGGGCCAAACACTATGTTGGCAGTGTTAATATGCTTAGCCAGTCTTTTATGTCACTGATATTAAAACGTGAGGTAAGACTCAACACAGGCAGCTGTGACTAAATAATAAATCAAGCAACAAGTGTTTGTTGTCTACTCCCTGCTAATGATTGCTGCGCACTAGGATATATGCATAATGTAGACAATGCATGCTACGTGCACTCCTCAAGGAGGTGGGATCTACAACTGAGTCTGTGTTAACCAATTACAAACTATGCTCCATCGTGTTCACATGAACACATAGCATGATAGTAGCGAGTCGAAAGTGACACCATGCTATGAACCTAAATAGGTTCTCCTAAACTATTAAATGAGGCTAGATTTGAATAGGGAACAAATACGAAATTTTATGACCATAGGAAAAGCTTGGGATTGTTTAGCACTTATGAGAAACGTGACTCTGTTGAAGAGATAAGGAAGAGGGTGATGAGAAATAGAAGGAAGGAGAAGAAAAGAAGAGAGAGAGAGTTAAAGAGAAGGAGTGGAAACCAAAGAGAGATGGACCTGGACTAGATGCTTTAAATCCTACACTGAAGAGAATTATCACAAATTCTAACTTAATTGAGTTGTAGACATGGAATTTGAGGTTTAGTTTTCCTGTTTTCTTCCTCTCTAAGAAAAATCACTGATGAAAAACGTAGTTTTTTTTTTTGTTGTTGTTAGTACCAGTGGTTTGTATTAGAGGGAGGTTGGGACAGTGGGGTGAGGAAGACGAAGTGAGTTTTCTCACCTGTGCTGGTGCGGGGGTTGCTCAGTCTACACAAGAGATGGAAGATAACCCAGTCACAGTGGGTGTTCTTGACAGCAACCTTTGCATGATATCAACTCTGCCCAGAATTATTCTAGTGGACGAAGTAGCAAATCTTCTCTCCAAATGCCACAGTGGCCAATAAAGGCCATATAGCCAGATCAGAGTAGCATCAGTTTTTGCAGGGCATGGAGATGTCTGTGCAGTTTTTAGACTAGTCATAGGAGAGAAAGTGCAGAATACATGGCAGAGAAGTGACCAGATCCAAGAAGGAAAGGGCACCATTAGTATTGGCTTGGACAACAGTAGTGACCACTTTAAAAAAAAATAAACAGTGCAAGATACTTAGCTCATAACTAGGGATTGGGCGATGCAAGATTCAGAAGAGTGGACACAGAGTATGGACTTTGGTAACTGATGGGTGCTGTTTGTGATAAGGAATCCTCAGAAAGTGAGTTCAAATTGTAGACCTGTTATCTTTAATGAGGAATTCAAAACAGGCATGTTCATAGAGATGGACATGTCAGAGGAGTAATGAAGTGTTGGGGAAGAATTCAAAGGAAGTGGCTAATAGCTTTACAGTTTCTTTGTTGTAATGAAAAGTTCAAGAAACAGCAAGCACCATTGAGAATGTGCCTATAGCCTCTGATTGTATGTTGGAAATGGTGAAGATAGGGCTGGAGAGATGGGTTAGCAGTTAAGGCACTTGCCTGCAAAGCCTAAGGACCCAGGATCAATTTGCTAGAAGCTGCATAAGCCAGATGCACAGGGTAGTGCATATGTCTGGAGTTCATTTCTAGTGGCTAGAAGCCCTGGTGTGCCCATTATCTCTCTCTCTCCCTCTCTCTCTCTCTCTCATAAGGAAAGGGAGGGAGGGAGGAAGGAAGGAAAGAAGGAAGGAAAGAAATTTAAAAATGATGAAGATGGTTGGTACAAGACACTTTCCTTCCAGTTGTACTGTCCTTTGTATGTGAAACTCATCCTCTCTTTAGAGTTCAGCATTTCCCCCTAGACTATAAAGAATTATAGACTTGGATATATCTGAAGATGAGATTATTATGAGATGGTTATCAGAGATGACACCTCCTCTGTAAGTCAGAACAGTATAATTCTACCTTTGGCAAATGAGCTTATATTGGTACATAGAGAAAGTTCCAAATAAGCAAGGCCAAGTACTTTGAAGCTATGAAAATGATCCAGGGTCTGTCATGAAGCCCTCAATAATAGCAATAGTGTGAATGATGGAAAAGTCAAAATCAATGAAGGAAAAATTTTCAGCCAAAGCATCAACGATGTTATTAGGGGAAAAAGGAGAACTAGAAGATCAGTTGAAAAGGGACTTAAAGATCTTCTCTTTGAAAGGTTGTATTCATAGAAGCCTTCGGAATGGGTGATGACAAGAACACAGTCCCATTTTCAAATTAAATGGCAAGTTGGGAAGAGAAGGTAAAATCTAAAAATCAAATAGCACTCAAGTGAATCACTTTCCTAATTACTAAGTTAAAGCCTCCCCACCTGGCATCTCCCTCATGAACGAAGGCAATTGCATTATTGTTCCAGCTCGTGTGGAGCCTTTGATAACAATAGTTATTTGTACATTCTTCTTTTTCCTCCATTCTTTCTATGCCAGTGAACAATTGAGCCCAATCATTCTATTTCTCTTAATATTGAAATAAGTGGCAGCTCTTGCTTGAGCCTGGCTGATTTATTCCATGTTCTTTCGTCCCACGGCAACTAAATTCTGGTTAAATTTATTCTTGAACAAAGGTAGTCAGCCTCTGAGAGATTCTCTTTAAAATGAATGACAGCAGACAGTTCTGAGACCATTCATTTGCTTATATCTATTTGCTGTATCTAGACAGCTATTATCATGCATGCAGTACTTCAGAACAATTTCAGCCAGTCTGCTGTCAATAGCAACCAACCCAAGGAGCCTGTTGCAGCTGGACTGTGCTTACCATCCTGAGTCTGCATGAAAACTTTCAGCAGTGCCTTGATAGTTACATGCATATTTCCAGATACTAAAGTTAAGGAAGAATTCTGATTTGCAAGCAGTGTTTGAGTCAAAAGGGGACCAAGTGTATACACACGTAAATGCGTGTGTGTGTGTGTGTAGATAACTTTCTAATTGACAATTTTGAAGAATTGAAATGTGTTGCCTCTCAAAGTCTTCTTATCACTAGAAATAGTGACACTACTTAGCAGTAAAACCCTGGAAGTCTTATGAAATGGTAGGGTGGTATCATTACAGGGCAATGAAGAGAAAATGTCAGTAGACTAATACTAAACAACTGCCTGCATCAGCATTATCGTGCAAGGACAAATTGAGGAAACATGAAATGCTCCACCTCTCACTGAGCTGGGTAATAGAATTAAGGGTGTCCCAGCCAAGAAAGCCTCTTCACGGGGAGTAATGCTGGCAATCATTCAGTGATCATCTATGCCGTGGCTGGGGGTTTCTGTTGGGTTGACCTTTTCTTTTCTTTTTTTTTTTTTTTTAATTTGAAGCATATTGCATGGGTTTCTTCACTAGGTCTAATGGTTACACAGTATTTGTGTCACTTCCATTTTATAGATGAGAACACTGAGGCTCAATAAGGTTCAGGAACATCTCCAAAGTCAAAGAGCTGGCACGGCCTGATGATTCCAAGCCCATGATTGCACTGCACTGGACATTCTGCTTCCCCTCTTGTTGATGCCAGGGGAAGTTCGCCCTTGATGTTGGCAGACTTCCCTAGCTGTGACAGGAGTGTGGAGCACAGTGTGAACCCCGTGCCCTGTTCTCCCACAAGACACTTCAGCTTATTGTTTTTTTGTGTGTGTGTGTGGAAATATTTCCTGGTATAAATGATCATTTTGATTTACTTACATTCATCTGGAATAAAGTATAACCTAGTCCTGAGCAGAAGTCAATAGCTTTGTGAAATTTGTTTTATACCCATGAATAGTTTTAAGACTTTATGCTTATTTTGAAGGGTTATTATCTATATAAACACTACAAGAAAAGTAATGAGCTGAGAATCTCGCAAGTTGTAGTTTCTTTCATAGCTGTTTTGCAGAAATACTTATAATTCAATCTGTGAAACAGGAAAGGTCAGTTTAATTTTGTTTGTTTGTTTGTTTCATTGTTTGTTTTATTTTTTTATTTTTATTCTGCAGTGCCAAACTGGAAGTTTCAAGATGACACCTGACTGGTTCATGTCCACACACATAGTAAATGGGAGGCAGATTTAAAATCCCAGTATAGCTAACAGCAAAACCAGTCTTTATTACATTATTCATTCAAATGTTTACTCTATACAGCATTATGCAATTAAAATTAGAGTTCCATATGGGCCTACCTACCAAATGCACAGAATCATAGAAAGCTCTATGGCCTTGAGCAGGCCCATAAGGAGAGGAGGAGGTGGAGTCTGAGGGTGGAGGGTGAGCGGTCTATGCAGGAAGAAACACGGGTAAGGGTGAGCTGAGGCAGAAACAGGACATGCACTGCATGCAGAGTTCTTGGTTAGTGCCAGTTCTCTTAGCTAAACTTCCCTCCTCTGTCAGAAAATTATCCCATTTTCATACTTTCTTGGCAAACTAACTGGACCACAGTAAGGTTATATCATGTAGGATTTATTTACAACAGGATCTAAGATATAATAAACTGAAATAAATGCAGTGACATATAAACACTAAAACAACGTACCTTCTAAGGAAATTAAAGGAGCAGTGTAATGTGTTAAGTCCAAAAGTTAGATACCCCCTGGAGAATGGGAATTTCAAACATGGTGCCAACCAGAAGAGAACAATAGTGAGGAGAAAGTTCATTTATTATTGGACCAAGACACAGAAGAAAAAATGTCCTAAATAGCAAACTTGAATCCTGAATTAGTGAATTTCACTCCAGAATATTACCAAGTGGAATGATTTGGCTCACTGTCATCCAACTTCCATGAAGACCCAATGTACCATGGGCAATTTTTATTTGGAATTATCCATCTCCTTTGAATAAATCAGCTTGTCAGAAACAGGAGTGAGGATGGTCTCTCATTTGCTGCCAAATCCACCACAGCTGTGTAATCACATTAACCACAGAGAGGCTCAAATGAGCAACAGGCCAGGAAAGGCCACTGGCCCAGGGCTCTGTGTTTTTCCACTCCCCGTTGCTATTCATGGCAAGCAAAGTACTTACAAGTGTTCTCCCAATTTGCTCATTAGTTCCTAGCATATCTTTTAGATATGTTTTTCTGTCATAGACAGACCATGTCCCTTCTGCCTGGAATTGATTCATTAATACAATTACATTGAGGTCACAGATCCTCCCTCATAGCTGGGACACAGGGAAATGCCCACAGTCAGAGGAGATGCAGTCCACATCCGTGAAAAGAAGTCCCTTGGCAATGAGCAGCTCTGTCCCCTCTTTCCGGTGTTTCATACTGAGCTGGAGACATGGAGACAGGCTGTCTTCAGACCTGCAGGCATGGCTCCTAAAGAAGATTGTTAACTTCATCCAAGAGGCCTAACATGATTTAAATCCAATGACTGGGATGTGAATATCATAACTGTCTTCTCTTTTACAGGTCATCAGGAAGCCAGAGAATTTTGGCTTTCCTCTAAAAATTACTTTTTATCTAGAATTCAAGAACCTTAGTAAAATAGATACCTGTCTACCTGGATCGTTTTCTTGTTTCAGTAGTGACCAAAGTAGTCATGATGCCATGTGTAATTTTCAAGGTTGCTAACCATAAACTTGAGAAGTCTGAGACAGTTAGAGATTTTTTTCAGGCTTATCACCTACATATTTTAATTATAAATGTTAAACTTAGGAGCAGAGATTGGAGGGTATTTTATTGCTGCTCTTCCTACTCCCTGATTGTGGGAAATGATTATTTCCTTAGATCCTTGGAGGAGGTCAGGACTAAGTTAAATGTATAATAAAATGGAATACGGTCACGTAACGGACTTCTTCTTTTTTTATTTTTATTTTTGTTTATTTTTACTTATTTATTTGAGAACAACAGACACAGAGAGAAAGTCAGAGCGGGGGGGGGAGAGAGAGAGAAAGAGAGAGAATGGGCGTGCCAGGTCCTTCAGCCGCTGCAGTCGAACTCCAGATGTGTGTGCTCTGTGCATCTGGCTAACGTGGGTCCTGGGGAATCAATCCTTGAACTGGGGTCCTTATGCTTCACAGGCAAGCGCTTAACTGCTAAGCCATGTCTCCAGCCCAAGGGACTTCTTCTAAAGCAAAAACAGGAAGGAAAGAAAATGGACATTAGGTCAAAATGGACACTGTGAAGTTAAGCAGAGATAAATGTGATTTTTAGATAGGTATTTAATAAGATTGAATCATGTTCAATGATGTGTTATGGACATTACCCGATGTATTAGCTTATTGGAAAATCACCTTAGTGACAAAGAATAACATTCCAATTTAGAATCACTGGTGGCCTTTCTTCTGGGACTGAAGCCTCTCCCATAATGATGGTTTAATATAATCTTGGTCAATTACCTCTTCTGAGAACTAGGGATGTATGCCACCTTGATGGGACTGCTCAAATCCTATTAAACTTCTGTTATTTTTAGCAGAGAAAAGAAAAACAAAACCAAAACCAAGATGCAGATGATTCAATTAAGACACAAATGACCAGGTGTCTGTGGCAGTGAATTAGTTTTCCTGTTATGACCGAGAAAAAAAAAATAACTTTTCAAGTTGGATTATAGCCCATTTTAGCCTGTATTCACTGCTATTGGTTGCTTCCCAGCCTTTTATGCAGATCCAAAAGCCACACTATCAGAGATCCACTTTATGTCTAGAACCATTTAATAATATCTTCTATATGCACAGAGGATGTAGTACCTACTAGGGAGGTGGGTGAAAGTGACTAGCAGGGGCTACTACTGCCTCACTTCCTTGCTTACTATGTAGAGTGAGGTTGGTGGAAAAGTTTCAGGATTTGAGATATTGCCTTTTCGAACAGGGAAATGACTGCAGCTACCTGAAATATGTATATGAAACATTTGTTATAAGGAAATAGTAAGTTTTGTGTGTCTTTAGTCTTTCTGCAAAATAAGCCATTAATTGCAATGTTTGTTGAGGAAGGGAGAAAACTACTTTCAATTCTTTGTCTTAAAGAATGTTTTCAGACCAAATTTGCTAAATCTGTGGACATGCTTTTTCTTTTTTTTCGTTTTTGCTTGTTTCTTTCATGTATCAAATAAAAGCCATGGGGTTTGGTGGGGGGATAGCTTAGTGGTTCAAGATAGTTTGCTATCCAATAACAATGATGCTAATATATCCTTCTAAGAACCATGTCACATAGTTATGTGGAATATATCTACATATAGCAGGAAATTAAAACAACAAACAAATTTAAAATTACACAAAATCTTGGGATCTGAGTACTAGATATTAGCATATTTGCGGATTTCTCCATTGATAATTTATGTATTGGCTATCATATTAATTTATCTGTATGTCTGTAACCATTGCACTTATTATGCTAGAAATATAGCTTGAATTTAATATCATTGTGATAGTCATGGAATTTAGGGATGGGTTCAGTCTGATTCATTGTCAGTGTATACTTGGATTGACACATTAAGTTCAGTTGAAAACCAGTGATGAGTGTCTGTATGGTTAAAAAAATGTCCATCCAGAGAGGCAGGCCTGGCCAGAGTGGTTCAGAAGGCTTTGTACTCCAGAGCAGGACTGGCCAGGCAGAAGTTGGTCCCAACTTCTGTTTGTAAGGCTCAAGCAATGTCATGTGGGGATGGCCAAATATCACTGTAGTCCTTCATCTGTCTACCTGTGCAAACAGATGAGGCTTCTCGTTCTTTCTGAACAAAAGGCTGATGCTTCACTTGATCAAGTGAGAGAAAAGCTCTCTGCCCTGTGAGTTTTGTAAAGAAATATTATACATTTCATACAATATCTTGTTATTTCCCAGGTTTGGCTGTTATCTGTTTTACTTTTTTTTAGCTATTACTTATTTATTTATTTTTTGGATTAGTTTTGTACTCGGTGAATACAGTCAAGTTGGTACCATTGTTAGCCTCCTCCCTGTCGTCCTTTTGTTTTTTTTTTAATCTGCTCTAACATCATACATCGAGTTAATAGAGCACTGACCCAGTAGACAGTTTCTCTCTTTCTATCTCCTTCCCTCCTTGTGTGTGAGTTTGTGTGCATGTTTTTTAACATGCCTCTTCACTTGTGACCATGTTGGTACTCACACTAAACTTATCACCACCACCTTGTAGCAGAAACAGGCAGGGAGGAGCGGAAACTATGAGTGGTGCACTTACGTTCCTTCTTACTTTTTTACACACAGCTATGTGCATGGGTTTCAGGTACCTGCAGTGACAAGCAATTTAAAAGGAAACAGATATTTCAAGTATGACCTATTGCGATTCTGTTGTATGTCAACTACCTGAGAGGTTTTCTGTTTCAAACCTGATCTTGGTGTTGAAATCAGAGGTCAAGAAGAAACAAAAGTTTAAGCATATTTAGAGGGACTTGTCTCTATTGTAGAATGCCACATTTGAGGACCAGTTTTGCAGCCTGCCAAGCATGTGGAGGCATCGGCACACCATTTCTCTGTTCTTCAGACTGCTATGCCTGGCAAGAATAAGAACACCTGTGTCATGGGCACACCAGCACTAAAGCATGTTGCAAATTATGTTTCACACATTACTAAAGTCTTAATCTGACCTTCATAGGTTGTAGTGTCTCCATTTTTTCAAGAACCAGAAGGAGTAATGTATGAAACCAACTCAGCTACTTAGTAGTTGAAAGAGCATAGACTGAACCCCGACTTCCTGTCTCTCAGAGCCCACAAGTTTAATCAGTAAGGTATATATTATAGGTAGAATAAAAAATACATATACACTAAAGGAAGCATTCTAAACATTTATCTAGACACACACAAGATTCTGGTTTATAAATAATAGCAATGTTATTATCCTATAATTTATTTGTATATCTTTTGTGCTCTATTATGGAATAATTGCTTGGGTATGAAAGGGAATTTTGACATATTCCCTGACCACCCAGTGTTCACAGTGTTATTTTTTTTTATTCCTTTGGTTTTTTTGAGGTAGGATCTCACTCTAGCCCAGGCTGATCTGAAATTCACTATGTCGTTTCTGGGTGGCCGTGAACTCCTACCTCTGCCTCACGAGTGCTGGGCTTAAAGGCATGCACCACCATGCCCGGCCCAGGGTTCTCTTTTATAACTCCATCTTACTACTTCAAGATAACTTACTTGAGATGTTTCTCTTCCTTTTGTTTATTTGTACTGTGTGTGATGTGCACACATATATAAGCATGTGCAAGTGGAGACCAAAGTTTGGCAACAGATGTCTTCCTCAATTGCTTCCCACCTTACTTTGGAGACAGGGTCTCTCATTGAATCTGTAGTTTACCAATTTGACTAGATAGCTAGACAGCTGGCCCTGGGGACCTTCCTATCTGTGCCTCTGCAGAGGTGGGATTGTAGGACTGTGCCATCATGCTTGGAATTTTCTGTGAGTGCTGCTGATGCAAACTAAAATCCACATGTTTGTGTATCTAGCACTTTAACAGTTGAACCATCTCCCTATACCCTAAAATTTGTTTTCAAGAATTAATAAATCAAATGATTTGATTTAATTTTTAATATATTTATTTATTTGCAAGGAGAGAGGGGGAGAGGAAGAGAGAGAGAGGGAGAGAGAGTGGGCACTCCAGGGTCTCTTGCCACAGCAAACAAACTCCAGAAGCATGTGCCACTTTGTGCATCTGCCTTTACATGGTATGGTAGTTTGGATAGATGGCCCCCAATATATTCAATGTTAATTAGTTTTTAAGTTACATTTGCAGACACCTGGGTGGAGGTGATGTCACTTGGTGGATCTTAAGGTGTGGTGGGTTTCAGATTTCAATCTAAAGATATGCAAAATATACCTAGCTGGAGTTCCTGAAGTGTGCTGTGCTGTGTGGCTTTTGACTTTTAGGCTTGTGCTTCTCTTTCTGTGTTCGGTCACGTGAAAGCAGGGCAGCTTCTTCTGCCATTATGGAACTTTCCCTGGATCTGTAAGCTTCAATAAATCCCTTCCTCCATAACTGTGCCTGGTCTGGGAGTTCATCTCAGCGAACCTGAAGCTGTCTGCTACACATGGGTACTGGGGCATTGAACCCAAGCCATCAGGCCTTGCAATCAAGCACCTTAACCATTGAATCACCTCTCCAGTCCTGATTCCATTTTAAATACTGTCTGTGTTAGCATGGTGTATCATATCTACAATTTACCTCCCCTTTGTTCATCTATTCTGAGCAACCAACATGGGCTGTGGGCTGAACTGTGAATACAGACGTCCATTAAGTCGGGTGTAGCTTCCTTGAGAATGTTTGTCATGCAGCTACCTGACAATGTGGGAACTGCTTTTGTTCTGTGAATACTTTGGGCCTTGTTCAATTCTGTTTCCCCCCCCCCCCAATGTGTCTCTGCCTCATGGTGTTTATATCTGAGAAGAAAAGGAAAGAGAAGAAAGGGAAATTGTGAGTAGAGTAGAATCATTTTCTTATCTTAAATGTGACAGAAATAACAGTGGAAAGAAGGGTTTGTCAAAATGACTGATACTGTTTGTTCCTTTCCTTTACTGACCAAGATGATATAAGCGACACTGGGCACTGGCTCATTACGGCTCCCAAGTTGAGTTTTCTTTCTTCTTCATGATCAATTCACAGCTTATCCCTAGCTAAACTAATGCCTTACTTTGGATCAAACTTATTTATTTATTTATTTATGAATTAATTCATTTTCTTTTAGTCCACAGAAAGAAGGTAGTCATGGTAAAACGGCAGAGGGGCTACATAGTGCTAATGCGCCGTTAATATCAAAGCTAAAGAAAATGAGTAGATCAAGTTGTTTCATACATAAAAATAAGAAGCTGCTGCAGTGATTGAGCATGCCTCAATGAAGATTACAGTCAGGCACACTTTCCTTCTTCTTAAACACACACACACACACACACACACACACACACTCAAATACTGCACTGTCTTCTTTCCATAATTAGTCTGTGTAGCTTCTGTCCATCTTTCCTGCTTTTGCTGCTGGGACAGCAAGAGCTGCAGAGCCCTGGTGTTGGAGCAGTGCTCCGGCCACTCTCTACTTGCCATTTCTCCTTCCAAGGGGAAAAAGACAGAAATGAAAAACAGACTTCTGATCGTTTTACTTGAAGAAAAAAAAAAAATAAATGGAAAAATGCAGTGGTTGACCAGGGTCAGCAAAGGAAGGCACTTTGGTTGTATGGGGTCAGGGGCTGACAAAGAGATGGAAATAAGAATGTCATTTGGAAGATTATTTTCCCTCGTGAAGTGACCTTTTGTGCCCTCTGGAATAGACAAGGCCAGAATCAGGCTCTGTAGCACTTCTCAGGCCTGGCACAAGTATACACAGGGATATCTACATTACAGAGTCACTTAGTATCTGCCCCCTGCCCTTGGGACATACCCTTCCACCAACCAATTTCTGAACTTACCTGGCCTTCATTTTCTCTACCATTTTGGTGTTTTTCTTATGTAATTAACATGTGAACACATTTTTGTTTTGTTTAGTAGATAAAAAAAATGTATAAAAATACTTTTCGAGATGATAGCCCCTCTCCTCTGCCCAAAACATAGCCCTCTTATCAAAGGGAACTGCTGTGTAATTCTGATGTTATTTCATCATTCTTGTGCTAGATGGTGCTTATGTAGGGAAGTAAAAAAAGTGCATTTTCATAATCATCTTCAAGTGGTACATGCTATTATGTAGTTTTGTCTTTTCTGTAAATGATATTTCCTGCGAATTGCTGTGAAGAAACCTTAAAGAATATCCTGTGGTTTTTAATATAGCACAGCACAGTGCTTTATAATAGGGCTACATTGCAGTTAGCTATTTCACTTCTAATGTATTTCCCTCCAGTTATCACAATAATGGTACAATGGGCACCATCTAACTCTCTCTGTTGTAGTTTTCTTTAAATAACTTAAAAGCTGCATGGGATGGTCTTAAACATACCTTTCAAGAATTTTGCTCTTGAAGGTATAAGTCCTTGATTAAGAGCCAGGAGCATTCTCACGTCTGTAAGTCAGCTCTTGGCTCTGCTTTGTCTATGACAGGGCACTCCTTTACATTTTTTTTCTTGCTTTATGAAAAATGACTGTTAAGATGAAGATAAATGATCACATGTGCATGTCACCTTATGTCCTCTTATGGCAATACTGAGAAACCAGAGATAATGCCCCTGCCTACCAGAGGAAGTGAAGCCCAGAGATAGGAAGTGACCAGCTTGAGATTCCCCATGGAGTAAGCGATGCATTATATATTTACATTTCCTGCTTCGCAGACATGAGTTCCACTGTACCTTGTCACCCATTTAATCAAACTTTATTTTCAAAGTCCTACTTATCCCTCCCACCCTCACCTCACTGTCCTCGTCGTTTTACATACATACCATAAACACGGCCACACTTCCCACCTTCTTTCCTCCTCTCCATAGATCAATGCTTCTTGTTTTCTTCGATTAAAAAATATATGCAGTTTAACGATTTTTTTTTCCCTTGTGGTTTCCTCTACAAGGAGCATGTTGCATGGGGAGGTGTTCCGTGGAAATTACCTGGGCTTTCTTCAAGTGTGGTTAGCCTGTGTTCTGCATGTTCAGTTGTAGCAATTCGGTGCTAGTGACGCATGGCTGCTTGAAGGAACGTGCTTTGCCTCTCGAATCAGCCGTCTCTAGTTTCATGGGAAAGCTGTGCTTAGAGGACTGACGCGTGGGGAGAGTCCTTTAGCTTATACCGTGTTCCAAGAGATGCCAACTGCTTTGAGTTTTCTGGGTCCTTGCTTGATCCCTATTTTGATTGACCCCTGTTATATAAGGTTTTGGCCTCTTTCTATAATGAGTGTCATGGCTGTGATTCTCTTAGTTTAAATTTCTTTCTGGGCATTTTTAATTTGGTAGCCTAAATCAGACTTTTTTTTTCATCAGAAAGTAGAATTATATACTCATTTTATTTCCATGTACTTTCCCACACGCAATTATTTTTTAGTTTCTATCTTTGTGTAGTTATACATTAATTCATTCAACAAATGTTACCTGTCTGCTATGTCTATAACACTGCAAATGATGGTTTTTGATGTATCACTGTATGATTCATGAGGACGGAAGGCACTTTACATCCCATGCTTCTCTTCATCAAGCAGGACTTGTAATTGTTTTTATTTTCTTTCTTTCTTTCTTTTTTTTTTTTTTTAGTATTCATTTTTCTAGGTAGGTTTTCAGTCTAGCACAGGCCGACCTGTGACTCATTCTTGCCTTGAACTCATGGCAGTCCTCCTACCTCTGCCTCATCAGTCTTGGAATTAAAGGCATGTACCACCATACCTGTTGACTTCTAATTATTTTTGACTATTTGCAAAGGTAATCCCAATTTAAGTTGAATATCAATAGCATAGATATAGTACAAATTGGACCATGATGGAGTAAATGCCTGGTAATCACACAAGATGTTCTATGTTTTATCCTCTTAATAGGCAGTCATTTTTTAGATACCTACATCAGAATGAGGTAGAAGTCAGACAAGGCTTTGCTAAGTGGGAGCAGATTGCAGTTAACTATAATCAGTCTTAGCTCTAAGCACATAATACCACACAGACACTCTAACTTCTTTCACTCTCAACAACTACATTTCCTTAATTATCAATGCACTTATTCTTTCATACAACTGAATTGAGTTTGATATAATTTGTTGCAAATACACATCTTCAAGTCATATGAAAAATAAGTTTCCATGGGTAATCTTTCTTTGGAGCTCTGCATAAACCATCCAAATTTAGAAGCTGTAGTACCTTTTTCTTATAAGATTTCACATTATTTTTATAACATCCACATCCCTCACTCTTTCCCTTCTTTTTTCCCCCTTTCTTACTAATTTGACATAGGGTACATATTGACTCGGGCTTGCGTGGAGCCTCAGACTTCCAGGTGGCAGGATCACATCCACATTTCTCCATTGTTTTGATGCTAAGAAAGTCTAAGAAAATCCAAGCACAGTACAACTTGTCTTTTTAAAAAACCTTCTAACCTATTCTGGTCATGATATTCTGTCCATTTTCTAACCTTCCCAAATATACTTCGGCCTTCAAGAACTCCCTGTCTTACTGTATCTTCAAACCCAACACAATATCTGAATATCCTACATTTGATTTCTAGATCATCTTCTCTCTATAGTTGCCACATGTTTCTCATACCTTAACTGATATATTATTTCACGTCCTTATACTTTCCTCACCCTTCATATTAAAAACACCCCTAAATTTGTCCTCAGAGCTCAATACCTCATTTAGGTTAAGCCTGTCAAAATCCTAAGCATAGTGAGCTACACAGTGCTTTTTCTATTTTTAACTATTACTATATTTTCTAAACATGCATTTATTTAAAAAAAATTGGGTTTGGGAGCTAGTATTTCTCTTCTCATTCATTCCTTTGAATAATGTGACTGAATTCAGCTCACTCTGGGCACCTCTTAGGTCTGCTCTTCCAGGTCACACACCCCTGAGGGCATATTGTACTTAGCAGCTCCTTATTTATTAGCTTATGGCCTGTTCTTTTATATAATGTTATACACACACACACACACACACATATATATATACATATATATATATATATATATATATATATATATATATATATATTATATATGTAAAGGAAAGTATCACCAAAGATGTAGATGGAAATTCCCTACTGTCAGGATGTGGTAGAAGGGTCTGCATAAAGGATGTGGGTCTTCCGTAGTGGGATCATATGTGGTTAAGGATTTTTCCTACGTGACAAATCCTGGAAGGCCTTTCAGCCCTCCTCTCAGAGTTGCCATCTGTGAGATTTTCTTGGAAACATTACACTTAAGTACCTTCATTCTGCTCATCTCTCAGTCCAGGAGTTCATAATAGAGGAATTTACACACTGCAGATCTCTGGTGATGCTATCTGAAAGTATAGCATTTAATTGGACCAAAAACAGTGTTTCTAAAAAACCTAGATCTTTAAAGGAAACAGTATTTAATGTCCAGACTTTTGCTAAAACTAGTAGATCATTGGGACTTGTTTCAAATTAGACCTGCTAAGCCAGAAACTCATTAAGGCAGAGGAAAAAAATATGTTGACAAATTTTTGTTCAAATAGAAGAGGAGACCTTGGACCAACTCACAGTGAATTGGTGTCCTGCTGTACTTGAGATTGAGCCCTTTTGAAGGAGGCTCATGCTGTTGGCCACAGGTGCTCATAAGGATTCTGCTTTTGAGTCATGCATGAAGTTTCACAATAGGAAATTGCAATGGCTAATGCATTCCTCATTGGGATTCCCTTCTCTGCCTCGTATCAAATTGCAAAAGCCTACGCATGCACATGGCATATTTCATCAACACAAGCAGAAGTCCAAGCAACAGATGCTTCAGGGACCAAGGGGAAAGGAGATCTCTATATTTCTCCAACAGCAACAAATCCGATGACAAATTTCTCCCACTGAGCATATTGAACCAAGAGCAGAGAAACATAGTTTTCAAGCCTTAGGCATTCCACAGTATTTGGAAGAAAGAAGATCAGAATCAGTATTTTTGTACAGAGAGTGTTTATGCTGAGGAAACTGTGGTTCCAAGAAAGGAGTGAGAAAGAGAAGCTGGGATATTCTTTGTGGATTTCACAGGCCTTGGGGATATGCCAGATTTCTAGAATTCTGTTTGACTATAAAATATATATTAATAAACATTGCCCTCCACAATGACAAAAGCCCAACTAAGCCAATTAGTTGCATATCAAATACTGTGTTAGGATAGCCCGGTTTCTTACACACACTCCCACACAAATCAGTAAAGGTAATGCAGAGGTGATTATTCAGAGAACTAATTTATATCCTATTTCCTTTCTCTGTTTCCCTCTCTCTGGGTTCGGTTTAACTAAAAAGGCCCATCTAAGGCTGGAGAGATGGCTTAGCAGTTAAGGTGCTTGCCTATGAAGCCTGAGGACCCAGGTTCAATTCCTCAGGACCCACATAAAGCCAGATGCACAAGGTGGTGCATATGTCCGAAGTTCGTTTGCAGTGGCTAGAGGCCCTGAAGTACCCATTGTCTCTATATTTGCCACTCTCTCTTAAATAAATAAATAAAAATTGTGTATTTTTTTTTAATGAAACAAGACTCTGACCCTATCTTGCTAGGCTCAGTGAGACTTTGGACAGTTCCATATGCAGTGGCAATGAAAGGAGATGAATGTGGCAAGAAAGAATAGCATAGATCTAAATTGCTTCTATGATGCTTTGATGCTATTTTGCCAATAGGAGACTGATAATAACTACCATTTCAGGCAATATTAACTCTAATTTTTGTGACTGAAGAATTTACATTAACTTTCACAAAAGCAGAAAGGAGGCTACGTTGGAGGTAGGGGAGGCACAAGAGGGAGAGGGACACAGAAGAGGGGAAGAGAAACAAGGTTGTCTTTGGAAACACTTCATACTTTTCAACATGCTCACTCCGCCTCTGTTTGCAGCTGACTCACTCATTGGTGTGGAAGGGGCTGAGCGAGGCTGAAGAACCACAACTCACAGCTTTGTCTCTGACAGGTAGACGCCGGCTTTACGAGGCTTTTGCTGTCTTGCTTTTCTCTTTTGAGTGCTGAAGTAAATCCCTAATGAAATGCCCCCTGAACTATAAAAAGCAAAATAAAACATTGGACAAATCCAGGTTAGATTTACTTTTCATGTGCAACTCCAACAGTGATAGCATGAAAGCATAAAGCATGAGTGATCTAAGTGGGATCCAGACCTCAGTGGATGAAACGTGCTTATCTCACGTGTCCTGAAACAGATCCCTAGCTTCACAATCACCCTAGATTTTGGTACTCAGAGGTACCCTCAAATCCAACTCTAGGAAGGTGAGACATGCATTTGAGTTTACATGAGAAAGACGACAGGTTTTTTTTTTTTTCTCATTATTCACTCTAAACCATCTCACAAAAGATACAGATCCACAGTATCTTGAACTTTGTGTCCAATTCATGGTATGCAAAGAAGCAAGACCAATGATGAGGGCTCAACAATGTGAAGGTCCTAAAATACAACGACTATTCCCAGCCATGCATTCATTCATTCTTCACTTACAGATGAAACAAATACAGATTATATGTTGCAATATGCTGATCTTTTTTAAAAATATATATATTATTTTTACTTATTTATTTGAGAGGGAGAGAGAAGAGGAGAGAGGGAGAGAATGAATTCATCAGAGCTTCCAGCCACCTCAAACAAACTCCAGATGCATGTGCCACTTTGTGCGTCTGGCTTACATGGGATCTGGAGAATTGAAACTAGATCCTTAGGGTTTGCAGGCAAGCCCCTTAACTGGTTATCCATCTCTCTATACCACTGTGCTGTTCTTTTAAGAGAAAATATGACTAGTGGAGATCTTTTTACCAGAAAGCTCCTTTTCTGTTTTTATTTCTAGTCCAGAGTGAAAATCCATATTGGATATTTCATACCTACAAACAAAAGTCATAGGTAAAATGATCATAGTTCAAGGATTGCAAACAGAATAGTAGATCAGTAAGAGTTCACAGGGAACTAATAGAATTTGTAGTTAACTGAAAACTGTCATACTGAAAGATATTACATTCACATTTATCTTATAAAATATGGAGTAAATAAATATTCTACATACACATAGAAGCACATGAACGTTTACTAACATTCTTAAGTTTAAAGTTTTTTGTCACTTAATATTGTGTCTGTCATTCTTTTTCTTTTTCTTTTTTCTTTTTTTGGTTTTACGAGGTAGGGTCTCACTTTAGTTAAGGCTGACCTGGAATTCACTATGTAGTCTCAGGGTGGCCTCGAACTTACGGTGATCCTCCTACCTCTGCCTCCCGAGTGCTGGGATTAAAGGCGTGCATCACCATGCCCGGCTTGTGTCTGTCATTCTTAGCAGAAAGAAAAATAGTGTTTTCCTATGAAAGGAGAATTTTGAAGTAATATTAAGAATCTTGGCAAAAAAGATTATTGTTCTTATATGGCATTTTCTTGTTCTTTTTCCCTAAACTTCTGTAGGAGTTAGATCTTAAAATAGTGTCAGAATAGAGTAATCAGGATATAGCCCACTAACTGCCGAAGTCCTGGGTTAGAACTGGTGCTCACTCCTTTGAGAGATGTTCAGCTTGAATAGCTAAAGATAAAAACTATTCCCACAATGAGATGACTTTTAAACTAACCCAACAGAAGGCTTATTTCTAAACTCTTTCTTTGAGATTTTCAATAAATGCTGTGTTCTCAGGTAACTTAGGATTCACGATAGCTTTGGCTGTCATCAAGCATAAATGAGTCAGTTTACTAAATTTATACAGTGTACCCATGTTGGAAAAACTCATATAGGAATCTATGTAGTATCAAAACATAATTAAATACTAATATCTCATGTTTCAATAACCTATAGAATTTACTGGAGGAAAACTTCTTTTTTTACTATCATGTGGCTTACAAACCTCAGAATGGTGGTGTTGAAGTCAGGTTCTCATTGCTGGTAGAAAACACCTGGCCAAGAGCAGCTTGTGGGAAGAAGGGTTTATTTTGGCTTAGAGACTTGAAGGGAAGCTCCATGATGGCAGGGGAAACAATGGCATGAGCAGAGGGTAGGACATTATCCTCCTCACCAACATCGGATGGAAAATAGAAACAGGAGAGTGTGCCAAAGACTGGCAAGGGGAAGCTGGCTATAACACCCATATGCCTACAATAAACCACCACCAGGAAGCTTTAATTTTTAATTGCCATCCCTGGGGAAGCTAGCACTCAGAACACTAAAGTTTATAGGGGTCACCTGAATCAAACCACAACAATCCACCTCTGGCCCCCATAAACCAATAAGCATACAGGATGCAAAATGCAAAGCATTCATTCCATCTTCTAAAATCCCCATGGATTTTATCAATCCTAATGATGTTCATACATTCCCATCTTCTGAGATCTTTTTTTTTTCATTTTTATTTTTTATTTTATTTTTTTTTACAGTCAGTTTGGTACCATTATTAGGCTCATCCATGACCTACCCCCTCCCCTTGGCCCCTCCTTGTACCTTTTAACTGAGCCATACTATTGAAAAAAAAGCATAATGGCACAGAATACATGTTCACACTGCAAAAGATGACATTGGGCATAGCAAAGAAATATTCAACCAATAAAATATTTAAACAGGGAAAACACAAAACTCTGTAGCAACAAGTCTAACAACTCTAGTCAGTGACAAATCTCCAAGTCTGACAATTCTAATCAGCAGCAAGTGTCTGGAGTTCTAATTCTACCCCTCCAGCTAGGCTACTCACAGTCCTTGAAAACTTCACTCAGGGTTGGCAGCTTTCCTTAACAGCCATCTCCTGGTCCTGGCATTTCCACTGGGTTTTCACAGTAACCCACGGTCCATCCTCATGGTTCCACTGGTTCTCCGTGTAGGCATCCGACAAACCTGCTTCACACTGACCATGGCCATTTCCAAAACACAAAACTATGTTACAATTCTATGACCTTTTTTTTTCTTGCATTTTGTATACTCCATAATACCAGGTGTGGTGACATTTTATTAATCCAGGAGGTAAAAAAGCATACTTTGAAGAACAGGACACTCCTTTAGCATTCAGTCCCCTTTGAAAGACTGCATTCTTCCTATTGTCCCAAAGCAGGTCACCTGGCCCAATTTCAATGATAGTTAACTCTCAATTGCAGCTGAATGGGCAGCAGTTTCACCCAAAGATTACATTTTTTTTCAGCCATATCCCTTTGCTGACACCAGTCCATTTCTACACAATGCAACCCTGCACAAAGTCTCAGGACATGGGTATAACAGCAAGCCTCTCACACAAACTGCTTCTATCCCATTCCAGGCAAAGCTCTTTCTCACCCTCGTAAGCCAAACCTCACAGTCCATAGTTATTATTGCATTCAAGTCTTTCAACTCTGACCAGAATAGCCCATCAAGCTGTACCTACACCACTGCAAGGTGTCTCTTAGGCAAAGGTTTCAAATACTTCCACATTTCCTCTTGAAGATCAAATCCAAGAAGCCAAAGACACACAGTCAGCTGTCTAGCAGCAAATGACCCCACTCTCAGAACCAACAATACTGTTGCAATCAGGTTTACATTGCTGGCAGAAATCACCCGACCAAGAACAGCTTGTGGGAAAGGGGGTTTATTTTGGCTTACAGGCTTGAGAGGAAGCTCCATGATGGCAGGGGGAAACAATGGCATGAGTGAGGGTGGGCACATCATCCTCACCAACATCAGGTGGTCAATAGAAACAGGAGAGTGTTTCAAACACTGGCAGGGTGAAATAGGCTATAACACTCATAAGCCCACCCCCAACATTACACTGTCTCCAGGAGGCTCTCATTTCCAATTGCTATCAGCTGGGGAACCTAGCATTCATAACACCTAATTTTATGGGGGACACCTGAATCCAACCACTGCAGGTGGTGACTAGATCTGCTACTATGTGTATACAAATGTGAGGAAAGTTTTACTTACTGGGAAGGTACCAATGTTAGAGGTAAGAATACACAGCCTGTCATATTGGACTGAAGTTGTATACTACATTGTCTGTATGCCATCTGGGTTTTAAGGTGAATGAGGTCAGAATCCAAGTCTATTTTGCTCATGTATTTGCTTCTCAAATACAATGCCTGGCATCTGCTCGACACTTAAGTGCACATATGTTGAATTCATTCAAAACAAATGGAAGAACATATCCCATTCATTTTTAGATATATTATTCACTGCATATTCATGACTTTATCTTATGAATAGTTTCTTGTTATCGAGATTTGGAATTAGTAGGCCCAGGGGAGGGGACACTGCTATCAGTGACCTGGTAGAGAGACCATGGCAGGAAATAGGGTTGAGATGGGTATAGTTTTCTTTTCTTTTTTTTTTTTTCATTTTTCTAGCCTCAAACACTTGCCTGTTCATCTGATATGGAAGCCTGAAGCTTTGGGGTCTCTGTTGTCATAGTTACAACGGCTGCATCTTAAGACACCCAGTATGGGGAAGGCAAGTGGGAGAAGATCTGGAGGAACACATGGGAATGATTCTTTGGTTTTATGTCTTCACCGTGTTTTAAACATTAGGAATTGGAATCAAGATAAATAATTTTCTTAAATGTATGCACCAGAGGAATCATAACACAGACTTGTGGTTCTAGATTTAGGGTTTTAACATCTCCCTTTCTCTTTTCCCTCTTAAAATAAAAACCAGATTGGGCTAGCTCCTCCATCCCGTTCCATCCTCTGGGCACAGGTGATTGAATTTGACTTCTTGACAGAGGACTGTGTTTTCACCCTGCGTGGCCACTTCCTGGGGCTTTGCATTCATCACTTGTGGACACACTGAGAGAGTGTCTCTGATGCAAAGATGCCAATTGTGAAGAAGGTTACTGTTCTTAAATCACATTTATTTTTATTTAATACAATATGGGGCCTGGGAAAATCAATGTTGTCATAACAAAGAAAAATGTATGAGGGAAATGGGAAGAGTTATCTCAATGGGAATCAGGGGAAAAGTTTATGGTGGCAATTTTGGGTGAAAGAAGGAGTTATATGACTATAGAGATGGTTCAGTGGGAAAGGGTTATTGTACAACATAAAGGGCTGAGTTTGGATTCCCAGTTACCCATGTAAAATGCTGGGCATGGTGATGAGCACCTGTAACCCCAGAATAGGGGAGGCAGAGATAGGCAGTCCCTGGGACTCACTGGCTTGGAGATTAGCTGAATCACTGAGCTCTAGCTTCAACAAGAGACCTTGACTCAGAGAATAAGGTGAAAAGTGATAGATGAAGACACCCAGTGAAAACTTCTAGCCTCCTCATGCACTAAACACCTGCCCACGTGGATGTCCACACACATATGAACATATGTGTACACATGTCCAAACACACACGCATGTGCACGCACACACATACACACGCAGACACACACACATGCAAAAAATGAGCTTCTATCTGCTCATGTTAGTAGTTGGGCTTTTAAAATATGAGAGTAAAAGAAGACAGCAATGACCATCACTAAATTTAGGAGTGTGGTTACCTTTGAGGGGGCAGGGGTAAAACACACATGAGAAGGGTGGTTAGTCCCTTTCCTGGTGAGTAAAGTTGGGTGGGTTCATGTATGTTCCTGTCATAACACTGACTAACCTGTGAACTGATCTTAATACTTTATGTACATTTTTGCCTATATGATAAAGTTTACACTAAATTTCAAAAAAAATATGGATAATTTTCAAGTACCTTTGTCAGGTGCCTATGGCATGGCAAGGTGGTCTGTTATAGACAGCTGGGACTTTCTGTTCCTGACCTCAGCATCTCCTAAGGGTAAATATCTAACCTTTTCCATGTGAGTAAATGAATGGCGTTGAACGACACAGCAACAGTGTGTGATAAAAGAATTTGAACTTGCTCATATGGCTTACCTCAGAGCGCATCCCTTTTACATTTTCATATTTAATGACGCACAGCACTTAGCCTTTGGGGTGTTATTATTCCTCAGTCTTGAAAGGCAGGTAAAGCGTAACTGCCTGATTCTTTATTCTGCAGCATTGCAATAGCTTAGAAACACAGTCTTGCATTAATGGCATCCAGAACTCTGGACCAGATGCAGCTCATCGATTAGCAAATCATGAGTAACTATGTCAGCTTAGTAAAGTCTGTAGTGGATATGGTTGTTTCCAGTTGGATGAAATGGAAAATAGCCAGTGTGAATTTCATAAATATAAGAGGACAATTCTCAGGCAAGTTGTTAAATGTGTCTTTATCCTTGGGATTTTATGCAAATTCAATCCCACACACCACTTGGAAATAACTATGCTAGGGTTACATAGTTTATTGTAAGAAGGGCACAGAATAGTTTCATATTTGGCTTTATATTATTTTAGCAGAATCACTTTTAGTATACTTCTACTCAGATGAGAGTGTAACTTTTTCTTTTTTATGTTCCTTTTGATTTCTGTCCTGTACTTGGTAGCTCTTTGGTAACTTTTTAAATTTTTACTTTACTGTAAAACTCAGTACTGATAAATCACTGGTCCTTACATATAAAGCAGATTTTAAATTTATATACTGTGACTTAGGTGGGTAGATATATAACTTTATTTCTCTAAAACTGAATACTGTTTTCTCACCAGCACCCATTTCTGCTAAGAGAAGGAGTACTCATGGCACTTAAATTTATCTTACCCACTTCCAGTTAAAATATATCACTTTTATATTTAATCCTATGCTCCAGAACAGACGATCTTATTCTCTTACATCTTCCTTTTTAACCAGGCTTAGTCTCAGGAGGACTCCAGGTATAAGGGTGACATGTGGCAGGATGAAGTAGGGACACGACCTTGGGTCAATGTGCATCCTCTGTTCATGGGGGATTCCACTAAAGAGTGTCACCCTTGCCTCTTTCATACTGACTACTTTCTACTGCTGTGACAGATAAAATTGTCTTCTGACTCCTGGTCTGTGAAATATAAGGGGACTGCCCTGCTGGGAGGTAATGCCCCCTTCACCATTCTTGCTGGTACTACATTTTCTATTAAGACTTACTGTGCCTGTCCTTTAATCCGTAGTTTAAATCATTGACTCTGAACTCCCTCTTTCCCACTAGAATATTTTTCTGGACTTCACAGGCCTTAGGTGATGTTGATATCCTGCTCCAGACCAGGAGACATTTGCACATTTTGTCAACACTAGCCCCAGGTACAAAGGGGACATTGAAAGACTGATGTCACCCATGTTCCAGAAGAAATTAGGTGGATGGGTCTTTCTTGCCCAAGAATTGTCGTCTGTGGTGCTCCAACAAGTGGAGAATAGTTTTATCACCCTGACGGCAGGGCTAATGTCTTTGTGTGTGTGTGTGTGTGTGTGTGTTTGAGTCTGTGTGTCTGTGTGTGTCTATGTGTGTGTCTGTGTGTGTATGTGTGTGTGTCTGTGTATGTATGTTTGTGGTTGTTTGTGGTTGTGTGTGTGTTTATTGCTTTATCTAGCTGCAAACTGATAGTGTATTCTTCCCCACTCAGTACTTTGCTTATTCTTATTCTACCTTGGGAAGTCTTTTTAAAAACAAATACAAACAAAAACCATTTCCTTATTTTGTGCATCTAATTATTGCTAATCAAAATGTTATTATCTCTAAATTTCTTGTGTGACCAATAATCTTAAAAAACAAACAGTAATTTTGGAAAACATGGACGAATGATTTTGCACCACCCCCCATCACCATGGTCTGTTAGCTGTTGTCTCCTCTTTTGAGATTATATACCACAAATCTATGGTTACTCTTAAAAAGAATTCAGTACTTGAAGAAAAAATATACAAAGGAAAAATATGACTTGGGTAATATTTAAGAATATTTTTACTAAGCTGATTCATGCCAGTATGAAAGAATATTTGATGGAAAGAATTTCTCAGGGAGCTTTGATTTTGTGTATGATTGGATGCCATTCTTCAGAATATTGTGTATATATTATTCATTAATTCAGCAAAGATTTACAGTGCACCTTTGTGAGGTGTTGAAGATGTAGCAAAGAATAAAAGTTATGGCTGTCCTCCTGTAGCTTACACTCTAGAGAAAAAACATAATGGGTACCTATATACACACACAATGTGTCATGTTCTACATGGAAGCCTAGAACTAGCATTTTATAGCAAAACTAACTAAGTAAATAATTTTTAAGGCTAAAGATGAAGTGAGCACATGACCTTGGGTCAATGTTCATCCTCTCAATTCCACAATGTTCCTTGAGCCTTGGTGGGTTTGTTATCAATTCTCCTTTAGTGTTAAGGTTTCTATATTCTCTGAATTTCTGCTTTGATGAGTTTTCAGTCTACTCAGTGTCTGTCACCATCTCCCTGGAGGAGGTTGTCAATCTAGCAGTGAGAGCAACCCTCATGTTTTTGACTTGCCACTTCCTCTGTAATGTCTCCTGGTCCCCAGCAGATGAGATAGAGACAAACATGAGTTATTTGGAAATAACTCCTACTAGGCAGTTGGCTATCTTTCTTATTGTACAGTTTGATGATTTTGGTTCACCTTGGTATTTGCTGCCACCTGTTTAAAAAAAAAAAAAAAAAAGCCTGAGTTGGGTCTGAAGAGATTGTTTATTGATTAAGGCGCTTGTCTGCCAAGCATAAGGACCCAGGTTTGATTCCCTAGAACCCATGTAAGCCAGTTATGCATGATAACACATGCATCTAGAGTTTGTTTGTGATGGTTAAAGGCCCTGGCATGCCCATTTCTTTCTCTCTCTATTTGTGTTCAAGTTTTACTTCAAGCTATAGGATCATGGAGAATTTGACTAAAATCCAAGCAATACCAAGACCGCGTCACTGAATGAGACCTCAAACGAACCCAATATGACTCAGGGAAATTCATGGAAGAGGGGGCAGAAAGATTGTTAGAGCCACAAATTAGGGCATTATGCACAGAGACATTGCCTCTTCCCCATAACTGATGGCTACCCCCACAATTCACGACCCACAATCCCCAATGAAGAGGGTCCCTGTAGAGGGAAAAGGACAGGGAGGAGGCTAATGATGGTACAAATATGTGCTGTTTACACACTGAGTATGTACATAATTAATAAAGAGAAAAAATAATATATGCACATCAAAATGTAAAAAAAGAAGCTTAATTCAGGGTCAAATGAGGAGTGAAAGACATCAGTGATGTTTCTAGCTTACACAATTTGAATCATGACCCAGCTTTAGTCATTATTATTGTCATGTTTCTTTTACTCTTGAACTTGAGAAAAGAAATGAAGAATAAGAAAGCATTTAGCTTTTTGGAATTCTTTCTGTTTTGTTTTTATTTTATCATGGTCTTGTTTCAGCACATGAATCTGGGAATTCACTCCCAAGAGATGAAAGTGTTTTCAGGATTTGTCTGGCATAGGTGCTTAGAAGTAAAATATAGAACCTTCTGTTTCTCAAATCCTCCACTTGGTTTTCAAATGTTTCTCTTGGTATTGTATAGTTATTGAGAAAGGGGGAGGGATGTAAAAATAAAAGTGTGATAGCTCTGTCATCTCCAGTCACTCAGTTATTCAAGCCCTGTTTTTTTTTTTTCTTACGTGTGATATGTGTGTGCTTTCTGAATGGGAGCTTGGTAAGAAGGAGGGAACTAACATTTGGTCAATGGGTATATTCTTATGTCCAAGGCAGACAGTATGAGACCACGGAGCACAAGAACAGTTTTCCCGCATTTGATAATGAGCACATCTGAAGCCCTGTGTTATCATATCACTTCTCATCCTGTGAAACAGACGTTACCTACTTTCCAAACAACTGATGCTCAACACCAGTTAGCTTCCATAGGCATAAGCCACCATCTTTTGTCTCTCATGTTGGTTTTCACTGCAAGCGTAACTCACCTTGGAAAACATCACCTTTTGAAGTGTCCGTAGTATATTAAGATCTGGCAGAAGATGTATCTGGAAGTCAGTGAGACTCATTGTTTTCTAAGCTCAAGCCGTTCCAGTTGCCCCTTACATAGCTTCTTATCATCCTCACCTGAGTGTCCATCAACTTAAGAAGATGGACATGCTGCCTTTGCCACCTTCCCATGGTTGGCTTAAGCAAGAGATATTTTCATCTTCTCCCATAAATCAAATTCACTATTCTTGAATCACATTTGCAGCTCCCCTCACAATTCTCTTAGATTTACTGGCATCTTTTGGATCTCCAGGTGCACTGAGATGTATTAATGTACAGTATGCTGTGCACTCTGATGGCATTACTTAGGGACTTATTCATATGCAAAGACAAGATCATCAGACAGTGAGTGATTGGTCATGAAACCATGTGGCAGATACTTGGCAGTTGAATGATACTAAGATTTTCCCATTTCAACATCCTAAGAGGGAGACAAGTTGAAGAATATGAAAAGTAGTTATATGAACCATTTATGATTTCACGGAAGAAAGTCCAGCTGCTAAAGGCAGTTGGGTCTCTGGTGGTTATTATATCTTCCACTTTCAGAAGCTTTTAGGCAAAAGACTTTCAGGTAAGCATTACTGCAAAAGTCAATTGAATCCCAGTGCCTTGTTCTCTACTCAGCTCCCTTAATGTAGCAGCAAATGAACTCAGTCTCTAGAATCTCACGTCCATATCCATGCATAAACTGTCCAAGATGACTTTAAAACTGACACCCCATTCATCTATCTGTATTTATGGGACTGTCAGAAGGCCAAAGACACAGGTTTAGGAACATCACAGAAAGTTATTCTCTAGGAAATGGAAATCTATGTTCTCTCTTAACTTCAGGTATCATCTTCTTATTTATATGACACCTTTATACGATGATTATCATCAGAAGACTGACCACAAAACACGGAGAATATTAGCATTCACTTGAACTCAAAGGTTTGTTTTCCTTGGTGTCAGCATATCATATGTGCAGATGGGGAGGATTGGGAGATTTACCAGCAAATCTCAGATATAACATCCCCAGCTCCAGTTCACAGGAGAAGGAGTCAAGAGAGGATTCATGTTAGCATCCATGGAAGGTCAAGGTTTTTAGGACAATGTGTGGCATTAACTGCTTTCGTTGGGGTTTCCCCACACTGCACTCTAAGAGCAGATTGGATCTCCCTTGCTTTATCCTTCAGCAAACTCACATAGAGGAAGTAGGGGGATGGCTCAGTGGATAAAATCCTGGCTGCACAAATGTGAGAACTGGTGTTCAGATCCACATTATCCACTTCAAAGGCAGATTGGAAGCTCCCAGGTCAGCTACCCTGGATGATGGAGCACCAGCAACAGAGCACAAAAATGGAGATGGAGGACATGGCCCAAGTTTTCCAGCCATCCTCCAACCACCACAGGTGAGTCCCCACTCTTACCTTCACAGTCACATGCAAGGATTTAAAAATGAAACCTCACATAGAGCACCTTGTTTCCAGGTCTTTCTTCATTATTCTCATTAGATTGTGAATATGTGCATGTTGTGGGGGCTACCTCTGCACAGTTGTCTGGCTACGGAGTTTGGACCTGTCAGCTCATGCCTAGCATTTCTGGTGATGGTATCTCTTTCCATGTTACTTCCACTTGTTACTTTAGTAGAGGAAGGAGGAGACCACAAAACAGAAACTTGGCTGTTGTGTCCCACAGACCTGGATTCCTGCATCGCAGCCAGCACAGCTACTTCCTGGCTAACCTTTCTGGAACACTGTTCATCAAAATAAAGGCACTGCTCCAAATTAAATGCACAGTCAAGAAGGCTATTATTAGCTATTATTCTCCTATATCTCCCATGCCTAGAATCTCCTAACTCCAGATAAGCATCCAGGCTTAGTGTTGGAAGGTCTACAGAGTTCAAAAATTGCATCTGCCCACAAGTTTACATTTTATGAAACAATTAACTTTCTCTTACTTAATACCTCCAAAATTATTGGAAGATAAAAATGATTATTGTCCTCAGTCATTATAGCCATCATTAGTATGATTATTATTTTACATACAAGAAGGGCAAGGTCAGAAAAATCAGTGATGAAAGCCAACTTACAAATGCAAGCTACTCTGTAAAGTTTCCTCTTCATATGGGGCCAATCCTGGAAAGGCTGGAAACACCAGGGAAACTAATTTTTCTTCACCTTACCTGGTGACTGTAGGCTACACTCCCCACTCTGTTTTCTTCCACCTTGTGCTCCTTCCCCTGTGGCCACATCAGGCTGGTGACTCTGCAGGGCTCTCATAGAGTAGGACAGACCTCTGGGGGCCACCCACTCTCAAGACAAGTGCTCACTGCACTCCTGATTTTCTTACACCAAATCATGAGTGGGTGGGGAAATAAAGGAGCTTATCCATTGTAGAGAAAGTCTTGAGCCCTTCTGTGACAGCCCTTTTGGCTCTCCATTTTCCATGGCTCTGTGATACCTCTATGTCACTGTCCAGAGTTACAAAGGGAAATAAAACATGGACTTAAGGGACTTGGGGAGTCTGTGGATAATTCTTTTTCCTAGTTTTTTCCTCAGGATTTCAGGTTTCAAGTGGGCTTCAGCAATCTTAAAATTGTTTAAAAATTATAAAGATAGATAGGATGGGTAGGGCTGGATTTTGGTGGGGTTAAGACCATAATAACTTATAGTAACTTGAACGCAGTTGATTTTTTTATGATCCATTTTTCTTGAGGTCAGCACTTGACGTGGATAGAAATGGGATATGGAAGTATAGAGGTGTAGCAAAAATCATGGTGTTAATTTTATACTTAGAGTTGTTTTTTCACCACCTGACATTAGACTGAAATTATCATGCTTCTCCATTTTATTCGTGTATTCCCTCCATCCTTGTTTCCTTACTTTCTTTTTTCTTTTTCTTTATTTTTTTTTCTTTTGGTTTGTCCATGAGAACTAATTTGTGCCCCATGCTGTAGGTTTGGTTATGTGTTAAATAATAAGGACCCCACAAGGAAAAAAGGACAGCCATTTTCTGATTCCTTGGAAATATGTAGGTGATTGGTTTTTGGATATCAGTGAAACATGTAAAAGCTTTGTTTTAATCTCCAAAAAATGTTTTGAGACAGATCAGTTTTTGTGTATCTGGGGTAACTTAAATCAATGTTTACTGAAGGTCAAAGTAGTAGACCTTATGTATTACTTATATGGCTTGAGTGAAAAGTACTAAAATCTAGAGCATTTCTGCCACTTCTTATTTATTCCAGCAAATGTTGATAGTTCATGACCAATAATACCAGTTTGGTTATCTGCTAATTCTATGAGATTTTGGGTTGTGACTTTTATTTTGCATTATCAAAATTGCCACAAAAAGTAAAGTTGCCAGGCAACATTCTCTAAGTGATGACAAAACGTATCATATGCTTAAATGAAAAATAAAGAAGTTTGATTCTGGATGACTATGGTTAGCAGCCTTTTAGAGTTTGTCTGTTCATTTGTTCTGCCTATTTTACAAAGATGACTTTTTCATGCAATAATAATAACCTAAATTTTGAATTGTAATTTGAGAAAAATTAATATTAGTAACAACATTAAGTAATAATAAAAATATAGTAGTAAGTAGTAGTCACTTGTTCAAATTAGGTTAGGTCAAAATGATACCAATTGGAGAGGACACACATCTTCAACCTCACAGGCAAGTAGTAGGAAGTGGAAGATTTCAGGTAGAGTGGAATTGTGGACCACTTTAGGAGCTGCCGCAGAATTTATTTCTGGACTTTTTTTTTCTGAGGCCTTATCATTGATATAATCCAGAATCTGCATCCAAATTACAAATGAGTAAGAGTGATTAGTTATTCCAATTTCATTCAACTATGCATGATCTAAGTGATGAGAGACAGAAGTGTAACAGGCCTGGCAGGAAGAACATATTCTCAAGAAACACTTGTGCCGGGCTGGACAAATGGCTTAGTGGTTAAGCGCTTGCCTGTGAAGCTTAAGGACCCCGGTTCAAGGCTTGATTCCCCAGGACCCACGATAGCCAGATGCCCAAGGGGGTGCACGTGTCTGGAGTTCGTTTCCAGTGGCTGGAGGCCCTGGCCCACCCATTCTCTCTCTCTCTCTCTCTCTCTCTCTCTCTCTCTTTGCCTGCCTCTTCCTCTCTCTGTCTGTCACTCTCAAATAAATAAATAAAAATAAAAAAAAAGAAAAAAGAAACACTTGTGCCATTGCTTTTGGCTATCCATCCCTTGTAACAATGAACCCTAAGAAGCTAGAATTTCCCCCAAGAATTTTATGTGGTGATAAGGGAAAGGGTGAATCCTGCTGCTAACCACAAGGGATGCTAGTCTCCCCGAGAGGGGTTTCATGCAGTGCTTGTCACGTGTCAGACCACGTTATAGGAGATCCAGTTGCCACCCAGACATTGATGAGTGAAGCCATACCTGGTCAAGAACTGCTTGCCTGTTGTGGTGTTTTGAATCAGATGTAACCCGTTAACTCATGTTTTGAATGTATGGTCTCCAGCTCGTGGCATTTTGGGAGGTGGAGGCTTGTTTGAAGAGGTACGTGGCTGGGGGAAGTGTTTGAGCTGTTAGAGCCCAGCTTCACTCTTGCAAGAGCTGGGCTTTCTCTTGCTGCTTTCTGCCAGCTGCTGCAGCATGTGATGTCTGCCTCTACTCTGCCGTCCTTCTCCTGCCCTCAGGAAGCTTCCCCTTGGGACTGTAAGCTCAAATAAATCCTTTGTTCCTACCATCTGCTTTGGGTTGGGTGTTCTGTCCCAGTAATGCAAAGTAATACAACACTATGCAGTCCTTGGGCCCCTGTTTAAACCTCAACCTTATGTGGGGACCCTAGCGTGGACTTGGGGGAGGGGGTCACTATTGTTTCTTTTACCAATGAGGCCACGTTGAACAAATCTCTTTATTTTTTTCTTTTCACTGTCAATTTTACACTTCTAATTGGCCAGTGAGGACAGGTGGCCAGGGCTGGTATGCTGTGGCTTCAGGGCACAGGCTTAGGCTGATTTGAGATCAGGTGTAGTAGACAATCACCATCAGGCCCACTCAGTGCACCTTTGGTTCCGCCTAGTCTATGTATACTGCTAAGCATGAGGTATGTGTTCTGTTATTCCACAGCCCAAGCACACAGATGCCTAGAATGCTATTCATCCCTGGTCTGAGCTGGGAAAACCCACAGTACCACCCAGAGGCTATGTCCAGATGCTGTGCCATCAGCAACAACTGCTGACACGGCTCTTGGTTTCCTAGGTGATATACATGCTACCCTCATAGCACCATTCAGTTCTGAGATCTATAGATAAAATCCTGAATTTAACAACCACTATTGCAACCTGAACACAGTTTTTTTTTTTTTTTTTCCTGGGAGGGGCTTTAGAAAATGATAACAACCAAAAAAGACCATTTAGAAAAAACGACAATTTAGTTCAACTGGTGAGGCAGTTTCCCACCTATCGCAACTGAGAAACTTTAGCAACCGAAGGAAAACTGGCTGTGGCTATAGAAATGTGCGTGCAGACATTTAAGAAGCATTATTTAGTAATTCTTTTTCCCTCCCTTACTGATATTCATTCCATTTTGGCCACCTCTTCCTCAGTTGATTCCTTGATATGTCTTCCTATAGAAAGGTCTAGTAACCTGCGCAGTTAACCTCTATCACTTTTCATTTTCTTTATCATCACTTTTGCTAAATGTTGAGTGTCTTCCAGGTGTTATAAAGTGAGGTTGCAGCACATGTGTCTGTCTTTATTGCATCTTTACAACAAATCAGGATATCAGGAAGTTAGAAAGGAGCTAGTGAGTATTGCGGGATGTTTACACTTTGCCTGGTATTACTATGAGGAAATCATAGAATCAGTCTATGTTGATCAAGCAGGACTTTATGTCATATTATGCTTGCTTTTATGCAGAAATGAAAACCTCTCTCTCTTGGAAAATTCCACATGTGGATCAAGCATACAGCATAATATGACCAGACTGAATCATGCCCATATGAAGTGGCATGGTTTCCAAAGTAGAGCACGAACTGTCCTCAGCCCCCGAGAAGTCTCCATGTCTGAGGGGCTAGCAAGCCATGCAATAGTGGATTAATTGTAGTAAATGTCTTCCTTTCTGTAAGAAACAGTTCTTTGTCTTACTGAAGACACAGCTAGGAGTTTCAAGTAAAAGAGAAGAAGCCAAAAGAAATGAAAATAATGTCCAAATTCTGTAACTCTTAAGCTAGTGTTTTCTTCTATATCTGGTAATATTTTCTAATTGAAATTAAATAGGATGACAGTGCTATATGTCCAAGCTACCCTGAAGGATTACTTCATCCACTCAGTAATTATGATGGTTGGATTATTTCAGTCATTATTACTTTTGCACAATGAACAAAACAGTCCAAGAGCTCCATTCGGTTGAGGCAGTTTATGCCTATAATCCCAGCACTTAGAAGGCTGAGGTAGGAAGATTAATGTGAGAATGAGGCTACTTGCAGCAACAGATCAGCCTGGTCAAGCTTGCTAGCATGGGATAGAATAATAGTATGACTGAAAAAAACATAAGAAGAAGAGAAAGGGGAAAAAAGCCTATGACTGTGAATGAGAACCTCCAAATGTAAATGTTGAATCTGAATCTGCCTGACTCTTCATTCATGGATTCATAGATGTTCACTCTGCCATGCTTCTCACAGTTTGATAAATTTTGATTTGTTAACCAAAGGGATAAAACATATATTTAAAAAATTACAGAATAAACCAACATTTTAATCTGTTCTTGAATATCTTCTCTCCATTATTAAAAATGAATCTTATAATGACCTTAAACATTCCCATTTTCCATCCTCCCCCACAAACAACACATCTGCAGTATTAAATGCATCATCTCCTCACACTGAATGTCTGAGACATAGATTCATATCGCATCTATATGTTGACATCTTGGACTTTTGTGGTATTGTCTGGGTTGCACTGATAGATTAGGACTTCTGTGTGAACCAAGAGGCTATTAACTGACTGTGTATGTGCACAGCAGAGGGTCCTCCAGGGACTGTGCTGAACTGAGAGCATGCAGATGTTTCTCTAGTACCTGAATCCACTCCGCTGCGAATACAGGCTTTGAAAAACCCAAATTTTTACAGGATTTGTGGAAGTGCATTGAACGCTGAGTCACTTCTAGGCTTTGGACCTCTTTATTCAGCCACATTTTTCTTTCGAACCTGTGTGGTTTAGAAATGTGTTTGGTAATAGTGAAAAGGCCTTGGACTGTTTTATTGTCAAATTCCTATTGCTTTGTGAGTGATTATAAATTGCAGAATTAGTGTCTAGCATGGTTGCCTTGACATAATACAAAATCCTCATCTTTGACTCATCTTGAGAAAAACATTGCATAGATTTTGAAGAGCATTCTGTTTGTTTATACTTCCACAATATTCAGCCAATAGGATCTTCAAAGATCCATCTTAATTGTGTGACATACTTTTGGATACCACCAAACTTCAGTAGTTTCTGAGCTGGGAAATGTAGTCATTGCTCATGGGGACTTATTTTCCTTGTCCCAATTCTCTTCAAAAGAGTCCATGCATTTTTTTTCAGCCACATATCCCCATAGTCATTTTGCTCAGTCCTTTTGTAGCTTGTAATGAGGGTGCTGTTGGTAGAAAATGAATTATTTATGAGTTTAATAAAATAAAACACTGCATGAATTGTCCATAAAGGACAAATTACCAAATGTGCTTTAATCATGGTCTTGTGTTTTGAAAATAAATTTTACTTTTATTTTCAGACAAATCATTTCAGTTTTCATAAAGCCACTTCAGACTGAGGAGAGCCATATTCAGTCAGCTCAGACATTATATGCCAATTCTCTAGCCAGTTTCTGCCTTTTGCACTGAAGTAGGGTTAGATTACCTAAGGCTTTCTGAAAAATTGCACTACTCTTTAGAACTTTTTGAAGCACAGAGGCAGAAAAGGTCTTGGTGGGCACCTTTGTCCCTTCTCGGTTTTTATGAACTGGAATCTCTTTAATGAAGCAAAGCCTCTGAGACCCTTGTACCATCACCCAAACTCACATTACAACCCAAATGAATTCCAGAAAGCTGTGCTTTTGAAATTTTACATGTACTGGCATTTATATGTGGTAGATTAGTATGTTTATTAATCTTATGTTAAGAGGTGTGTGTAAAATGGCACCTGCACCCCCCCCCCGTACTCCTGCCACACTTGATATCCCACTGGTAGTGCTGTTTAGGAAGGTTGTGGAACCTTTTGGAGTTGGAGCCTTGGTGGAAGAAGCAAGTCACTGGATGTGGTTGAGTCTTGGGATCTTTTAGCTAAATGCACTTCCTGTTTGTCTTCTGCTTCCTACCTGCAAATGTGACCTGCCATGTTCCATGTGCCCTGCCAAGAAACTAAGTAAAGCCCCTTTCCTCCCAACAGTCATTTCTGTTCAGGTATGGGGCCACAGGAACAAGAGAGTAACTAATATAGCTGCTAATGTGACATAGATTCCAATATTTTCTAGGAAATGGAATAGATAAATTAGAACCCCAAGTAATTTGTGGTTCTATTCCTCTTTAGATAAACTCCAAAAGTATTTTTTTTTTAAAAAAAAGGTGTATTTAGGTTTTTGTAGTGTTTACTTCATTTCACAGTATCATAAAATTAGCTAAGAGACATATCAAATGATGCATTGGTATATTTCTATTTATATTCAAGGTGAAGGGAACAAAAATGGATTTGAACAGCTTGCATTTGTAGTTATTATAGGGAAGTTCTGACTGTTCATAGATAAAATTACGAGCTAATTTACCCAATTATCTCACAATAGAAAATTCAACATTTTTTCTTCTTCTTTGCCCTTTTTCTTTCCTTTGCTCTCTTCTTTCTCCATATATATTTGGCCACAAATAGTCCACAACTAAAAAATGATGGTTTGACTTTGTATGCTATCTTGTGTCCTGTTTAGAATAATTTTCTCTTACTGTGAATATTCACATTGTTTCAACAGTACTTATTGTTGCTTTAACTATATTCAGGTTACAAAATTATTTTGTCTAGAGCATAGGAGGACATATCATAATTCTCCCAGCCCTGGATTTATATTCAGCATCTTTCTTTGCACTATGTCATTAATTGCTAGATATCCTGCACAACTTAGAATCATTTCCATAAACTTTTCTAGTCAGAATGAAGACACACTGGAATGAGTCACTTGTCACCCTAAACTTGCCTGATGTAAACCTAATACGTCCACTCTCTGTTTTAAAGGTGACGTAGTAGATTCCAGGTCAGCCTGGTCTAGAGCAAGACCGTACCTCAAAACAAACAAACATGGTTATGGAGCTGGAGAGATGATGCTTTAGAGGTTAAGGCATTTGCCTGCAAAGCCAAAGGATCCCTCTTTGATTCTCCAGGACCCTTGTAAGCCAGATGCACAAGGGGATAAATGACTCTAGTGTTCATTTACAGTGGCTAGAGGCCCTGGCATGACCTACCCCCTCTCTTTTTTTCTCTCTCTCTACCTGCCTCTTTCTGTCTCTCAAATGTAAATAAATAAATAAATGAAATACTTTAATATCATGGTTATCAAAGTAGAATGCAGAATAATAATAAACGAAAAATTAGAAATTGGTAATCAAAGTAAAAGCACTTAAAATTTATATCAAATTAACATAGCGCCACCTTGAAATGTGACAGTAAGAAGCGTGATATTTCTCTGGAGGACGCTGGTTTATGGGCTTATGTTCTCCTCTCCACACCTGCCCTTCAGTTCTTGTTCCCTGCAGCAAAGACGGCAATGAGAGCAAAGCTCATCTTCAGATTTACCGTACGTGCTGCCCAAGCAGGAGGATTGGCCCCCAAGCTGTCTTCTCTGCTTTAACAAGGTTCAATTTCTCAGAAATGCAAGCCACAGACTCTAGTGGATCACACCCACTTCAGGATGTGTAACTCTTGGATTTTGAACATCAGGGAACTTATTCACAAACAAACAAACAAACAAATATAGAAACAATGCTTAACTTTTGGTCAATGTTGTGTCTAAAATTAAAATGACAATATAAAGGAAATATTTGAAAAATCATTTTTTTAACTTTATTGTGAAAAGTAGTAAAAGTGAAGTTTTCACCATGTGAGACCAGTTCTTTTCACCCCAGAACTTCGGAGGTCAGCCAGGGTGATGTTCTGAAAGCCAGGACAGGCACAAAGGTGCTCTGAGAGTGAAGGTGTGATTAAAACTCAAACACTGAAATAAAAATGAAGGAAATTCCAAAACAAATTGGAAAATTTTACAAATGACTCAGCTACTTCACTGATTTCAGATTGGGAAATGTTCTTTCTCTGGGATGTTTTATCCGTTTTAATGGGATTTTCTTTCTTTACAGTCAAGGAAATGCAGTGTTTTAAATATGATCTTTGTTACACGTTGAGAAAAACAATAAAGGGATTTTTTTCTATGAATCCCGCCTCCCCAGTTCATGTGGGTCATATTTTCCTTTGTAAATTTTTCTCTTTGGTGTTCTGACTCTTGCTAGTGACCCATGGCCTGAATAACCACAGGAAGGGCCAATGATCATTGAGTAGACCATGCTTCTGAAGTGATTAATGTCATTCCTATAGCTTGTTCTTGCTGTATTTTTCTTCCAGGATGTGTATTCTTACAGTATTTTCCTTCTTTCGTGTCTATGTATATTTGTATTTACAGCCATAAAGAAACTGATAATCATGAGCAGGAAATACATGAAATATGATTAATTTTTTTCTGAATAATGAATAAATCATTATTCAAAGAGAGAAAGTAGTATATATTGAAAGTGCTTATATTCAAGTTTTAGCACACAAGAGATAGAATTAGGTGAGAGAATTTGAGAACAGTTCTTGAAGTAGAATCTTATGGGTCAATGATATAATGGATTAATATGCTGGCGGGTATATTTATGTCATATATACAACAATACAAATAATGCTCTGCACTTACATCTCTATCTATATCATGTGTTTATTCATATTTATTTATTTATCATATCAACTTTCCATATTTTCATTGAAAATTTCTGGGAAGACATTCCTGTTTGATTCTTCCTAAATAATATCATTTGTTGTTAGTCTGTGCCCAAATGTTTTATATCACCAAATTTGCTAAGTTACAAAGTTATGATGGGTTTAGTTCAAGTGAAAAGGAGAAAGAAAGATAGCATAGGGCTTAGTAATGAAGATTTAAAATTAGACAAATGAAACTCCAGTTAGGATGGTAACTTTGTGACAAAGTTGATTGATTTTTCTGATCCTCTGCTGATTTATTAACAAAATGGAAATTTTGATGATAATTCTTCATACAGTTTTGTAAATAATTCTGATATATATAATGAGCTTAACATTCTATGTCTTTTCTATTATTTTGTTTGAGAGAGATAGAGAGGAAAAGGAGGGAAAGGAGAGAGAGAGAGGAAGAGAGAGAGAGGGAGAATGACTGCACCTTTCAGCCTTTCAGGGCCTTGCATCTGCTGTGAAGGAACTTCCGATTTGTATACCCTCTTGTGTGCATGTGCGTCATTTCACACTCGCAGTCATTGTGTGTCTAGAGATTTGGCATATGTTCTTAGGCTTCACTGGCAAGTGCTTTAACCATTAAGCCATCTCTCCAGCCCAACATATAATCTCTTAAGGAATAATTAACTATAGTCATGGAAGAAAAATATCTGGGGAGGAGGCTGAAGGTTTCAAGTGAGATCTGACATGGTGAGAACCAAAGATTCTTTCTTAGTGTAAGGTTTTATTTGAAATGCAGCATCCCAAAGCCTTTGAGATCAGCTTGTATCTTCAGGTTAAAAATTATTTAATATAGTGTGAATTATTACCTGTGCTTCAATAGCAGAATTTTAGCCATGGATAAAGACCAGAACTTGTTAAAATTGGCTTTTCTAAGTTTCTCAGCAGTGGAGAAATTTTAGCTCCTCCATGCAAAATGCTTCTGAGGGAAGGGAAAGATGCTCTTGATGTTTTCATAGCAGACCTGCTAAAGGTTATTGATATGCAGAACTCTTTATAAAATGATGCAGCTTATAATCACTAAGCTGGCTATCTTATCAATAAGTATTCTGACAATGAGCTACACAGGAAGTTGAGCCAGAGTCTGTATGTGGATGCTCAAAGAGTCTATGATCTTTGGATCCAAAGAAACAAGTGGACTTTAAATCAAAGGCATTATTGCTGTTTAAAAGCCATCTGGCTAATGGTGGAATGAGTAAGGGTCAAGAGAGATAATTTCATCTTCCTGGTTGAATACAGATAGAAAGTATTTCAGGGAGAGATTTAGTGCAGGGGAAACTCATAGAAAGCTCTAACTTGGCAGTGGTAAGACTCTACATAGATAAACAATGTTATATTTAATGTCAGCCAATCAGACAAAGCACTGGGGGTTTTATCATTCATTGGGAGACTTTGACTGAGATAATAAAATATATTAGAAGCAAGTTGTGCAAAATGGTTCTAAAAATGGAGAAGAACCCAAATGTTTATTGCAGCAATTTTATCGCTAGGAAACATGGGCTTTATGACTGAAGTAGTGGTAATATATTCACTTTGATCTCTGAGGAATTTCATACTGGTGAGAATTATTTGGATTGCATGAGCATAATTATGTTACAATTTGAGAGCTTAATCTCTTTGTTTTTTGTCGTACATTTTATTTTATTAATCTTTCAGATGTGAGCAGCTTATGAGGAAAGTTGTAAGCCCTCCAAAGATAGGATCTGGGATCTGTCCAAAATGCCTTCATTATTGGTAGGTTGATTCAGCTGTCTAGCTGCACAAAATGATTTTTTAGCTGTTGTCTGTGTGGCAAACATGCTGACTTTTAGGGAGCTGTCTTTCACCACGGGTCTTAGGTAGATGGAGCATGTTTTTCATATAAGATCTCCCTGTTTCTTTATGAAGAATCCCTTTTCTCAAATTTTTTATTGTCCGTTTTCTAGAATTGCAGTTAAAAATGTCTTTAGAGGGCTAATTAGTGGACATCCTTGCATCTAGCAGACCTTCTTTATCACAGCTCTTAACTTTACACTGGCCAAGTGGAATAACCAGTATTTGTCAATTTTTCATATTCAAGTGGGAGGTGATTATCAATTCCTCAGGATTTACTACTGGAATAAGTACTGAGTTTGAGAGAAGAATTAATATCAACCCTCTACTATGTCCACTTTTGTACAATATGACTATTTAAAACATGGGAATTCTTACTTGTTTAACATTAGTGACCAATCCTTTCTATATTATCTATTATCTGCATATATATAATATATATATAATCGCTCTCTCTCTCTTTGTTTAACATTAGTGACCAATCTTTTCTATATTATCTATTATCTGTATATATATATAATCGCTCTCTCTCTCTCTCTATATATATATATATATATTCTATATTTTATTATCTGTGTTTATACATCTAAAGAGCACTTGCAAAAACTGATAAAAATCCTGTATTCAGGGAGAGGTTGTCCTTTGGAATCTTCCCTTATGATCATTTTTAATTCATTAACTTGAGTACCTTTTACATAATGTCTGATGGGTACAGTGAGATAAAATGTGGCAGCTGGCCTCAGGGGTTTCCAGGTAGTTGCAAAGTCATTCCCATGGATAAAAGTGCAAGGAAATAATTGATGGGTTTACTGTTACATTATCAATTTATTGTTAAATGCTAACTCATGAGATATGAAATATACATTTGCTTTGAAAACTCAGAAGAGAGGGATATCAATTATAAACACCCAATGATGGTCCACAAAGATTGGCCACACATCAACGTTTAGGTAGTTTTAGTGTTCCTAAGCACAGATGGGGAGAAAATGAAGAGAGAAGCTAGTGCATAGGAGATCAGATGCCAAAGGAATGCTAAGGAACTGAAATAGATTGGATGTGTGTGTTTAGATTGGAGACATTCATTATTTTTGGAGTTTTTATCACCAGAGAATACTTCAGTCTGGAATCTAGGCAAGGCTGCTATGTAGAAAGAGTTCACATGCAAACTCCCTACCTCATAATTCAGTGTCAAAGACAGTGTCCCCTTCTTTGTTGATAAATTGCCTTCTCTTTCTAATCTTGTTTTGAATTCTCAGTAAGCATAGCTATAACTGGCTGAATTGAATGAATCCTTATTTATTTAATATTTGCTGCAGTCAGGTTTGCATTGCTGCCAGAAAATACTTGACCAAGAGGAGCTTGTGGGGGAAAAAAGGCTTATTTTGGCTTACAGGCTTGAAGGGAAGCTCCATGATGACAGGGGAGAACGATGGTATGAGCAGAGGGTAGACACTTACTTCCTGGCCAACATCAGGTGGCCAACAGCAACAGGAGAGTGTGCCAAACACTGACAATGGAAGTCTCGATATAATACCCATAAGCCCACCTCAACAATACACTGCCTCCAGGAGGCGTTAATTCCCAAATCTGCATTAGCTGGGAACTAGCATTCAGAACACCTAAAGTTTATGGGGGTCACCTGAATCAAACCACCACATTCTTCCCCCTCCCCCCATAAACTGATAACTATACATGATGTAAAATGCAATGCATTCAATTCAACTTTAAAAGTCCCCATAGTTTTTATCAATCCTAATGCTCTTTAAACATTCCCATAATCCGAGTTCTTTTAACTAATCCATAATACAAAAAAAGTTAATAATAATATAATGACACAGAATAAACATTCATAATAAAAAAGATGGCACTGGGCATAGCAAAGAAATATTCAACCAATGCAGGATTTAAAACAGCCAGGGCAAACAATAAAACTATGTAGCTACAATCCAACAACTCCAGTCAGTGACAAATCTGAAGTCTGATAATTCTAACCACTGACAAGTCTCTGGAGTTCCAATTCCATCCCTCCAGCTAGGCTACTCAGAGTCCTGGAAAACTTCATCCGGGGCTGGCAGCTCTCTTTAGCAACCATCATGTGCTCTCAGCATCTCCACTGGGTCTCCACTGCAAACCATGGTCCATTTCATGGCTCCATCAGGTGTCCATGCAGGCAATCCAGCAAACCTGCTTACTACCCACCACCCATGGCCATTTCCAAAACACAAGGCCATGTTGCAAATTCAATGACTCTCTCTTTATTGCATTTCTTATACTCCACAATACCAGTTAAGGTGCGAATTTGTTAATTCAGGGAAGAATAAATCAGACTTTGAAGAAAGGACACACCTTGAGCATTCTAGTCCCTTCAAAAGAGTACATTCTATCTGTTGTTCTACTTCAGGTCAACTGGCCCAATCTCAGTGGCTGTAATCTCTCAATTGCAGCTAGACTGGCAGTAGTTTCACCCCACAGATTTCATTTTTCCTATGCCTTCTGCTCACACCAGTCCATTTCTATGCAAAGCAACCCTGCTCAAGTTCTCAGGACACAGGCATAACAACAAGCCTCTCACACAAACTGCTTTTGGTCCAGTCCAGGGAAAGTTCTTTCTCACCCTCACAAGCCAAACCTCACAGTCCATAGATGATACTTCATTCAGGTTTTTCAACACTTAACAGAATACTCCATCAAGCTGTACTTACAGCACTACAAGGCATCTCTCAGGCCATGATTTCAAATTCGTCTACATCCTCCTGCAAAGCATTTCCAAAAGGCCAAAGCCACAGAGTCAGGTTTCCCACAGCAACAATTCCACTCCTCTGGTACCAACTTTACTTTTGCAGTCAGGTTTGCATTGCTGCAAGAAAACACATGACCAAGAGCAGCCTATGTGTGTGTGAGACAGGGCAGTTATTTTGGCTTACGTGCTTGAGGGGAAGTTCCATGATGGCGGGGGGAAACGATGGTACTAGCAGAGGGTGCACATCACCTCCTGACTTACATGAGGTGGCCAGCAACAGGAATATGTGCCAAACACTGGCAAGGAGACACTGGCTATAATAATATCCATAAGCTCACCTCTAGCAATACACTCCCTCCAGGAGGCGTTAATTTTCAAGTCTCCATCAGCTTGGAACATAGCATTCAGAACACCTAAGTTTACAGGGGACTCCTGAATCAAACCACCACAGTATTATTTGTTTTGAAACACTTCTACCAACCCAAAGTGGAATCCTTTTTATCTGCCTGTAAGTTATTAAACACCATAGTTATCTTCTTAGAAAAACTAAAATAGGTATAGTGGACAATCATATTGGAAATTGGATGAAAATAGAGTCAACATTCTCAGTACTTCACAATAGTATTCATGCAATTATCACAGAGGAACCACATCTTGAAACTAATATTGCATGTCCTTTAATGTTTCTAATTTCCCTTTACTCACGTAGCATTTTACATTGATTATACGTAAATAAGGAACAATAGCTTCACCTAACAGTTGGAAACCATACATTTCTGAGATATTAAATGATTGTTTGGAACTGTGACCAGTGAAGAGGATTTTCCATGTTTCACAAAGTTTTGCCCTAACACTTCTTTTCAATGTTCACCTAATGTTCTTTCTTAGCAGCAGCATTTCCCCCCATGACCGTATCCCCATCGAAATTTGCATCCTCCCCTTGAGCAGTGGTGTAGTACTCCTGTCGTTTTTCTGAAGGCAACAAAGCACCATGCTTATGAGGCAATGCTCTGTATCCAGGAAGAGCTGACATCCACACCTGTGTATTTCAGTAGTGTGGTCTTGATCCTATTCTTCAACTCCATTGTTCAGCTCTTTTATTGGTAAAGAGGTTATAGCAATGGCACTTACGTAAGAGATGAAATAAGATTTGTAATGCGAAATGCTTAATATAATGTTTTAACAAATTTTGAATAAATTTCACTAATAAGCAATAACCAACCGTATGAATAATGAAAGCAAACAGTGCTTTCTGTGTATTATACATATATACATAATATATGATATGCATATATATGTAATATATAAGTATGCACTTATTCCATTTCTGCATATTCATTCTGTTCTTTTGTTTATATAAATATACAGGACACATCCCAATATAATTGTGACTTAATTTACAAATTTGACAAGTGGGTGGGAGCAGTTTATAATAACAGTGGAAAGGTCTGGGAAGATGGGTCAGTGTGTACACAAGGAAGAGGGCCTGAGTTGAATCCTCAGTGCCTACATAAAAAACCTGGGTGTATCTGTACATGCCCATCACTTCAGTTCTGCATGGGTAGACAGAAACAGCAGAACCACAGGATTTCACTGGTCAGGAAGTCTTAAAATGAACAGCAGCTCTGGATTCAGAGAGAGACTTCTCACAAAAGCAATGTGTTAGAGCCATAGAGGAACACACCCAGTGTTCTCCTCTGGTCTGCACATGTGCATACACATCTGCGTGCACAGGCGCATCACGGACATACCAGACAAACACACCACACCCACATACCACATGCACATGCCTGTGTGCATGTTGCACACACACGAACACACATGAATGATTGTGTGGTACCTCTTAAACATTTTGAGACTATATTTGACATTTTGAGATTAGAATGGATACTTCAGGCAACCTTAATGTCAGTTACCTAAAAAAAAAGTCTATTCAAATGATGTTCAGTGTTAGGAATTTGGTTATTCAATTAAACTACTTACTTTTTTTTTAAAAAAGTAGAAAAATTATTAGGTCACGTACAAGATTTCAGATACCTATGAGAAAAATAACAAGCATTAGAAGAGAGAATAAAACATGAGCACATGAACATCCAGGTCAGTGGTGACAAAAAGAGTAGAGAAAGAGGAGGATGACTAGACACAAAGCAAAACAAAACACAGCAGAGACTAAGTCTTCAGAAGTTACAGATGCATATTATCCATCAGCTGCTTTCATTTTGAAAATGCACACCAGGTGGGAACATGTATCAGATGTGACTGCTGAACTGTATGATTTTTCACAAAGGTGTTAAGTGTGTTGATTAAAGACGCTGTTATCATGATGAAAGTGGCGCATCTACTCCAGTGTCCCAGATACCCACTAAGCTGTGACAAGTGACTTTGGGGATGTGGGTAGAATAAGAACCACCCACAGAAAAGTCGGAAAAATGAACTTCAGGAACAGCTAGGAGAGCCTACCTCGCTCTGGTGGTCATTTCCATGGGAGCTGGGAGATAACAGCTTCTTTCAGTGGTGGCATGAAACTCTACTTTGGTTACTTGGAAGCTGAGGAAAACATGAGCCCATCTGAGATGTAGGTGGACAACTTAATGATCCTGCTTTTAAAACTGGGGACAAAGCTGAGCGTGGTGGCACACACCTTTAATCCCAGCACTTGGGAGGCAGAAGTAGGAGTATTGCCATGAGTTCGAGACCAGCCTGAGACTACATAATGAATTCCAGTCAGCCTGGGCCAAAGCAAGAGCCTACCTTGAAAAAACAACAACAACAAAAGAAATGGGGACAACGGGGTGCTGGGGCGATAGCTTAGCTGGTAACATACTTGCTGTGCAAGAATGACCACCTGAGCATACATTTAAAAACCCTTGTGTAGTGCCGAGTAACTGTAACCCTAGCACTAGGGAGGTAGAGAAAGGAGGATCCTTGGGGCTCATTGGATAGCCAGTGTAGCCTATTTGGTGAGCTCCAAAACTAAGGATAATTCTTAAGGATGGCACCCTGGGTAGTTTTGGCCACCATCCTCATGCACACACAAGCACGTTCCCACTCAAACATACAAAAGTTTACATTAATTTACAAAGAATTGCATGGTATTCCCCACCCCTCCCATCTACAACACTGGGCTCATTAAGAGTTGATCTGAGACCTGGAATGTAAGTGATGTGGAGACTGAACCATGTGAATAAACAGCTTGTCTGTATACATTATTAATTGTTGTAAATGTTTGTTGGATGAATGAGTACAAATTTGTTCAAACATTGTGTGGTATGCTGGGTCCAGGGAGTTTATTGTGCATGATGTGCTTATGGTTTAGAGGAGATTTCTTCAAGAAAATCTTGTTTCAAAGGATATTAATAGGTGTTAACAAAAATGTTTAAAAGGCTCATGGGGCAGAAGAGATGGCTTATCAGTTAAGGCACTTTGCTGTGAAGTCTTAGGACTCATGTTCTACTCTCCAGGTCCCATATAAGCCAGACACACAGTGATGCAAGTGTGCAAGGTCACACATGTGCACAAGGGGGTGCATGCATCTGGAGTTTGCAGTGGCTGAAGGCCTTGACACACCAATTCTCTCTGTCTCTCTGTCTGTCTCTGTCTGTCTCTCTCCCTCTCTCTCTCTCTTTTCTTTGCGTTCTCACATTAAGAAAAAAGTCTCCAGGGTTAAGTGGGTTTGAGTTATGCTGGCACATGCAATATAAAATTAAAACATCTTGATTGTAGGACTTTAATGTGCTGTTGAGCTCTGTAATGCAACAAGGTCATATTGCTAATTTATTTCACTACAACATAAATATATATTTTTTAAACAAGAAACATTCTCACATTCCCTTTCTTTTTCATTATTTATTTATTTTCAAGCAGAGAGAGAGAGAGAGAGAGAGGAAACAGAGAATGGGTGTGCCAGTGCTTCTAGCCACTGCAAATCAACTCCAGACACATGTGCCTTCTTGTGCATCTGGCTTACGTGGGTGCTGGTGACTCGAACCTGGGTCCTTTGACTTCAAAGCCAGGCACCTTAATGGCTAAGCCATCTCACCAGCCCTACAGCATAAATATTTAGAGAACATCTCATGGTCCTAAGGTTCTGCTGAACAGTGTGCCATGAACCTAGCGACAGGCAGGTATTCACAGTGTTACTTACTGTGCGTAGTCCTCAGAAGCATGTGAGCTCCAATGATTTGTAATTTTGTTGTTAATGTTTGAACTTTGGAAACTGTGAAGAATGTCATTTGGCTAATTAAGGAGCTCAGCTTTTCTTCACAACCTTGATTTTTCTTCCTGGCAGTGTCACCCATTTGAAGCAATAAAGCTTTTTAGTAATTATTTTTTCTGACAAAAAGGGCATCCGAGAAGTCACTGATAGGGCTGGTGACAATAATGAAGTAAGTACGAAGTTAGTCACGAAATTGTGGCCAGAAAATAGAGACTGTTAGAAATGCAGAAGAGGGGAAGATTGAACTCAGCTGGGGCTTTTCTGGATAGTAACACACCCACAATATGATCTGTGTGGCAACAAGAAAGAACGATTCAAGAATGGACTTCACTAAGTTAGCCATTGAGCAAAAGTGGCTCCACGTAAAAAATGGCTGCTGAGCTGGACAAACAAAGCTCGAAGTGCAAACTTTCTCTGCAGGGCTGTACACAGGAAGTTTGTGACAGGAGAGACGTGGAGAGATTCAGCACTCTGATGAAGTGTCCTTGTATCTGAATTTGGACATTTCTCTTTTTAATTTTTTTAAGTTATAGTAGGTATATTCTCTTTTTAAATTTTATTTTTATTTAGTTATTTTATTATTTTTATTATTTATTTGCAGGCAGAGAGAGAGGAGAAATGGGTGCACCACGGTCTTTGGCCATTGCAAATGACCTCCAGATATATGCACTACTTTTTGCATGTGGCTTTATGTGGGTACCCGAGGAATCGAATCAAATCAACCTTCCCCTCTTCCATATTTCTTATAGTCTCTATTTTCTGGCCACAGTTTCATGGCTAGCTTCATACTCACATTGTCTGCTGTGCATATTTATCTGTGAGCTACCTCCACAGATTTGTATATTTATGGCAGCCTGGTTGGTTCATCCTTTGAGCAGCACATTAATCCTTGGTGACCACGGCATCCTGAACACACCTGGTCTCATCTACTCTCAGAGGCTGTATAAGGTGTGGAGGGCGAGTACTTGGGTGGGAGAGGATCAACAGTCCTGTTTCTGTAGGGCGGTATTTATCAAGGACCCTGTTGTCTTCTATATCCAGATGGTTTATTCAAAGGATAGTGCTGGTGTCTTCTGTACAGATGAGGAAACTGAAGTCGACAGAGATTGAGGCACTTAGACCACATCACTGAGACCAGGGATTCAAAGCCAAGGCTGCATCCAAACTCTCTCTGCTCTGCCAGGCTGCTTTCTAATTAGCAATAGCATCTTCAGACGGAGTTAGTGTGGTTATTCTTCTGGTTTGTGGTGTTGGCACAGCAAATCTTCTGTTTTATCATCGGAAATTCATTGTGTTCCTACTCCTTATAAAACTGCCCGCTTTACATGAGAGAGAAAAAGTAATTATCATTTCCCCCGAAAAACAAAGAATAGATAACACTGAGATTAAAAGTTAATATAAACTGTGTATGTTTGGTAATAAGTATTTGTCAACACAGCTTCATTGGTTATAACAAACATACCCTCTTATGGGGGATATTATTAAGGAGGGAGGTTAGAGGTATGTAGGGATAGATAGCGGGTAGGAAATCTCGTTTTCTAGTACTCATATTTACTGTGAACCTAAAAATGTTCTAAAAACATAAAATATGTATATACAAGATATCCAAGCCCAGGTCAAATCTTAACTTCTCAATGCTACCTTCTTTATTCTCTTATAATAGATGATAGCTCTCTGAGCAATAGCAGTAAGAGTGCAGAGGACTGTATGACATGTAATATTTGTTGTTGTTTCAATAAGCAATGTAACATATTTAATATAAGAAGATAGGAAGTCACTTATTAGCTTGTGAGTTAGGCAAAGTAGCTTCAATTCTATGTACCTTAGTTTATTTTCTGTGGAATGGGGAGCCTAAGAACATTTGGCTTTTAGGTTCTTGCATTTGCTTACGGGCTATTTGACACTTTGAACAAAGGAACAATGTTTAACACGAAGTAGTCATTGCCCCATTTGGCCTGCAGGCTTCCTGAGGTTAGGGAATATGGTTCATCTACATCTGGCAGCCGCAGACACTGAATGAACATATTAATAAAATACACTGAATGAATGTCTGGTGGTTTGTTTATTCATAGAGTTTTGCTATAGTTTATCAGCATTGTTGAGGACTTTAAAGTCAGATGAGCGGACTTTGCACTTTGGTGATCCTATCTCTCCAGAGCTTTTCCTTTATAGTACTGATGTCCTCAGGGAAGACTTACATAAGAATATCTGTGTTCTATACAGATAAGGCAGTAGCTCACTGTAACAGAACTGAAACCATGTGGTGAATGAGTTTTATTTTAACATGGCAGAGAGCAGGTAGGCAAATAGGTCAAGTGTTTTCCTAGCCTGCTGAACTCAAAAGACCCAAACTTTAGGACACAAAGGACCTTTATTGTGGTGTCATCATGCCTTTTAGACAGACCTGGCTGTCTCTCACTGGTTGAAGACATAGAGAACATAAGATCAAAGGGTCTGAAGTAATATCTAAATGTGGATACTGAGGCAGTTACTCAAACATTCTCAGTCTTAGTTTGGTAATTCTTTTTTTTTTTTTTTAATTTGGTTTATAAGTATTAACTTTGATCACTAAAATTGAACCAAGATGTGTGTGTGTCTTCTATCTTATGTATATATATGTATGTGTGTATATCCATCTACATATCTTTATATATTATATATTTACATGTATATGTATATACATTTATATTTGAAAAAATGTACATGCATGGGAATTCCGCGTAGTGAGACTTAAGAAGTAACAGAGATCAGTAAATCACTACATGTTAGCGCATAGAAAATGCTCAGTGTGTGTGTGTTATTGTTCATTCCAAGACATCTGGATTACGTAACATAGAAAGTTTTTCAGTTGTTGATTTCATACTTTTTTCTTACAGGAAGAAATTAGGGCGTCAGCCATTATTACCAGCAAACACGCTTCTTTGTCCTCTGCCTTGGGACGCTGAAGCAGGTGCCAGACAGCCTTTCTGCTTGGTTAGTTGGTTCCACGTTGAACTGCATCCATAGAGGGCACCAGATGGAGAATGTAGGTTTGGGAGAGGAGGTCAGGCTGGCTGTTCTTTTGCTGTCTTCTTCCTGCTACTCTAAACATCACCCCCACAGTGCTTCTTCAACAGGTCTGCAGGTCTTGGCCATCCTTTTAGCTGAATCGATTCTGCAGAATTGCAGGCACTCAAACTCAGAAGGCCTCACCGCGCCCATCTGGGATGCCACAGGAACCAACCATCATTCCCGTTTCTCAGGTCTGGGTTACAACTCCATGGTCCCCTCCTCCAAGTGTCTGAGTATTGACAATTTCCCAGCCTTTTACATTTTTTCCTGAGTTCTGGGATTACCACTTTCTACAGTTTTTACCTTCTCAATTATCTATCTAACAGTTCACAATGCTTCCATTTAAATCTTCTCTGAAGTGAAGAGTTTCTTTGAGCTGACTTGATTAACCATCTGTCGTAGGGGCTCATATTTGTTAATACTGAAAGAATGCTCGCTAGTTGGCAAGATGTGAATTGTGTGGTGGTTTGCTTAGTGTATAGACCTTAGATCCACAGAAGTGGTGTAATCTAGAGGGCGATCTTGCCAAAGGCGCAGGACCCTCGGGGATACTTGTGCAAAGAAATGATGACATTGATCATCTGAACAATTACACGAGGACATTCTTGTCCTCAGAGCAAGTGTGGTTGTAATCACTTACCATAAGGCAGGTTGGTGTTCTTGGAGATATTCATAGGTTCCATGGTTTCACAAAGGCAGAGTGATGACTTGAGTCTGCAAAAGTTGGGGTGCACAGGTATGTTACAAAGAAGTCGATTTTCAATGGGATCTTGATCCATAAAAATCTTACAGTGGAACTTCTTTGTAAATGGTGTATTGTTGGACTAAAAAAGAAACAGAATTATTTGAGGATGAATATAAATAAACATGCAGGTATTTAATATCAATGCTTGCCTTGCTCTGGCAGGTGATGCGAGGCAGGACAACTGCTTTTTCTTGCCAAGGCCCAGCTTCTGCTTTGGCAACATAGTTTTGGGGCAGATGGGCTGTACCTCTGACTCATGTGGACATTCCAGTGTGTCCAACCTTAGCCTGGAAACAGCAAAAGCAAATGTCTACATTTTACATGTATGCATTATTCAGAGTTAAGCTGCTAGTAGATGTCAAATGAAAACTTCTTGGTCACTGGAATTTGGTCAATTGTAACTGTTTTGTGAGATGTCTAATTCTCTGTTGGGGAGAATGTATATTGTTCTCTTTATAGGACATGCATGTTCATATGATAATTTCACATGTGTGTATGTATGTGCATATATAAATTAATTGCTCCAAAATATTTAGCAATACAATCATTAAATAATAAATTTTATCTTGAAAGTTTTGCCATAGTCCATACGCAATCATTCTAAACCATGTATAGTTTTCTTTTTTTAACTATGCATTCCCTGTGAGTGCTTGTCAAGTAGATTTAAATGATTAAGAAATAGTTTTGTGGGCTGGAGAGATGGCTTAGTGGTTAATCACTTGCCTGTGAAGCCTAAGGACCCTGGTTCGAGGCTGGACTCCCCAGGACCAGGACGTTAGCCAGATGCACAAGGGGGCACACATGTCTGGAATTCGTTTGCAGTGGCTGGAGGCCCTGGCACGCCCATTCTCTTTCCCTCTCTCTATCTGCCTCTTTCTCTCTTTGTCGCTCTCAAATAAATAAATAAAAATAACAAAAAAATTTAAAAAAAAGAAATAGTTTTGTAAGGATAGCGGTGGAATGGGGAGTTCTGGCCTACTCACTCTGTGTGCATACCCACCACGGGTAGAGATATCATGCCCAGAAGCATCCCCTCCTCCCCAAAATAACTGACTTGCTGCTCTCACAATGCATAAACCACAACACCATAGGGAATACGTGCAACCCCGCTGAGGAGTGTCCCTAATGGAATGGGGGCAGGGACAAGGGAAAAGAAGGTGCCAACTCATGATGCATCCATACAAAATATGCTGTCAATAATAATAATAGCAATAGCAATAAAATAAAAAATATGAAGAAAAGACATTGCACAGAAAATTCATAAAGATGTAAATGTAATCATTTCTGAGACTGCCACTGGGAAAAATTGGAGAATGGTCACTAAAAGGTAGGTGGTTTGTTTGGGGATGATAAATATGTCTGAAATTGGATTGTGTATATGGCCACATAAGTCTGTCCATATTCTAAAACTCATAGAATTGGGCTGGAGAGATGGCTTAGCAGTTAAGCACTTGCCTGTGAAGCCTAAGGACCCTGGTTCAAGGTTCGATTCCCCAGATCCCCCGTTAGCCACGTTAGCAGTGGCTGGAGACCCTGGCGTGCCCATTCTCTCTCTCTTTCTCTCTATCTGCCTCTTTCTCTCTCTGTCACTTTCAAATAAATAAATAAATGATCAAAAAATATTTTAAAAATCCCATAGAATTATAGTTTTAAAACAGTGAATGTCAAGATATGTTAATTATACCTCATTTTACTTTTATTTATTTATTTGGGGGGTTGAGGTAGGGTCTCACTCTAGTCCAGTCTGACCTGGAATTTCCTATGTAGTCTCAGGGTGGCCCTGAACTCCCAGCAATCCACCTACCTCTTCCTCCTGAGTGCTGGGATTAAAAGAATGTGCCACTATGCCTGGCTCCCTCAGTTTATTTTTTAGAGAGGCAATTTGTAAAGATTAGTGTTTTACATTGGTTGGGATAATTATTGCATAAAACATTGTTTGGGTTATATACTCATTTCAAAAGAAGATTTATTTACCCAAATCAGAAGTGATGTGTGTGTGTGTGTGTGTGTGTGTGTGTGTGTGTGAGAATAGGCACAGGTGTTTAAAACCTGCTCTGAAGTGGGACTTTAGAAACATGACATGATAGACATACACAGTGGTTCCACGTGGCTATATTTTGGTTATTTTTAATTACTTCCACTTCCCCAAGCCACAGATATGTCTGGATTCACACAATGGAGGAAGTAGAACAACTCTGGGAGTATATATTACATCAGTAGCCATGCCTATAATGTCAAGCTAAATTCAAGACACTTTTTTTTGGATTGAGCACTCAGTTTATAACTAGAAAGACAGGTGAAATCACCAGCTACAACTACAAATAGCAAGTATGTGTTTCAGTGACTATATAAAACCTGTCAAGTCTGGGCTCCCTAGTTAGGAAGGGAGCTAGCTTTCATCTGGAACTGCTTGCTGGTGGGTGATTTACCCCCTTAAAGGCTACAGAGTTTTCTAAGGTAGAAATGACCCCTGAGGTTTAGTCTCAGATATGTTATTTTGTTAGGCACATTGCTGACTCAATGCTTAGTTACTAAGCACTCAGGAAAGGGCTGACCACTCAGTGCCTGGTTCTTGTTGCTTCATTGCTAGGTCAATATGGTGCAGTGCATGATGTGGCTTCATAGGATCCCAAGAAACTAACCCGTTTCCTGTCTTGTTACACTTCCGTGACCCATGATATTCAACCAGGGAGTAGGCATGTTGTTCAGTTGCCTCTGTGAGTGTAGCAGTTATCTGCTCATTACTGGGACAAAACACCCAAGTGGAAGCAACATATGGGAGGAAAGGGTTTATATCAGGCATAAGAACTCAAGGGGGAGTTTTATCATGATGGAGAAACTGTGGCACATGCAGGAAGCTGCCACACATTGGTGGGATTCTCCTAAGTCCTGGGCTTGGACTTGGACTCATAAAATGCAAGGTTTGCCCCAGTGACACACCCTCATCAGCAAGGCTCCATTTCCCAAATTTCCACTGGCTGTAAATTGAGTGTGAGGTTTAATCACAAACATAAGAGATCATGGGGGGCATTTCACATTCAAACTCCCACAGCCAGGACATTGTTGGGACATACGAGGTTTATTAACACAACTTCCAGGTCCCTTTAGCCAAAAGTCCTAATGCATAATGGAATGATGTTTTGTAGTACAAAGGAATCCCTAAAGCAGATGAGGGAATTCTCTCTAAAGAAGAGTATTATGGTCACCTGAAGCAAGCCTCATGTCTTCTTTCTTCCTAATATCATTGTAGTAGCGGCATGTGAGATTTCAAGAGGGAGTAGAGAGAGCAAGTTTTAGATCTAACATGTTGTTTTGCATCTGGCTTCACATGGTGCTTAAAATTCCAGCAACTTAGTGATGGAACAGAATGGTTGCCTTGAGTTTGAGGTCAACCTGATATGCATAGTGAGTGCCACTCCAGCTAGACCTACATAATAAGACCCTGTATTAAAACACCAACAACATGGGGCTGGAGAGATGGCTTAGTGGTTAAGCGCTTGCCTGTGAAGCCTAAGGACCCCGGTTCGAGGCTCGATTCCCCAGGACCCACGTTAGCCAGATGCACAAGGGGGCACATGCATCTGGAGTTCATTTGCAGTGGCTGGAGGCCCTGGCACACCCATTCTCTCTCTCTATCTGCCTCTTTCTCTCTCTGTCTGTTGCTCTCAAATAACTAAATAAAAATAAAATATATATATATAATAAAACACCAACAACAAAAAGATATACATGAAAGCAGCAGAGAACCAGATTTTCATCTTCTTTTTTTGTGTATGTATGTTTGTTCACATATATGTGGGTAGGCATGTTTGCACACATGTGTGAGTGTGTGTGTGTGTGCATGCATACACATGAACACATGGAGGCCAGAGACTGATGTCAAGTGTCTTCTTCAACTAACCTCTCCTTTATTTACTGAGGCAGGGACATGAATCCAGGGTTCATGAACTCAGCAAGTCTAGCTAGGCCACTTGCCCCAGCTATCCCCAGTTTGTGCCTTGAGTGCTGAATGTCACGTGGGCTGTCACTGCCATCTGGCTAGGTAAACTCTAGTACTCATACTTGTGAGTCAAGTGTTATACCAACTGAGCCATCTCTGATCCCCAGCCTCTCTTCCATCTATTTACTTACTTATTTATTTATTTTAATTTTTTATTGCTCAAAGCAGGTGTATAAGAGGCACTTCTCCATCATCCGCCACCACTTAAAGTTGTACTCTATGCACTGGGCATTTTCTACACATGGCACAATTATCATGTTAGTATAAAAACTTCTGTGACTATTTATCATCTCCATTTTACTAATCAAGAAGCTGAGTAAGAGTCAGAGAAGCAGAGTGAGTTATTCAAGTTCCTACCTGCTAAGACCTGAGAAAACTGGTATATTAACCCAGATGGTCTTTTTGTTTTCAGTTATCCTCTGTTACATTCATGTGGTGCTCTCATACCTTTCGTTTTCACCATGTCCTCCATTGCTTAATTCTCAGATTGTTTGAGTTTCTCAACTACCAGATAGCTGACTAATACAGTAGATGCTCGAATTCCTCTGTACTAGCCTCACTTTCAGCATCAGATGAGGCAGTTTTATAGTATAATGGTCCAAATATTGCCACATGAGTGTTCCATATCCTGATATTGACAAATCAACAAAGATCAGTTCTCCTTTCCCTCCATGTATGTGATTTTTGAACACAATATTTTCCTTCCTTTTATATCTCCTGATCTTTATTTAGAAGACACAAACCTATTTTGAATTTCTTTTCTGGAGGAAATTGAACAGTGTTCAGAAAGTAACGATAGAAGTGACTAAATTATTACAACAATGCAGACAATTGTAGCTTGTATGTAAGCGTCACAGCTTAATCAGAAGTACGAAATGAGTCTGGATGTGTGTACTTCATTCCTTTCCAGCCTGGGGTCTCCAGTGCCTGGTGCACTAGATTCATTTTTAGAGGCTTGTAGCAGATGGTTGGCTTTTCACTTTCAAACAGACATTATCTTTGAAAAAGAAGATGAAAGATAGTGAGTAATATTTCCAGATTTCCTTTCGGTTTGCATAACACATTTTCATTTCACTCAAAAACATTTTTATTTGGTAAAGTGATTGAAGGATAATGAACATGGTAGGAACTCACAGAGTAGTTTTATGTCTGAAGGCATTTGCAGCTCTCGGATCACAGCACATCACAATCTCCAGAACAGTGTGGGAGCCGTTTCATGGCTAAATGGCAATCCAGAGTGCCTGGGACCTGAGGGGTGGACTCCAAGCCGCAGAGCTCTCTCCACTTTAGTGCAAGTGAGTAAAGGAGCCATCAACACTGAACGTTAGGGCTGTAAGACTTGAGAAAGATCTTAAAGATGTTAATGAATATTCGTGTTTCTACTTCTCTTCAAAGATGAAGTTGCCCTAGGAATTGAGGTCTTCATTTATGAAAGTGATATGTTTTTCACTGTGTTAAGGAAGTTTGGTTAAGTTATAGGTCACAGGCTCATTCAGGTTGGATTTGAATCCTGTCTGTGTTGCTACTATGCTTAGGACCATGAGCCTTTATATTTTTGTTTTATTTTTATTTTTATTTCTTTGTTTTTCATCAGTCAGTAAGGGAAATAGCAGTATTCATCCTTGGTATTCTGGCAAAATTAAATGAGATTATGAATGAAAACCTTTAATATTGTATTAGAATCTTTGAAGTCACTCACTAAATGTTGACATTAACCACTCCACCCTTATTGCACACACACACACACACACACACACACACACACACACATATATATGTGGTGATATGGTGTTTGCATGTGTGGATATATGGATGATGTGCAAGTGTGGGTGAGTGTGAGTATGTATGCATGTGGAGGCCAGAGGTTGACATCAGATGTCTTTTTGGTGGCACTCCAGTTTATTTATTGAAGCAAGGTGTTTCAGTTGAATACAAAGCTCACCAGTTCCTTTACTGTCCAGCAAGCTTGCTCCATGAACCCGCTACCTTTTGTCTTAAGAGTTGGGATTACAGGTAGGCAATCACATCTTCCAAACATTCACGTGGATGCTTGTGATCCAATCTCAGGTTCTCACACATATGTAGCAAGTACTTTATCCACTAGGCCGTCTTCTCAAACCCCTATTGCTCATTCTGTTGAGTTTCCCTTTTGATGTGGAAGAAAAGGTCTGTGGGATTGGAACTCCAAAGCCAGTAGATCTCAAGTTTTGGGTTCTTATCCACATTAACAAAGAATTTAGAACACGCACTCAGAGGAGAGTAGATGATAAAACTTGTTTTAGGGAGAGTTGAGGGAAAGCAAAACAGGAAAGTGCCCTAGTGCCAGTGGCTGGGAAGGGAAGGGGAGAATAAGAAAACACCTCTCACATAGAGAAGAAGAGGATTAAGGCCTAAGAAAAATGTATGGGGCTGACACATGTGGCTCAGATTCAATTCCATGAAGCAGACATTCAGTTAAAACGAGCATCATCACCTGGTTTAGATGTGTAAGGGGGTCACCTAATTGGTGGGTGGGGTTAAGAAGCTGACTCAGAAAGAGCCAAACTACAGGTGCCAAGCCTGGTAAAAGTTAAGAAGCAGGAGATGCCTGCAGTCACTGTGGATGAGATGGAATCCAAAGCGAGATCTAGTCCGGCCAGAGCAGGCAAGGTAGCATCCATGTTTCTGTGGGTCAGTCCCTAGCTAACTACATATCAGGAGAACTCCACCTTGCTCCTAACCTGTACCATTTCTAATCTGCACCACATTGCTACATCCTCATGATTGTGTTAAAATATATTAATGAGGGATACTTGATATGTACAGACCTATCTTACAATCTGTGGTGTGAGAAGGAGGAAAGAATATTCACTGTACTTACAAGGATTTATCATGTTTTGTAGACAGTCCAGCTACCTTCATCTGTGTTCTCTACTCTGTTTTGTCACTAGTTATGTGATGTTCGTAGGCAAGAAACTTGAAATTCACTTCCATCCTTTGAAAATGGGAATCACCATTATCAGCCCTTTAGGGGTGTCAGGGAGATGGATGGAACTCATTGGGATGGAAATTACTTGGAAAATAACATTATTAAAAGACTACTTTCTTTACTCTGACTGTGGTATTATAATAAAATCTTATAGATAACACGTACATAAATGTTATGAAAACACAGGAAGTATAGCAGTGCAGTACCAAAACAGATGGCAACACAGTAAAGAAAAAGAAAAACAAATGAATGATAAAGGCTAAAGTTGAGTTTGACTGGGAAAGTTGATCCCTCCTCTGGATATATTTTAAAGTGATACACTTCAGAGGATTCAGAATGAATCAAATTCCAGAATACAACATGCATGTCAGTATACAGGCTGCTCATATAAATTAGAGTTGGATGGAAGGCAGGCTGGAGGGATGGCTTGGAGAGCAGGCCTGGGTATCTACTTTTGCCCTCAAATTCTGCTTCCTTGGGAATAGCTGCAACTGTGCATCAGAGTGGATTCGCTTTACACTTTTCCCAGTAATTTCCTTGTACAGGAAAAGTATATCTCTAGTCTGCTTATGAAGGCTTAGGACTAATAAAAGCAAAAGTTTCAATTAATTATTAGGGTTAAAGAGACAACTCAGGCTTTGACAGCTAAGGTCAAATCATTTCCAAAATCCCTTCCAGTGCAGAGTTAAGATTCTAAAGTGGCAGGATCCGGCTGCTGGTACCATCGTCAATCTTTTCTATTCTTAGCCAAGGTAATTGTTTAAGTGTTAAAATAGAAATGGCTTCGACTTCTTTGGAAAGGGAAATTTAAAGCCACAGTTTTCTGTCTAAAAGTACTTCAAACATTTGTGAACAAGAACTCTTAGTAAGACGGGTGGGGATGGGAGATGTGTATCAATAAGGAAGTCTGTGGGTGTCTGTATCTTTCACTTCAGCTCAATTAAGTTTATCGTGTTGAGTTCTGCTGACTATTTAAAGGGTGACATATTTTATTTTCTCCCCATTCTGTGTTCTTCTAAAGTATTTTTAATTTCACTCAGACTTCATTCTAACCAGAGAGTTACTGTCATGAACTTGTGCAAGACTTGTGAGCTTCTCTTTTTAGTAGAGAATATGAAGAAATGAGGAAGAAGTCACAAATTCATTGAGCTGCTTTGCTGTAAGAAAGCAAAGGATTGATATCACATTCATAACCATCTATACATATTTCTACATATATTTATAACATATTAATTGATAAACACATAAACCTAAGTCCCCTTCATGTGGACTACAAAGATGAAACCACAGACAGGCAAGTTTACTGCATACTCATGCTCACTGAGATCTTATATTCATTATTATGACTGTGAGGAACCATGAGATTTTTGAATTGCCTTTCAAATTGTCAAAAGCACCTTAAATCATGCTAAACATCTCTTAGTGTCAAACAGCCTAGTGTTTGAGAATTGATTTTCTGGATATGGTACACATGGCTACTTTTTATTAACCAAAATTCAAAAGCCCACTAGCTCTTAAGTGGTTTTAAATTATTTGTTCTGGATAACTTTTTCATCTAACTGTAAGACTGGAGTATGCTCTTCTCTCAAAGAAATAATAATATATAAGTGTTTAGAATCCTGACTTCCTACAGAAGTTTATTCTAAAACTTTTCTTTTACAACAAGTATTATGAAACTACTATCTAATTATTTTGGAAAACATGGAAATAGAGAACCAGAAAGGAAAGCAAACATTTTTTTTTTATTTGCATGAATGGGAATTAACTCATTTATTGATTTCTTTACATATCTTGGTATTTATTTACAGATGAGTTGTCTATGTGCATATGCATATGTGTGGAACACAACCATACACACTCAGTCACACAGGTGCATCCCTGTGTCCTGTGACTTTCTTTGATCCAGCAATCATTCATTTAGTAAGACCCTAGTGGACCAAGGAAATGTCAATACTTTTCCCTAGCTGATTGTTTGACTTTATGGAAACATTTATTTAAACTTGGGTAATTTGAGACAGGCAGTAGGCTCATTTTCCCTTGATATAAATAATTATTAAAAAATAAAAATGGGGCCTGGAGGGATGGCTGAGCAGTTAAGGCACTTGCCTGCAAAGCCAAAGGATGCAGGTTCAATTCCCCAGTACTCATGGAAGCCAGATATACAAGGGGGTGCATGCATATGGAGTCTTTTGCAGTGGCTGAAGGCCCTGGCACACCCATTCTGTCTCTATCTCCTCTCTCTATCTCTTTGCTTGCAAATAAATAAATTAATTTAAATTAAAAAAATAAAGATGGGCTGAAGGGATGGCTTAGCAGTTTAGGCATTTGGCTGCAAAGCCAAAGGGCACAGGTTCTGTTCCCCAGGACCACTGTTAGCCAGGTGCACAAGGGGGCCACATGTGTCTGGATTCATTTGCAGTGGCTGGAGAACCTGGCGTGCTCATTGTCTCTCTTTCTCTCTCTCTCCCTCTTTCTCTTTCAAATAAATAAATAAGTAAATAAAAACAAGTGCTGGGGAGATGGCTCAGCAGTTAAAGCGCTTACTTACATAGCCTAATAAACTGGGCTCGATTCCCCAGTACCCACGTAAAGCTAGATGGACAAAGTGGCATGTGCATCTGGAGGTCATTTGCAGTGGCTGGGCACCCTACTGCTCCCATTCTCCCTCTCTGTCTCTCTGGTTGTCTCTCTCTGCTTGCAAATAAGTAAAATATTAAAAAAAAAAGAAACCAAGATGGGCTGGATTCATGGCTTAGTGTTTAAGGCACTTGCCAGTGAATACTAAGGAACCAGATGGTTCAATTCCCAATACCCAGGGCCAGCGGTACAAGGTGGCACATTAGTCTGGAGTTGGTAGTTGGCTGAAGGACCTAGCATGTCTATTCTCTACCTCTCACTTTTTTACTCTCTCAAATAAATGAATAAATAAAATATTTTTTAAAAACTTAGAAAAACAATAAAAAATTTCCAAAACCAAAACATTAGAAACTGTTATATCTGTCTACATCTTTACTATTGAGTTCATATGTCAACTTGCAATGGCTCTGACCTTGCTGAACTATGAGAGACTCATAATCTCCAGAAGGGGAAGGAAACCTTAAGGCGTGGCCAAGAGCTCCATGCTTTGCAAATGCAGCCATGATGGGATGGTTGCATACTCTTTCCTGCCAAATCCTCTTTGTGGTATGAATGAATAACTTCTTCTTTCTTGGCTCTGGGTTCATGTTCTGATTTGGCTGCCTTCATTATCCTGAGCCAGGCCAGGGTTTACCACTAGGTTAGCTTTATGGAATGTTTTGAGATTATGTCTTCTTCAGTTTTCATGAAGACTTCCATGCAAAGGATGGATGATGTTAACTGTCCTTACCATTTAAATGTGCCTCTATTCCCAGTTAATTTCAGCTACCCCATTCATATGCAAATTTGTAGTTGATAACATAGAAAGAAATACTAAAGAAGTAGCAATACATTTTAAAGTAGCCATTTTAATAACAAAGATGTACTAAACATAAAGGAATTTATTTTGATTTTTACATTGACATAGGAGAAATTACATTTCGATGACCTTTCCTTTTACAAATAAATGTTGTTGTCTACACAAGCTCTTTTAAGTAAATAACTCTACATATTAATATGATATGCTTGTGGCTTGTGAGTTGCATGGCTTTGAACAGGTAACCCTTCCACATCTCATCTAAAGATGAGGCACTGGGAATGCTTAGTTAGACATTATAAGTTTTGGTGTGTGTGTGTGTGTGTGTGTGTGTGTGTGTGTGTGTGTGTGTGTCGGGGGGGGGCTTTCAGCTTTCAGTGATTTAAAAACATGGAGTGTGTTTAATCTTGTCTGGTACAGAGTGAAAATCTCAGTAAAGGTAGCTACAGATAATATTATCCTTTCAGATTAGCTTTAATACTAGTTTCAGATTTATTATTCACTTAACCTGATTCTGTTAGTGTATGTCACTATTGCCATGCAGTCAGCGTATTTGACGCTTTAATGATTCATTGATGCTTTTACTATGCTCTACTTATTTGCAAAATAATTTAAAGTTATGTCACATGGCACAATAGAGATAAAATGAAATCAGAAATAATGCAAGCAAATAAATGGACAAAGAATGATTTTACTAGGACATATATTTTAGAAGGATATTCTATCAGAGCTTTGGGTTTTTCACCTGAAAAGACCACAAAAAGCATTAAAGGATGAATAATGAATTATGGATATTTCACCATGTTTTAAAGAGAAGCATTATTTTGTTAAGAGATGTCTTGAGACTGGAGCGGTACCCTTTCAACCCTGAGGGCCTGGCAGACCTGAGATCACCTAAGTCCGATTCCCCAGTGCTTTCATAAACAGCTGGGTGTGGCCACACAAACCTGTAACCAGAGTCCTTTGGGAAACAAAAATGAGAATTACTGGCATTCACAAAAATGGCAAGCTCCACAGTCAGTAAGAAGCTCAAGGAAAATAGTTGAAAACTGAAGAAGTAGGGACAGCCAACATGCCGTTATGGCCTCCACACACATGTGTAAGGGACACAGGCATCTACATACATAGATGCATCTACCTTCATCCCTCCCCCTCCAACACACACACATGCACACACACACACACACACACACACACACAGACTTGACTTTACCTGGGGGTCTAGTAACCCTAATAATGCCTTCATTATGAACGTTACCAAAACAGTAGAATGTCCTAGATTTGTAAATTTTACAATGGCCAAGTCATATTTTTTTTTCTTGGTGCTATAAACTGAATACAATCATTTAAATTAGAAATACACATTATTTCCTTGAAATTTTACTTATTTGTTTTATTTTGGATGTTATAAGCATTGATTATGGATATTTTAAAATAAATTACTCTTTTCTTTCATCTTTTGATCCTTTATTTGAACATATTCTTCCTTCATTGAGATAGATTATAATAGGTGGTAAAATTTCTCATTAATTAGCATCAGTTTACTTTGTAAAGAGTTTGAACTGTTCTGCTTTATGTCTAATTTACTTTGAAGATGTCTCTCCATTTTTCATGATGGAACACATCTCTAGAGCAGATCGTTTATTTGCCAAGAAAAATCACTGTTATTTTTTACACATAGATGTATCTCGCTAGAGTTGAGACAGAAGTCATTTTCTTGATTTAACTTGAAGAAGGAGAGAAGGAATATTTGAAAATGCAAGGACTTAATTCAGTCTACATGTACTGAGAAATTTAAAGACATTGGATTAGCTGTTGATAATTCCATAAAATTCATCAAAACTTGAGATTATTATCTTAAAACATCTATAGAAGAAAAGACAGACCCAATACAATAAAGTACTTAAATGCAGTGTATTCAGTATTTTTTCTTATGTGTGGTGATAAGAGTAATCATAATTTTAATATTAAAAGAAAGGGGAAAATTGTGAGCTGGATGGATGGGTTCCTAGGCACAAATACCACTAAATGAAGAAACATGTTGGCAAAGATATGAGACAGACGGCAACTTTTCCTGCTCACAGCGGATGCCCCCAGTCAGACAGGAGTTTCAGGGCTGCCGCATGTTATTGATGGTAAGACTGAGCAGTCTTGTCTAGGAAGAGGGTAGAGAGGTTTCCAGATGCTTGAGACCTTACTAAGTATTTGGCAATAAAAATCATGGCAAAGAAATGTGCCTCACTGTAAATTTTCTATCTTCAAAGGCTTTTCCCATCTATTAATTAATTTTAATCTTAAAAGAACCCTCCTTATTACTATTATGCTACTTTTATAGATGAGGCAAACAGAGATTAGGTGTGTTGTAAATTATTAAGAATAGGTAGATAGAACATGCAGATGACATGTAGAATACAGTTTTTTTTTAATCCTTATTGCCTTTTTCCATTCTTCTCTCTACATGTTAAAAATCTGGTGTGCATGTGTAATATGTGTGCATGTTTTGTGTGATGTACATAAAGTGAATTCTGATATGGGATTTTTTTTAAATAAGGTGGAGCTGTATCATCAGTAAATTCTGTGCATGAAGAGAAATGATTATATTTCCCAGAATGACTCTTTGACCTTCATAATAATTAAATTTCTAGCATCATGATGGACTTTATAATGAGTTCTATTTCATTTGGTATAATATTAATTCCTCAGTAGGATACTGAGATTTTTAAGCTACTTTTTATTTTCATTTTTATCTAATACCCAAAATGATAAAATAGAATGTTTCCGCTAGTTGGATGTTAGAATGTAGGCTAGCGTGGTGATGGGAGAATGGACCAGATGGACTTCTCAGTCTCCTTCATTTTACAGAATTTACTATTGTCTCATCTCTTCCTACTACAAAGTGTCTTTCATACAAAAGCTCAGAGTCGAAGCACTATTCCAGCCATCCTTTATACAGAATCCCCTGGTCTCTTTAGAACAGCAGAGCTGAAGGTCCTTCGATCTGACACAGTGTTTCAGTGACTTTTTCTTTCATTGTTACTTATGTCCTCACAGAAACACTGGGGTTCTTGTTATGCTGGGTTTTGTATATCTCTTCTGAGCACTTACTGGTTGGGCACATAGCCTTTGTTTCAATCACAGGTGATATCTTTAATTAGGATAAATCATAGCAAAGTCATTGCTTTTTTCTTGAGGTCTTATCTAGAATATAGTGCATGGAAAAATACAAGCATGTGGGACACTGTAACCATATCCTGTCACAGTTTTAGATAAAAAGAAAAAAAATAAACTAGACTGCTTGCATTTGCCACTTTTGCTGAAAGATCGTTTTTATGATCTGTGCGTGGGATTTGCTTTTGGCCTCATTGTAAGAGCTAGCTCTCTGCAGTAGAGTTCCTTGTTTTGAGCTTATTGGATGGCCTGCCCATAACCTTATGCTTCAAGCAGAAAACAACAAACCCAAGTTTTATATTTTGCATTAGAAATGTTTTAGATTATGCTGAGGATTTTTTTAATGTGGACACAAATCATAGAAAACAAATTCTGATCAATGAAGATATAAAAATGGTTTATTGGTTTCCCATCACAAGATGCCTTACAGGAAAGAGTTTTAGCACATGATAAAACACAAAAAAGGACTATTATCAAGGCTCTTTTGTAGTTGATAAGTTTTCCTAGATTAGATTTTATTTCTTAAGAGATTGAAAAATCATCCTTATCTTAGTATATTTGATATCAAGAAGATTCACATTTGCAATGCTTTGAATCATATTACAAATAAAATTCTACACAACTGGAGTGTAAAGGAAAACTCTGTGTCTACCAGACCATCAATGAAATGATGTTTACATTTGCAATATCAATGTTTGCTTGCATGCATTCTGACTTCTGTGTGCTAGAAACAGTTCTATGTATAGTAACTCATCATGGCATGAGGTATTTTATGTTTATTTTAGTAGTAAGGAAACTGAAGTATAGCAAGGGTGAGCAAACTTGCTTAGGACCATGAGGATGAGTGTCAGGACTGGGCTTCACTCTCAAGCATGCTGACCTAGGAATTCTCACTTCCTGAGTCAGTACAGCCTGATATGCCTTCTGAGTCATCAAAAACTTACATTAAGGTAATTCCATCCTTAATACTCTAACTCATATTTTATTTATTTTTGTTTTATTTTATTTTCTTTTACAAGGTAGGGTCTTGCTGTAGCCCAGGCTGACCTGGAATTCACTATATGTAGTCTCAGGGTGGCCTCAAACTCACATGATCCTCCTACTTCAGCGTCCTGAGTGCTGGGATTAAAGGCATGTGTCACCATGCCCCCAGCTCATTATATTTTATTTAAAAAAATCATGTAAAAATCTCTATTGAGAATATATATTTATTAACCAGCAGTTTCCATCTCTCTGTCATGTTGAATTAAAGTTGACTTTAGTTTTCACAAATTTTTTCATAATCAGGTCAATAAAACCTTCCATTGTCAGAAAGTTTTTGCTCTGGTCCCAAGATAGCCACATTGCAGAAAGAGTCCCCCCCCCCCCATGCTACTACTGGCAACAAGTCTGTTCTATGAATAAAATGAGATTCTATTGAGGTACGTTGTACAAAGTATGCAGAAAACTGGGCCCTGAGCCTCTGAGAAAGAAAGAGTGAGAGAGAGAGAGAGAGAGAGAGAGAGAGAGAGAGAGAGGGAGGGAGAAATCTGTGAAATGCTTCAACTTAGGGTAGAAATATTCCAAGGAATTGGGAAAGTTCAGTGGAATTAATTAATGAAAGAACAAGTTACACAGTCTGCTAGTCCCCTGGATAGACTGTTCCACTTTCCACATTGTAACCCTAATTTAGAAAGAAGAATTAGCACTTGTATGTCAAAGCAATGCACTTCTGTTTTCATGCATCATATAAGCATGTATGATGGAAGTAGACTAATTATGTAAGAATTGGAATTACCAAGTTGAAATAAATCTTGTCTAAAGTTCAGTATTTCTCCCATTATTACCCTTTGTTCAAAAGGTTAATCTGTCTGTAAAATATGATACTGTGATACAATTCTACTATAGATTGTCAGAGCCTTAGTTATAGAGGGAGGGAACGGGTTGACAGAAATGGTATAAATTAAAAAAAATAAAAATAAACTAAACTTCAAATGTACTATTTGAGGGAATATGAATTAGTTATGTTTCTTTGATGGCAGGTCCACCCCTTATGCTATCTGGATAAGGATGTTTACTGTAAAACTAGAAAAGTTAATATCAGAGCATTGGACTTAAGACTTGTCTCTAGAAGTATTTTTCATGAGCAGAGAGTAAATGTTACCATTGCATCAGTAAATAGTTTAACTTATCCCCCCATTTATTGCCCTTTTGTCAGCTATCGGTGGATTGGATGTAAAAGAGAAACCTTATTTTGCTTTGTCTGAACCTTTGAATCAGCTGTCAATGGTTGTGTCCTACTTATATGATACCAGAGAGTCTTCCCTGCTCTCATAAACTGTTTACATCTATGAAGCAAAGCTGCCACCAAACTACACAACACATCATCCACTTTCCTGGAAATTGGTAGAAAACAATTAAAGCTGAAACAAAAGCTCCATGAAGAGGAAGGGTGGGATATCTCTCTTTGCAGTAGGATGCCGTGCATTTATTCTTCTGTGCCACCTTACAAGACTGGGGCAGCGGTCATGCTCCATGCTTTCCCAATGAGGCGAGAGACCAGAGCGCAGTTAACGTGTTTTCAGGACATGATGGTGGTTTGGAATCTCTCGAGTCCTGGTCCATTGCTGGGCTCTCTGAGCCATGCAAGCACATCCCTGCATCTGTTCTCCTTCCTGAGGTCCCTTCTCAGTCCTGGGCGCATTTTTTTAATAATGTTGGATAGGATGTGTGTGGTGATTAAAGCCCCCCAGATGTCCGTTCTCTGTAACAGCTAGCATCTACAAGGAATTCATTCTATGACTTCTCACACTCTTTTCTGCCAAATGTCATAAAGAAACTAGTGGGTCCTGAAATGAAATAGCTTTGTTTCTCCATGGTTGGAGTACAGATTGTTAAAGGAGGGTAATCTGTCTCAATAGTCCCTCTCAAATGTCTTAAGCTTTCAAAAGAGAAAGGTGTATATGCATTTGTTCTGAGAGAAAACAGCTCCCTTGAACAAAATCCTTTTGCTTGTTTCTGTGTTGACATGGCCGGTGCTGAGACAGCCTGTGCTCTTGGCACGCTGGGCACACACCAGTGGCTCATGTGTCTTGAAAGGCCCTGTATTTCTGAAGCATCCACAAGCTAACTGCAAGGTTTAATTAGAAATATTCAAGCTGCATTCTTTCTCTGGGCTTCTGTCTCCCTGATGGCCCTTAGTTATCTTTGAAACAAACTGTTGTTGCTACTGCCAGGTAGGTAGAAAGCACACAGAGCTGATATAAATTGATAGACTCTGTCATGTGCTCAGACCACACAGCATACATTCAAGAGGATCATTATGCTCAGAACATTCTCCCTAGCTCTGGTTGAAGCATTGGTTTTGAAAAGTACTATTTTAGGGGTTAGGAAGATGGCTCAGTGGTTAAAGGCCTTTGCTTGCAAAGGTTGCTGATTAGGCTTGATTCCCTAGCATCCATGTAAAGCCTGAGACCCCTGACGTTGGCATCTGTGATTCCCGCAGGGCTGTGACAATAGGAGTTGAAGCCAGAGGATTCCAAAGCTTGTGGCTACACTACTGTGAAATTCCCTCCCAGATAGGAAGTAGGACAAAGACAAAGACAAAGACACTTTAAGGTTGTCCTCTGGCCTCCACATGCATGATGTGGTGTGTGTACACACACACAATAGATAAATAAAACTTTTCTTAAAAAGTACTTTTAAAAATATTCTTTGTTAAATTATAAAGATATTCTAGAATTGTCTCTGTTACAAGCACCATAGGGAATCGGGATGAGTGTGACATGTCCGTGGTTCACAAATCCTGCCTGTGCCACTTGAACTCATTGACTGTTTCTTTATTTCATGCCTCTGGAGCATCCTTGTAGCAGATCTCAGCTTCTTTTCTAAAATTTGGTTCAAACTGAGAGGTTATTAGTGCTCTTGGGTTGTTTGGAGCACAGGCAAAAGAAACCAGGGAGACGATGGAGAGTGGAATTTAAAGAGGAAAGTGGGGGGGGGGAGGGAATTACCATGGGATATTGTTTACAATCATGAAAGTCATTAATTATAAAAATATAGATAAATAAATAAAATAGGGAGACCATGTTGTTGGCTCTCCAGGGCTTCTCTTGGGGCCCTTAGCTCTCCAAGGTTTATCTCAGCACCTTCTCTCCCCATGAAATCTCTGTTAGTCCCTCATGATTCTAGATGCATCCCCTTTCGCTCCTGCTATTATAGCTTTTTTTTTTTTTTTTTTGAGGCAAGGTCTCACTCTAACCCAAGCTGATGTGAAGGTCAATATGTATAGCCTCAGGCTGGCCTCAAACTCACAGCAGTCCTCCTGCCTCTGCCTCCCAAGTGCTGGGATAAAAGGCGTGCGCCTCTACGCCTGCTTTATTGTGGCAATTTTAAGTTGCATGACCTCCAGGGCCTTGTAGGTTGTTAGTGACTCACCTAGGTAGATTGAGTCCTAATAAGACAGTCCATATTGATTATGCATGCCCTATTGATAGAGGCTTGGCAAGCATTATCTCACTCCTTACTTACCTAGTAAGCCCGGGCAGAAAAGTCCACAATTTACAGAATCTTACAGATAAGGCAGAGATGAAACCTCCTATATTGCTCAAGTCAGCAAGTAGGTGCTGGTATTGCATTTGACGGCTTAGAACTCATTCTGGCCAGTGCCTCTTGCAGTTTGTGCCACAGAGTTGCTGCTTTGCTAGTAATTAATAGACGTCTCAGAGAGTCAAGTGCTCTGCAGTTAGCCAGCCCATTCCACTTCCTGCACCTAACCATCAAATTTGCCTTTCCTCAATGCTCTGGGTGTGACATGTCCCTGGATACCTTTGACTCCCACTACAAACCTCTCAGACTTCTGTCAGTTCCAGCTAGATTTTCTTTCCTCTGTTGACTAACCATATTTTTTTTGTCACATGGGTGGTGAATACATCTGATTTCTGTGCCAGGAACCCTTCTTGTTTTACTTCATCCATTTCTTTTCTTCCCTCATTGGTCAAGCTTACTTCCTTTCAAGAGCCCCCTAGCAAAACCTGCAATGGCATGCTGCCTTTCTTTTTAAAAGATTATCGTAGGGCTGGGAGGTGGCTCAGTGGGTAAGAGGACTTGCTGCCCAAGCATGGGGCATTAGAGGGCCTGATTCAACCTGAATTCTATTTCCTAGCCTCCAGGTAAAACTCCCAGGAGTGGCCTCACATGCTTGTAACCCCAGTCCTATACCGAGCACAGACCAGAGAATCACTGAGGCTCCCGGGTCGGCCAGTCTGCCTATAAGGGCCGTTCTAGGAAAGAAGAAAACACGCTGATTAGTGACAGAGGAGGACACTGGGTGTTCTCTTTTGCCTCTCCACATATGCATGCACACAGAGCATGGACATCTGCACACGCATGTGCGCTCATACACATATGTATTTCACATACATAATGTGCACTTATGCAAACCAAATAAACAAAGAATAAAAGAAAAGATAAAAAAGCAGGAGGGGAAAAAAAGTACCACAGTAAGAAATATAAATTGTTCGTGGAGCCATAATGGGTTTTGTTTATCACTGAAACCCTTGATTCCCTCAGCGGAAACATCAAAACTGTTCATGCAATTAGTCACATTTCAACATGCTTTTAACCTTCCTGAAGGTCTCCACTTTTCTCTTAACTGAATCATCTAGATAATTTGCCTCAGCTGTTATTGAGGCATTTCAAAAGGAAGTTCAACTAAGCCTGTGGCATGCAATACTTGTTGCATATTAAATTCACTTAAGGAACTTCAAAAATGTAAGCAACTTTGTATTACTTTTGATCAATTAAGTCTGAATCTGTTATACTTTTGATCAATTAGGTCAAAATCTGTTCCACATAAGTGTCAAGCATCAGCAATTTTTTTTTATTCCTTTAGGGGTTACTAAAGTGCCACCAAAATTGAAAACTACTGACTTAAATGGTAAGTGCTCCTGGTGGGGATCCTATAGAAATGCTCTTTGCCAAACAGGTGTATACATCTCAGATGACAACCGAGTGTGTGCAACTGCAGGTGGACCTGCTTGATAGCAATGCACTTATGAAACCAAACATTTTGTGAGACTTCACTTTTTCTGCTCATTTGTATTTTAAGTGAAACTCATGTTGTCCCCATATCATTTCATTTGCTTCTTCATGTGCCACAGGCAGGTTGCTGTTAGCATTTCAGTGAACTCTTGGGCAAGAATCTGTAATGCAGTCCACATGTGAGTTTCAAATACTGCGACTTTCCAAAGTTGTCCTTCTTTGCTAGATATAGTCAGTTTTTCACTGGAGCTAAAAAAAAAAAAAATGATGCAAGAAAAAAATATATATATATAATTTGTGAGGGATCAATATTCCTATTTGGCTCACTCTGGGTTTGGTACACCATTACATACCTACCTACCTTTGAATGCCTAACTTCATTTCCCAGGGGCTAAATGTAACAGCCAATTTTCAAAAAAATAAAACTTCTAAAAGCTTTCTGTTAATGACAAATGCTTCTAAAAGCTATACCCATTTTAGTATAATAAACCATGTGTGTTGAAAGTGTATTTCCCTGGATGTAAGCTTTTCAAAAAACTTGTAAGGGGTAGAGTGGTACTTTGAGAGGCTCGAGTATCAGAACTCTGCAGTGGAAATCCCAATTAGAGATTAAATAAGGGAGTTCGGCTTGGGTTTTTCGAACTGCTGAATGAATGTGAATGGATGTACATGAAGGAAAAGCAATGGCTTTGCCGGAAAGCTTTTAATTTGTGCATAGAAAATGCATTCTTTTTTTAAAATGCCCTTTATATATTTATTTATTTGATGAGAGAAAGACACAGGCAGAGAGAGAAAGAGAGAGAGGGAATGGGTGTGCAAGGGCCTCCAGCCACACTGCAAAGGAACTCCAGACTCACGTGCATCTAGCTTACCTGGCTCCTGGGGAATTGAACAAAGGTCCTTTGACTTTGCAGGCAAATGCCTTAACTGCTAAGCCATCTCTCCATCCCCAAGAACATGCACTCTTGAGTGAGATGTGCTATTGATTCATAGTTTAGCTGAAAGTAGGCGACATTTGCTTTGTACAGATTTGTTCTTAAAATAATAGTGAGAAGCATGACTGTCAATAAAATTGTTAAGAGAAAAGAGAGGAGAAATCCTCTGTTACGCTGAGTTTTCTATGCAATTCAGTGGGAAATAAAGGTCACTTCTACATGTATTGATTTCAGGCCTTTCTTATCATTAATGTCTACAAGGCATATTTTACTAGAATGTGACCGAAAAAAAAAAAAAAAAAAACTTCAATGGAAACCATTCCCATTAGGGAAGATGAGAGCTGAACAAGAATTCATGGAGACAAGTGAGAAGACAGACATGAATTCTTGGGAGTCAAGGATCAGATTTAGGATTTTTGTAACACTGCTTTACCAAAGAGCCTCTGTGACCAGGAAGACTGGCATTCAACTTGTGGATTTGCAAGGGGTAGAAAATGTAACTGTGCCTACACATAGTTAAAGTTCTGTGAGTGGTACTTGATCTTTTGATGAAGAGAACTAAGGTAATTGCACACACACACACACACACACACACACACACACACACATCACGATGTGATCTACAGGATTTTAGTTTAAAATGGTTACCCATATTTCTTTCACTTTCAAAACTAGCCTACCATGTTGATGATTTATAAGGTCATTTTCCTTAGGAGTGTATTTTACCATTCAAAGCTCGTTTCCTGAGGTGTGACTAGTTGTGTAAACCTTGTACACTGATAATGATGGTCATTTGTATTGGAATTGTCATCATCCCCATGGCTGATGCTGTGCCTCAATTCCCCATGATAAGAAATTATAAATGAGTCTGTCCTCTGTAACCAGCAGGTTTCCCTTGGGAGGTCTGGAACTTGATGTTAGCAACTCCACTAATGACCAGTTGTCCTTTTTTTTTTTTTTTTTTTTTTCTTTGTGCTAGTAATGAAATGTGCAGATGACTCTAAATTCCAAATTCTGAGAATTGGAAACCAAACACTGAAGCATGAATAGCAAAGGGATTTAAGCCCAGGCAGAACATATATCCACTTAGGGTGTATGATAGGGTGACTTTGTAAACCAATTTTGTACAACCTCAGTGGTCCATTAGACCAAGGTGGGACAAAGCACAAAGGCGACTGGGAAGTCTGTAACAATGGTTCCTTCAGTTTCCAAGTCAAAGGGAGAATATTGGCAAGACAAGATTACCTGCAAACTACTTGGCATTAGGTTTCATCCCTTTCATGAGTTAGCATATCAAGCAACCTGCTGCTTCTCAGAGGTTCTCAGCTTCCTTTTGTAAATATTGAATCAGTATTGTGCCCATAAATACTTGCCACACCCATGCATTTCAATGCAAGTTGATCAGCAAGTAACAGCAGCATTTTAACACCAAAATTGACCCTACATTCCATAGTAAGTTGTCATGAATCCCAGTGAACATACACATACAACTTTCAAGAGATACCATAACACATATGTGATGTACTTTTAGAATCACGATGAAGTGTTTTTCTAGTAGTTGTTATATGTTCAACAGCTCTGACATCTACTCACATGCTAAGAATCTATAACCTAGATTAGAAACTTGAAATGTTCTAATTATCTCTTCTTTTTGTACTGATATCCATTAATTTTTTAAGTATAATGAAAACAGTATTCTAGACTTTCTTGCTTACTTCTATGTCTAATATCCCAAACAGCACCTGATTCATGCTAGGTAATAGTTAGTTGTTATTTGTGGAAGGAAAAGAAAAGGAAGGAGTAAGGAATGGATAGAAAAAGAAACGGAGGGAAAGAGAAACAAGAGAATGAAAGAAATTTATGTCATGAATCACTTGGCACAGACTACAAAGCAAATACTTTGATGAATGAAAGACTGAAAGGAAGCGTGTGAACAAATCAGTGCTAATCATCTAGACTGTTGTAAATACACGAATGGGAAGGATGCTGGCTGAATGAGATAATTTCCCCCATTCTTCTTTGGCAAAATAGATTTTTGCTCCGGTCCCACAAAGCCTTTTATGTCATTTACTTCTGCAGTAGTTCTAGGTTTTGCTGTTGGTTTGTCACTTTGGTTCTGGACTTTAAGAATGGACTAGCTTTTTTTTTTTCTTTATAGAATACAAAGACACTTTGATTCAACTGTGGGCAAGATGAACTCCTGACATTAAATTCTGTTGAGAATTGAGTTTTGAGGAAAGGTTCTACTAAAGGCATTTTGTGCCTACGTTCAGCAAGGCTAGAAGGTTCCAGAAATAAAGTATAAATGGAGTGACATTCTTGTTACTGGGGTTTCTACTCAATTGTTCTACAATCAAAATACATCCTCCAAAAATCAGAAAGCAATATCTTAAGTTCTTCTCACAGAAATCAGCCTCTTCTGATTGTAGAAAAGGCCTGTGTTCCTGTTCTTATTTGATTGAACCATTCCTCACAGTTGATTTTCTCTGTGAAGTGTGTAAAAGTGACCATTTCCTTTGAATGCCCATCAGCCCTGTATAAAAAGCTGCAGAAAGGAAGGGAAAGGAGGGAAGTGGAAGGGACTTGTGAACAAATGACTATACACCCAAGATTGAGCACTTACAATAGGCCAAAGGAATAATTATACCAAAGTCCACCTTGGTGAACCAGTGAGTTAACTGGGCTACTTACAGGAGTGTAGGTGAAGAATTACTAACAGAAGCACATGAGACTCAAAGAAAGGTGACAGGGAAGTGGCAATGCTTGGAAGCTGCATCCCCGAGGCTCGCTGCACAGCTTTCAGGCACCTAGGAATGTCTCTTCTCCCAAATAGTTCTTACTCGTTATATAACCTTGGGGAAGAGCCTTGTGTATCTTTCAAGTTTCAGGAGTTCCCTTATATTTTCAAGGTCCTTACACCCTGAAGCTTGTTTACTCCCTTAGCCTTAACTAGCCTAAATTTCAGTTTGCAGCTCCCTAATGAACCCTCCTCAACACTTGCTTCAGTAGGCAAGTGTTGCAGTCAGGTTCAGCATTGCTGGTAGAAATCACCCAACCAAGAGCAGCTTCTGGGAAAAAGAGGTTTATTTTGGCTTACAGGCTCAAGGAGGAAGCTCCATGATGGAAAACAATGGCAATGAGCAGAGGGTGCACATCACCCCCTAGCCAACATAAGGTGGACCATAGCAACAGGAGGGTGTGCCAAACACTGGCATGGGGACACTGGCTATAACACCCACAAGCCAGCCCCCAACAATACACTCCCTCCAGGAGGCATTAATTCCCCAAATTTCCATCAGCTGGGAACCTAGATTCAGAACACCTAAGTTTATGGGGAACACCCGAATCAAACCACCACAGGAAGAAATTGTTATGCAGTAGAAAGGATGAAGGAAGGAAAGGGAGTGAATGGAGCAAGAAAGAGAATTTATCATTCACATGTAAGCATCAGAAATTGAGCCACATCTACCAATAACTTTGACACATTAAGATTAATAATATATTTATTTTGGTTGAACCTCTCCCTCTGGCTGCTTTAAATTAAATTATGTTTTCTGGTTGATGACCAGGATCACATGTCAGTAGCCAGGTTTTTTGAAACAGTGAGGATTTGCACATGTACTGTTAAGAAACAACTCAATTTTATATACTGCTATCCCTTACTAAATGAGCCTGAAGCCAAAGTCCTGGATAGAGGGATATTACATTTATAATTCCTTATTTGCATGAGACATTAATTTTGCTGAAATTGTAACCTAATCATATATGCCCAAGGTGCTGGAAACTTTTCTACCCCCAAAAATCCAAATTCATTTCTTCATGCCTCTTGTAATTTTTATTGCATAATTAACAATAATGCTTGACACTGTCATCCTCTTGACAGAGTCTAACTTGGAGCATCTGGTGTTATTTAGCCAGAAGCCTAGTTCTATTCTCCCAGTACAAAAGGCTCTGATTAATTAATCAGAATCCAACCTGAATAATACATTAAAGATAAACTTCAATGCTTAGTAAGAAACAAAGAGGAAAGTTTTTTTTGAGTTATAGAACGTGGACTTTCCTACTAACAGCAGTATAAAAACGTGTGAGTTTCAGCTTCCATCATGGTCTAAGGATGTGCAGTAGGTTAGAATATTGTCTTAGAACTTTGTAATTTAGGGTTCCATGAACAGAGAACTTAGCTTCTGCCCTGTGGTCCTTACCCTCTGCTGTCTGTGCTAGCTGCATCCTCTTACCCTCAGCAACTTTGTGTCAATCTCACTCATCTTTTGTCCCATGTTCTGTAGAGTAGGAAGGACTCTAAGAGACAAAAGTTCAATGAGAATCTGGATTATAAATTCTGTATGAAATTTGTGTATTTCTTTTTCTATTGTGCTAAATGGAGTTGATCCCAATAGACACTTGATGGATTGCTGTTCAATTCGTGAAAGGGATCTTTGTTGTGCCAACTTATGGCCTCATTGATTACCAACCTATTAATGCCTTCTCAAAGGTGAGAGATGGGTGCTTTATAATTCCCCTTGTCTTCCTATGTAACATTTTGTATTACAACTCAATGGGTGACCTACAGATTTTATTTTCCCAGAGTTTTAAAGTGATCTTTCTTGGGTTAACTAAGATATTATCCTGAATTTGACTTGTATTGCTTTATCTCCTTTTGAGAACCTTTAAAATTGGTTTCTGAAAGTCACTATTATGTCATTAAATATGGCCTTTGTGTCATCTGGCTTTGTGAAATTATCTTTGTGATGTCATTTTGTTTGCTATTTGTGTCTCTTGCGTGACTTTTCCTTTGAGCTTAAAACAGATCACTTTTCTACGCCATCTAAAAAACATGTTTTCACCTACAGCATTAGTGGGTGTGAAAAGTTTCACTTGACTAAGTTGATATAGAGGCTGTAGCTTGGTTCTCAAGGTCATGGGACAGCTTCATCATCGCATGCCTCATAAAATATTTATTCATAAGTACTTACCAGATATTCATTCATTAAAAAAATATTTACTGTGCAGTAGTATGCCCAGGAGATGTTCTAGGTTTTGAGGGTAGAGCAATGTGCAAATCTACAAACTCCTCCTTCTTGGAACTTACACCCTGATGGAAAAACAAATTAACAAATTAATGTAGGGCGTGCTATTTCATGTGCTGTTAAATGCCATTAAAGAAAAAAATAAGACAGCCAATAGGAAGAGATCAAGATAACATGCTATGGTTACCTGTGTAGTTAGGGCTTCATGGGCACTACTGAATACCATATATAAGAATGTTTTATCTTAAAGCCTACCCTCTATAATGGAGGTAAGCTACATAAGAATGATTAAAATGTAATATTAAGATCATGGACCTGGTATAGTGCCACACACCTTTAGTCTCAGCACTTGGGAGGATCACTGTGAGTGTGGGGCCACCCTGAGACTACATAGTGAATTCCAGGTCAGCCTGGGCTAGAGTGAGACCCCACCTTGAAAAACAAAACAGAACTGAAAAAAGGCTGGGGAAATGGCTTAGCAGTTAAGGCATTTGCCTGTAAAGCCTAAGGACCCCAGTTCAATTCCTCAAGATCCACATAAGCCAGATGCACAGAGGAGCACATGCATCTGGTGTTCGTTTGCAATGGTTAGAGGCCCTGGCATGCCATTCTCTCTTTCGGTCTATCTACCTCTTTTCTCTCTCTCTCTCAAATAAATAAATAAATAAATAAACAAAGAAAATGCAGAGCAGTATCCAAGGCTTGCAAAGAGGTAACATTCCCATATAGATAGCAGGACAAAAAGGACTGCCCTCAACAAGTGTATAGGCCCTGGGCTCAGACGAGGATGACATTCTCAGGAATGGCATGAGCAACGGTATCATGGGGGTAAACACTGGCAATGTGCCAAATTAGAAAATGGCCCAATTTGCCTCACTTGCAGAGAAAAGAGCTGGATCTGATCAATGCAGAGAGTGGAAAGTGAGATGGGAGCCAAGGTTGAAGGGCTTCACATGAGAAAGTGATAAGTGGAATCTAATAGCAAGTTTCAACTTTTATCATTTTTAAAAATTTTGCAACATATGTGTGCATGTGTTGTGGGGGAGGGGAGCACATGCTTGTCAGGGTGCGCATGTAGAAATCTGGAGGGGTATTTCTCCTCTCCTTCCACACTCTTTTCTTTAACTTCATTTTTACTTATTTGTGTGCATGCATTTATGAGTGCATGTGCTTGTGTATGTGTGTGTCTTTGTGTGTGTGTGTGTTTGCGTGCATGCAGGTGTGCATATTCCTCTAGGTGTATGTGGAGGTCAGAGGACAACATCGCGGTGTTTGTAGTTTGTATTCTACCTTCATTGACCTTCTGAAACTATTATTATTATTATTATTATTTTAATGGCTCAGGCTGACCTGGAACTCACTCTGTAGTCCAGTCTGGCCTCAAACTCCCAATGATCCTCCAACCTCAACCTCCCAAGTGAGTGCAGGTATTAAAGGTATGTGACACCATGCTAGGCAAGAAAAAAAAAAGACATTTAAAATACTGGAACTTTTTTTTTTCTCATTGTCAAAATAATGTAGTCATTGTATGAAATGAAGACTGTAATCATATAATTACAGGCAGAAAGGTGAGTTAATCAGAGCTTTAGTAAAAATAGCATAACCTATCAGAGATGAGGAGACAATCTTTTAGTGGAGAGAGTCACACCATGTTATGTAAGCTTCTTGATACCAGCTAGTCTGCCAACCCTACCAAATTATATCAGATGGCCTTCTCCCTGAAACCTACCAAAACCCAAGCATGGAGACACTAATGTGATTTAGGGAATGTTGATGCATATCAAGCCTTTTTTCTCTCATGTTTTCACCTTCTACTTTCTGGAAATAGTGTTGTGATTCTCAAGAGTGATGTATCCTAATGAACAAGTGCATTTTCTGCAAAGTTTATAAATCCCAGCACTTAATGTAGGAAATTTATAATGCCAAATGACCTCTTTCCTGGAATCAAAGCCCATGACTCTGTTCAACAGTTTTGCTTCCTATCCCATGATAAATTTCTCTCCTTTCACACGCTGATAGGCATGAAACACATATCAGTGACCGATGTAACTGTTTTCAGTCTTTTGTGTTCTCGTACCTGCTCTTTCTGGATGGCTGGTTGGCTTCTTTCAACTTTAGGGGCCTGTTTTTTTTTTTTTTTTTTTGGTTTTTTTTGCCACAAAACATTTACTTAAAATATATATTTTGTGAATGTATTGATATAAAGACAAATGCAACAATGTGAATTAAACATTCTTTTAAATATTTTCTTGAAAATTATTTTGTTCTTCAGGTTATAAAATAAACACTGAGCACTGTGATGGGTCCCTCCATCTCTCTTGTGCCTCAGGAACTCAGCTTTCATTAGCTGAAAAATATGCAAGCCCTTCCCCTCCCTGTGGGACTGAGGATAACACAAACTGAAAGTCAGAATGCGTGACTGGGGCCAGAGGCCTTCATGCCTTGTAAGATTCTACAAATTTGGACTTTGAGTCAGATATTGCCAACTTTGAAAATACCTCTCAGGTATACAGAAGGAGCAATAGATTCATTCAGATTCATTTAGCTGACCTTTCTATTCTGCGTAATAGCAGCAGCTTTAATGTCCTATTTGTAGTGAATTTATGAAATATGTGGACGTCACAGGCTGTGCATGAGAACTCCAGGATCAATTACAGTTCAGTGTCCTAGAACCTTTGTAATACAATCAAGTGTTTTAATCCAGAATCTCAGTGCTCAAGGTATAAAAATCTTATGCACATCTAAGTGTATAGCCACTGCTGTAAAAGAAAAATCTGGTTGGGTGACTTCATTCTAGCAGGTGTCCTTAAGACAGAGTCTAACTCTTTAGTTGGGCTTGATGGTTCTTCATGTTGTGTGGCTGCTGTTCTTAAAGCCAGCCAGACATCCTGCTCCCTGGCCATGCGCAGAAGCTTGATTTCCTCTAATCTCTCTCTCTCTCTCTCTCTCTCTCTCTCTCTCTCTCTATATATATATATATATATATATATATATATATATATGTATGTATGTATGTATGTATAATTTGTGAATAAGGATAGTCAGTTCTTTAAATCAGGACTATTTTTTTATTTGTGAATGTATTTTACATACCATGCTTATTTTGTAAAGGTAAGCACATTTCATATTTACCTATATATTAGTATCTACCTATCTCCACACAGTTTTGCATATCTCATCATTTCAACTAAATGTTGAAGCTAGCCAATGTTAGTTATGAGTGTTATCTTGACTCCCTTTCTTCTATTTTCTTTGTTTCTTTTTTTAAAACCACCACATAGGGGAGCTTCATAGTGTATCCATCGACCTAATCCCACAATTAAACACAGAATTAGAATGTCAAGCAAGCATACCAGGAACTTTACTATGGAAATTCGGGGGCTGAAGAGGTAGATGGTGAAGATGACCAGAATTTGGGTTTGAGTGGTATAGTAACTTTAGGTCACTGAGATGAACTTCCAAACCAGGTACCATTAAGGAAGAAGGGATATTTATTGAAGCTTGCAGAGCCAGAGGAAGTTCCATAATGGAAGAAGAAACTGGACTGCTTTCATAGGTCCAAGCAGAGAGAGAGAAGCCACAGCCAAATCCTTGAAATCACACCACAAACAAGCACACTTCAGGAACTCCAGGCACTTTGGACATCTTTAGATTGGAATTTCAAATCCACCACCACACCTTAGGTCTCCACCATAAGATCAGCCCAGTGACACCTCTTCCAGCCAGGTGGCTGGAAATCCAAGAAGTTTTAATAAGTTTCTGAATCTGTTGGGGGACATATATTCAAACTACCACAAGTTTGTGCCTTGAAGGCCATGATAACTAAAACAACTGGAGTTAATGGAGCAAATGAAAGCCTAGAAATCTTTTGGGCCCTGAAGGGCAGGGATGTTAAATTCTTATGTAAAGTCGGGAAGACCTTGTAGCTTTGTATACTGTCCAGCTGTTCTTATAATATCAATCATGTATTTCCTATGTCTTCATAAAAAAAAAAAAAAAAGATCACTTCACCTGGTGGGGTAGAAGATGGTGTTCAATGGAAAAAAAAACATTATATGAGTACAACACAAAGGCAACAGAGTGAATGAAAACCTATAAAAGAAAAGGCCCATTAAAACACTCATGCCCAAGCCCCCTCCCTGAGAATATGACAAAAGAACATTTTTCCCTTTTCCTTATATGCTTTCCAGTTCTTTGTCCAGCTTAGAATTTAATGACTTGAGTGCTAGAAATATTTTCCTTGCTATCAAATTGGCTTGTTCAAAGGAGTCTTTTTATTCCCCCCTTCCTCCTGACAGAGACTTCTTTGCTTGATTTAATTCTATATTTGAAGGTTGACAGAAGATGAAGAGGGCCAAATTAGAAGCCTGGTTTCTTTGAAATAAGTTCAGAATTCTATTTCATATACTTTAACAAGTAACTTTCATTTATGTTGGGTTAGACACAGAGTTTCTAGCATTGGAGGTCTTGGGCCACCCCCTTCCTCAACGCCAGCTGCATCACTTCCCCATCGATACAATCAAAATTTGAGCTAACTGAAGAATTCCTAAACACAGCATGAAAATAGCAACTCTGCCATCCCATGCCATGTTCTACTGATGGCCTGCCCCAGGCTGTGCTTGTAGAATCGCATGTTCTTTAAGACCTCAACTACCTAAAACTTGAATACCCAAACTAAGCCTGCCCAAACTTGCATAGGAGAGGATGCTAATTTACAAGCCTTATCCAAGCATACTTTCTACCTCTAGGTATGAGTCCCTTGGGTCTGTTGTTTTAGGATTTGGTAAATGTCATGCCTTATCCTGTCAAGGCATAGCTACTTACTATGACTGTTGTTGTTCATACTCTTTGTTTCAGAGGAATTAAGTGGATAATTGTCCCAATAATATCCCAGAACTGATTCTACCACATCACTGCAAAAATGATGACATCACATCACTACAGAGGGGAAATTTTTGCTCTATATCCTAAACCACAACAGGAGATCCATGGCTTCCCTTGTCTGTCTGCATCTTTTATTTCTGTTACTCAGAAAATAATAATCAAGGATGTGTTTTATGATTTGCTATACTTGGGTTGATAGTACTGGGAGGCTTTGCAGACAGCCATCACTTTGCTTGTGATGGTGCATTTTAAGGTTGGTGCATTTAAATAAGGACTCAGATTTGAAACTGGAGCAAAGGAATTTAATTTAAGAAAGCTTTATGTTTCCCCCAAATGTCTTAAGAGCTATTCTTTCTGTTTTAGCAGATTCTAGAAGGGGAGATAAAGAAATTGAGGTCTTGAAAGGCTGAGAGGTTTATTGAAGGAGAACCACATGTTTATTTTCTAGAAGCACTTGCCCCTTTGTAAGAGCTGTGAGGTATGATCTCACCCCTCAATTTAGTTTAGTTTTCAACGATCAGCTGGATTGGCATACCATACTTCTGAATTCAATTTTATTTGAATATAAAGGTTAAAACTACTTTAAGCAATTAGTGTAGTGGAAGAAGCGAACTGTGGGCTTCAACATATTTCATTTGCAAGTGAAAAACACAAGAGATAAACTGACTCCTTCACCCCTTAACCAGGTGGGATTATTGTTCCTGTAATTAAAATGCAAAAGGAGAAGGGCTGGGAGATCTCTATGGTGGAGTATTTGCATAGCACATTGAGGCCTGGGTCGCCTGACCAGTAATAAAGAAGAGGAAAAAGGCAGACATCAAGGGATAGAACTCTCTTTAGACTGCTTTTGATACTGGTGCTTAAAGTTGTCAGAAATTTTCTTTTCCAAATTGCATCTTTATTTTTCTAAATCTGGTTCATTTAGGACCAGGATGTATTGAAAGGTGGTGTAAATAGCCCACAGCCATAAAACACTTGATTCACACAGAAGGTATAACTCTCTTTTCCCAATGGCATTAGGGAAGTCTGTGAATTCACTTGTTGCATTAAATGGAAGCACTTGTCTTCCTGGATGAGTGTCTATATAGGAAGATATGTCATAAGCATACATTGTATTCAGTCGTTCATTTTCTTAAGTGTGCTATTTTGCACTACACATTGTTTCAATATTTGCATGCATGTATGTTTGCATGTCTTTGTGTGTGTGAGTGTGGCCATGTGTACCGCATGTTGTGTGGGTGGCGGTCAGTGCTGCAGAGCAGAGCTGTGGGCTGAGGTATTAGACATGTACAAGCCAGGTTGTCAAAGAATCCACTAAGCCATCAAGCTGGTGGCTTTCAGGTTCATGTCCACAGTTTTCAAAGAATTAAGAAATGCAGACACAGAGAAAGATGAATTATGAAGGATACATTATGGGAAAGTTGAAGTAGGAAGAAAAGTGGGAAAGCTCTCAAGGCAAGAGAAGAGAAATTCTTCTACCAACTGAGTGAGAAGAGAGTAAACCAGAAAATCTCTTGCACATGGAGGTTTGGATCAACTCTGTATATGTAAATTGACATCCAATGAGAATGAGTCTCATTACCAAGTTCAAAAGTACATAAAATTTCATTATTTGCTGTTGGACACAGGAGGAACAATGACTCAGGAAGGGCCCACCATAGGTGGTAAACCTGCAAAAAATCTGAGGAAGAATTATGAAGAACTGATGCAGGATTTGGGGGTTCAACAGAGGGTCTCCAAAACTCAAAAAAAAAATTTGGATCCTTATTCTACTTTAACAAAAAATTGACAAGAAATAGAATCAAGAAGGATAAATTATGAATCATTGAGTTTATTTAGGGAGAAATCATACCTTGTGGAGTTTAGGTAAGTGAAATTAGTGTCGAGGAAAAGGCTAGAGCAGAGTCACAAGCATGTGGAAGATGGGGTCTAGGAACTTATGTAGAGAGATTTAGAAGAAACATGCACTCCTCTGCCCTAAGCCTCCCCATGGAACAAAGTTGAGTTTAAGTGGTAATGGCTTAAGGAAGAAAGATGCAGGGAAAGTATCAAAGAAGAGACAAGGAAATTCAAAGGAGAAATTGATATTAAAGAGAGTTAGACACATGATTACCCCAAGTTTAGAAAAAGCATACAGGTAGCAGGCCCAGAGTTTAGAGATAGCACCCATGTGGTACATCTATAGTGTAAAGGAAATGCACATGTGGTAGACTCAGAGATCAGAGGAATGGTATACAGGTAATTAAAGTGGAGAAGTTGCCCCAAAGCATAAAGCAGAGACAAACAGAAAACAACCAAGGAAAATAAGCTCCCTCCTACCTAGATGGCCAGGTAGGGGAAAGCCAGACTTACATGTGTTCAGACAGAGATCACCGGACAAGGAGAGAAGGAAATGGCAAGGGCAAGCTTTATAGTTGATTGAAAATGCATTCTTTCATCAGATCCAGGCATGTAGGGGGAAGATGTAATTGATTTGAAGATTCCAGGGGGCTAACCCTGAAGGCCAGCCCACTTAGGTAGTATGCTGGATTGTGCAGGCAGCAGGGGTCGCTGCAGCCCTTGAACAGATAGGAGTTCCATTCCTGACAAGAAAGGTGGCCTCTTCTGTTTTCTTCTTGGGCTCCTGTCTCTAAGTCAAGCTATGCAAAAGAAGCCAGCTTTCTCCTGAGTCTCTTTTAGAACCAGGACACAGTTGCTGTCTTTATAGCCATCTTGGATGAGACTAAATCAGACAGGGGTACCAGTATCATCAGGGCAGGGCTGACTACCTACAAAGAAAAATGCTACTCTGCCCTAATTCATATCAAGAGGACAACCTCACATGCTGTTCCCTCCCCTCCTTCTTGCCTGTGACAGGGTCTGTCGTTTGCTGCTGTGTCCACCTGGCTATCTTGTCCATGAGCTTCTGGGGATTCTGTTGTCTTCCCCTCCCATCTAACTGCAAGCACTCTGAGATTACAGAGATACCAGCTACCACATCTGGCTTTGTGTGAGTTCTAGGGATTGAAATTTTGATCGTCACATTTACATAGCAAACACTTTTCCCACTCTGCCATTGCTCCAGCAACTCATGCTGCACATTTGTTCAGAAATCTCTAACAGGTATCATTGCACATATCAATACATGATGCACTACCTCATTCTTTTCAAGTATTGAACAAACATAATATTGATTATTTGGCAGTTTTATATAATAATGTGTTTTAAGCTGATCTATGTATATAGACTACAAAACTTAACATACTTCCTGAGATTATTTCTCTAAGATACACAATAGGAAGCAGATGTGCTAGATGGAAAGCTATAAACTTTGGTAAGTGCCACTTAACCTCCCAAGAGTTCATTAGGGCTCTTTGTTCCTCAATGTCAAGAGGTACTGCTTGTAACAGATCCTTATATTCTCACTCTTTAAGAGATGCTAAGATAAGTATTCTATATATACGTATAACATCTCATTTACTACTTCCAATGACTCAAATACTGTTATTCTTTGACATGAATGCTAATGTTTTTGGCCTCTTAAGAGAAGCCACTATGACTTAAAGAGTGCTAGATACTTAAGCCGGGCTTGGTGGCGCACACCTTTAATCCCAGCACTCGGGAGGCAGAGGTAGGAGGTTTGCCATGAGTTCGAGGCCACCTTGAGACTCCATAGTGAATTCCAGGTCAGCCTGGGCTAGAGTGAGACCCTATCTTGAAAAAAAAAAAAAAAAAGAGTGCTAGATACTTGCCTAGAGTTTAAAGGAATTGCCTTGTCTTTAATAAAGATGGGCTTTCTATCTACAAGTGAGAAGATATTTTTCCTAGACTAACTATTTTATCTACTCAAGACATAAATTTGTCCCCAAGTCTTGGAGCAAATGTGATAAAAAAGAAAAAAAGATCACAAATGTTTTATCCCTGGGTTGTTGTTATATGACTTGGATTCCGTGCAGTATTTCTACAGTTATATCTGTATAATTCAATGTACATGAAAATTTAACAGTCAATAAAAGAAAATTGTTACCGAGACTCTAAGAACAGTAGCACCTGGAGAAAAGTGACATGGCCAGGAGCAAACTGAAACTCCAGACTACTGGATAAAAGCACATACACATTTTATGAGGTTCACGTGGGGCCATTAATTCTTGTGTCATATATGATGTCAGTGACTTGGGAATTCTATTAAGGATGTCAGCATTACTACTTTGTCACTGACTTCCCAGATTCAGCTAGTATTAAGTAGCTTTATTTAACTTAATCCTATTAGGAACCAAAGGTGTTTCTTTAACCTTCAGTTCCTGTGCTTAGGTATGTAGCCCTATTTAACACAGATTACACTGATGGATATTTTCTGATCTCTTTAAAACATAGATTCGCCATTGAGCTCTTACAACGTGCTCAGCTGAATTTCTGAGACATTAAGACACCTCACACATTCCACGTGAATCCAGAAGATATTCAGGAACAGCCTCCACCTCTTCTAGAAATAAAGGAACTCAGGCAGGACAGAATCAAACCAGATAAACTTAAGCTCCCTTTGCTCATGATAGAAATTTTTAAATATTCTTGGATCATTTAAATTTGAACTTTGTTTTAGTGTGTGAGGGGGAGAATAGCAATTAATGTCAAGTAGCTGTCTTGATTGTTCTTCACTATATTTACTGTGGTAAAGGTCTCTTACTTGAGCCCAGAGCTGACTGATAGGGCTAGTCTAACCAGGCAGCATGCTTAGTGATACCCTGTCTGTGCCTCCTGAAGGTTGGCATTACAGGCAGGCTGCCACACCCACCTGGCATTTACATGGGTGCTGGGGGTCCAAAATATGGTCAGTCCTCATACTAATGCGGCAAGTACTTTAAACACTGAATCATTTTCACAGCCTCAAATTTGGTAGTTTACATAGAACAAAGAAGAGGGCAGCGTAAGGGTGAACCAGCATTCTCAGTCACTTTCAGAAGTTTGGCCTCTTAAAATTTTTATACTCTTAATACAGCTGAATATTATTTCACTTAATTGAATTTGAAAGGTATTTATAACTTGCTTTTGGAAATAATTCCTCATTATTTTGTACAGACTATCAAGGAATTCCTTGGCTTTTTTTTTTTTTTTTTTAGTTCTAGGTTGAAATTATATTGTGCTCTAACCTTCATAGTTTTTCTGCTAGGGGGAGAGAGAGAGAGAGAGAGAGAGAGAGAGAGATGACAAATTATTGATGCCATGTTATCAGGATGCAGAAAACAGATCGAAATACTGCATAATTATCTCTGCTGGTTCATCCAGTGGGAAGCTGGCTCCTGGCTCCCCTTTTGCACATGGTACATGTTCAGTTATAGCATGTGCTGTGTCAGCCCAAGTCTGTCATACAGTTGCATGTGTAAGTCACTGTTGTACTTGAAATGGACCTCACACACTGAGCAATGAATGCCACATGTGCATTATTTCATTTTATCCTTACCTTACCATCACAAGTAGGCTCTTTCATCTTTTTTTTTCCCCTTTGTACCAATTGAATATAAAGAGAAATTAAGCTATTTGTCTGAGACCAAGTACGTGTTACAAAGCCAGGTCAAAGTTGACACACACTTGTGACTATGTCAGGAGCCATATATATTTCATTAATGTGTCCTTTCTTTTCCTTTCCTACCCTTCCTTTGGCATCCACAATCTTCATAGATTTAAAAGAAAAAGCAATATTTTTCTCTTGTTCATCCATCAAGAAAAGTTTATGAAATTTCAAGTTAGTATTCCCTGACGATCCTCCTTTCTGTCTTTTCATTTACTCTAGCTTTATTTGATCTTATCTAGTCATAGTTAGCTAAATGGAAAAATCAGAAAAATGATTATTTGATTGATTAATTAATTGTCATCAAAATGAAACAGCCAAAGCTTTTTTTTTTTCAGAATTATTTGGGATATGGCGAACCAGTTTATCCTACTGGATTCTATAGATAAATCAATGAGAAATAATGATCTTTGTGGGGTACTTACTTCAAAGAAATGCTGTAAGAACTGTTTGAATCATTTGCTGAAAACAAAAGCAATGCTATGTCCAATATTTTGAGAACTGCAAGTTCATCCAACTTTTTGACTGGAACTGATTTTATCTGAGAAAGACGCTGGGTCTCCCCACTCCCACAGCTCATTTATAAAACATGCCAATATTTATTCAAGCTTTTGTGAGTCTTGGAAGCAGAGAGCAATGCAAACAGATTATGGTTATTTAATATTAGTATTTCTACCACCAAATCTGTATGCAGTACTGAAATGAGCACATAGTCCCATCCCTTCTTAGTGAACTTGTATACTAACAAGACCTTCTGCACTGTACACTTGGTTATGTGACCCTTGGCACATGTAAACACATTACAGTCACTGAGCCTTTTGACCAACTTAGCTTTACATCACTCATTTCTAATTTAAAACATAAATTACCACCTAGAAAACAGATAGCATCACCTTCTTTGTAAATAGAACCTGAACAATAGCAGATAAAGGATCACCCAATTAATTGCTTTGGAACTTGAAATTTTCTTAAACAAGTAATTCTCTTCACCAAAATGAGACATGGCCTGAAGCCATATATATTATCAGGAGTCCAGGGATGCAGAAATAGAAGGTTGCCTAAGAAGACTACCCAGATCTGAAGCACAGCTGATTCTAGCAGCTGCCCTCCCTTGTGTTGACGTCACAATTGAGAACAAGTCATGCAGAATCACCTTTGTGAATAATCATGACTATCTGGGCCAGGCATGACAACATTCTCAACGACGTAACCTGCGGAAAGAGTATGTATGTTCCTGTTCGCTTGCATTAGCTCAGTCACTCTGCCATCAACATGTGCATTCTAGAGGTGTGTAGGCCCATTCACATGGGCAATGTTCACACTTACTTGAGTCTCCTTGTTTTATCCTAGAGTTGCTTTCCTAGCTGGTGTCTAAAATAAAACAAGACATTCCAGACAAAGTATGTAGAGTGTTGGTATTCTGGAAGTGTTATCCCTCTATCTATTAGTCTGTCCTAAGACACATTAGTGGCTTAATGATCCTCAAATGTGAAATTGCTAGTAATAGCTGTATGAGCTTTGCCATTGACAGGGAAAACAGGGTAGAGGTAGCCTAAATTACAGGTGCTGTCTGTCAATGAGCCTTGCACTTTATCTGTTGTAAACCTTCTTGACAGTGACACTCCAAGTGATTTAGCAACATAAATAATATGCATAGCCCCTATTAAATTTTAATCTTTAAGAGTGATTAATATGAGCTTTTCTACCTCCATTCTTCTGCCAAATCATAGTTTAGCTGGCACATTGATGGCTTCATGGTATGAGGGTTCTAAACAACTGAGTCTGAGTGATGACACTTTTACTTAGTTGCTGAGAAGGAACACTTTCGCTTTTTCACTAAAAGTAGCTGTTGATGTTATATGTGGGAAGATTTGTATTTGTTTGACTTGATTTTTTATTCACCTGCACACACGTACCACGTGCACCCCCACACATATTCCCTCACAGGCAGAAATAATGAAATGTACATCTCCACATCTAAGAGGACATACAGAGCATGGAGCTCATCTGGATTGCCATCTAGTATTCAATCTGGAGATCGATTGGGATGAAACAGGTTGCCATAATCATCATGAGCCTTTTCTGATATACAACTGGTGCTCAACTCAGGTTCTGCATGCATTTTTTTTTAATGAATAATATATTTATTTTTTAAATAATTAGTTTTCTATTCAGCAAATACAGTCAGTTTGGTACTATTATTAGGCTCATCCGTGACCTACCCCCTCCCCTTGGCCCCTCCTTGTTGAGGTATACGGGTCATGCATTGTGGAGTTAGCCCACAGTTATGGGTAAGCTAAATGTCTCTGCATATCATGACCCAACATGTGGCTGTGACATGCTTTCCGGCCCCTCTTCTGTAAAATTTCCCTGAGCCATGTTGGGTTCATTTTTGGTCTGCTTCAGTGATGAGGTGTTGGGTGCCTCTGGGCTCTGGCTCTCTGATTTGGTAGGAGTTGAATTTTCTCTGTGCTGATCTCCTTCCCCCTTGTGCTGGTATCCAGTTCATCAGGAAAACAGCACCCTTGCTTGTTTCACCAATTTTTCTTAGTTTCAGCCGGGGCCCTTTTGAGGTATGATGGGGTGGCTCTCTCCTTAGGATCTACATCTATCTGAAAAACAGAAGCATATTCTCCAACGGAGAGTAAGTTAGCACCAGGACAAATGAGATAACCCCTACTTTTTTATAGAGAATTTAATAGGTATAGGCCGTCTTGTAGCCCACGATTGATGATAGCTTGATAATGGGGAGTGGGCTTATGTTTGGATGTGGTTCTAACTTGTTTCCCAGCTCCAGCTATGGGTCCCGTACCACTGAGGGGATCAGTTAGTCAAATCAAGAGTAATTGGTTCCCCACCATGGCTGTGTGCCACTATTTTGCTTGTGTGGGCATCACAACAGGTTATCTGCTGCTAAGTAGGTTAGATTATGAGTTGTTTGGACATATATTGGTTATTTTACCCCAGTCGCCCATGTAGCACCTTCTGGCACTAGACACTCTGACTGTCTGGGGACTGACTCTCTTCCAGCTTCCAGCCATGCCATTCCATTTTACGTGTTAACGACATAAGGTGTCTTCAGCAGTAGGGTCTTACCACTAACCTTTGGTGGGTCATCAAGTACTCTGACAGAAATCTGTCATTCTTTTAGGAAACCTTGTAGGTCTCTCTGATCAAAAGCTCATTGTGGATGATAGCCACATGCTGGTACTGGGAGTTACAGGTCAGTGCCCACTAAGAAAAGGAGGAAAGAGATAACTAATATAAAAGAGTTAGAGATAGAGGGGGGGAGAGAGAGGGAGGGAGGGAAGATGTAGAAGACTAAGGTTAGTCTTCATTTCGTTCTTGGTTATGAACTACCTAAATCATGGCAGGCTTTGCTTTATATTCCCCTGAATGTTGTTAAGTGATTGATTATATCACTGTGATCCAGAGAGCAGGTTAGCACTTTAAAAATTAAATACAAAATGAGAAAATAGCTTTAATTATAACATTTGACTTTTAAGTGAAATATGGTATTTATGGTGGAAATCATAAAAGGGATTTTAATGAAAAGGAAGCTAGGAGGCAATAACCAAATAACTCTTCCTTCAGGATTTGACTGGAAGTGCAAAGCTGTTCATTTTCTTCTGTTAGGGTTATAGGCAGTATTTGACCATGCAGGGCTCAGCTGGTAGTGACATGTATCCCATTAAAGCCATACTTTGAATCTTGAGTTTCACCCATCTCTCTGAAGCAGGATACTGTACTTGGATGTTGGGTTGAGGCAGGGCAGCTGAGGGTCACCATGCAATCATGAGAATAAACAGCCATTGCCCCATAGTGTGATGTGCTGCTGAACTGTGTATTCCAGAGCATAGCTGTGTTGAAAGTGTTTTTGACCTAGGGTTTACTAGGGCACAATCTCAACTTAAATTGAAAAGCATCATTGTAGTATTGTTATTTTTACTGACAATGGAAGAAGAAAAGGTGGCAAGCTCTCAGATGACTGTCATGATCACGTTCCTAATCAAGCAGCCCGCGTGCTTCCCTCTCTGAGCTCTTTTTGATACTTGGTACATGGCCAACAATATTGACTCATCCGGCATGAGCTTCCTCCCTCCCTTCCCTACTACTCCTGCTTATGAGATCTTCTTTAGTATACAACCTAATTAGGGTTTAACCAGGGTGCTTCCAGATGTGACAAATAAAAGATTTTCCTGCTGAATAGATCTGCTTGTTTCTATTTCCCTCCAAGCTGTCTTTTGGAAATCTCTTTCCAAATGTGTTTATGATGCAGATTAATAGTCCCCCCACCCCACTACCCATGAATTTGGGGATTAACTGATTTATAATTGTAGTTCACTTCTCCCAGGGCATCAGGTGTGATTAATGTGCCACACACAGCTGCCTTAGGAACCCTATTCTATTGTTAGAAGTCTCCTTAGCTCAGGCTCCCATGCCTACATGGCTAAAATATTCTACTAGATGCAGGAACCTACTTTTAACTGTAGAAAACAGAATTCTGAATATAAGAGTATGGGAGGAGGGGTGTGAGGATAGTACTACAACCACACCATAAACTTCAAAGGAAGAGAAGTAACCAACCAGCTAAGCCCTAGGAGCTTTCTTAATGATGATCATAAGTGCTTACTCTCTCTGATCTATAGTTTTTCTGTCTTTATGATGAAGGAATCACTGCTTTGTAGAATTATATTGTATGATCCTTTGACAATTAAATTGGAGTAAGAGGTCAGTGTAGTTCCTGATAAACAGAAATCTATATCTCAGATAAATCACTATTTTTGTCCAAGGTCTTCCTCCTCACCCCTCTGCTTTTGGTTGCTTACACAACCCATGCTATGACTCCAGCCAGAACTACACCAATACCTTTTGAGTCTGTGACACTGGAACTCACTGTGAAGTAAGAGCTGGGAAGGTACAGTGTACTACAGCACGTCTTAGAAACATGTCTCACTTTGAACAGACAGACAGTTTACTCTTGCTCCAGACAAACTTTAGAGTGGACAGATTTTGTAGTGCTTGGGGCAGAACTTGTTCCAGTAGCCTCTTCTGCAGTTCTAAGGAAATGGCTGTAATACTGCTTATGAGTTATTATGTAGTTCGCGCTGTGCTCAGTGGGTATGTAGTGGAGAGGGAGGCACTCTACATGCTGTTATTTCACCCTTGCCTGCTTCTGAGCCAACAGTCTTGGCAACCACAGCGTCTTGAGGAACTCTTCCCACTTCACAAGAGCTTTTTGTCCTGTAGGCATGTCTGTGGGACAACCAAGGAAGTTTGCCAACATGATTGTTTATATAAAGTTTTTCATCTCTTCTAACTCATTGATGGTTCAAGTCAATTCATTTTTTTTTCGAAAGCAGGAAACTGTCTTTAAAATAAAAGGGCAATGATCTTGTTTTTATATCTAAAGGAACTGTAAGAGGACGGCCATTATCTACCAATGGAACATGAGAAAAATGCAGCTAGACAAAGAGAAATCAAGAAGAGACTCGGATAAGGAGCATACCTTGTACCCCGATGGTCTTTGTGTCCTGTTTCAGGTCATAGGACATTTGAATCATGCCATGCTTCTTTAGACACATAATAACTTCCTTTATTTTCCCTTCCTTGTCTCAACTAGTCCCACCAGATGCTTATTATTTGTTACAACTAGAAGACGTATTCCTAATAGACATTTGTGTCTATGTATCTATGCTAATTTTTGTGAATGTTAATTTATGTGCCTAGAGTGCAGCTCAAGAAAACATGAGATCCCTGAGTCTTGAACCTTAGGGAAGCATAAAGCCTCTTCTTGGAGATTTGTCTAAAGGTTACAAATGTGACCACTGAATTCTGAGGACTCCCTCAAGAGAACATGAGATCCCTGAGTTTTGAACCTTAGAGAAGCATAAAGCCTCTCCATGGAGATTTGTCTAAAGGTTATAAATGTGACCACTGAATTCTGAGGACTCACCCTTCTCCCCAAAGTCACCACAATGATGTGTAGAGAGAATAACATGTCAGAGGTAGTTTCAAACTCCTGAGTTTGGAAGGCAGAAACATAGAATCTCTATGGAGAACAGTTGGGGAAAGGAATGGAAGGGGAGTAGAGGACAGGCTGAGTTGAGAATGGAATGCAAATAAGGTTTGAAGAGGCCCAAAGAATATAATATCTAAGCAGTCAAAATATCTAGAGATCTGGACCAGAGAGATGGCTTACCAGTTTAGGCACTTACTGGCAAAGCCAAAGGACCCAGGTTTGATTCCCTAGTACCCATGTAAAACCAGATGCACAAGGGGTACATGCATCTGGAGTTCATTTGCAGTGGCTAGAGGCCCTGGCATGCCAGTTCTCTCTCTCTCTCTCTCTCTCTCTCTCTCTCTCTCTTAAATAAATATAAATAAAATAAGATATATATATTTAAATCCCAAGATCCTTCTCCAGAGAGATGGAGACTAGACACATTAGACACTAAGGAGACTCAACAATCATCAAAACAGAAAATAAGAGGTTAGTGAGAGCTCAGGCTCTAAAGTAGAATTCTAATATATCCTCCCAGGCTCAGGAACTTACAAAAGGGAAGGTAGAAAGAATATATGAACCGCAGGGTGAGAAGGCATACTGTGAAGCATTGTCCTTCCCACAGGAACTGAATGGTACATTCATGAACCCACAATGATTACCACACTGTCAAGGTCCTCAGTGGAATGGGGTGGAGGGGAGAGGACATTAGAGTATAACCTAGTTGGAAATGTGATCAATTATTATATGTTCCTATACTCAAATTCACATTGAAACTCTAAAAATGGGGCAGAAGTAGATTGGGTGTCACATTTTGAAGCTATCTAAGTAATGTTACTTTGTACCACAAATGTAACAGAAACCTTTCAGAAAATTTTGTGACTTTGAATAAAAATGAAAATAAAGTTATTCCAGGCAACTTGCCAAATGATGTTATTCACTGTCTCTAGTTGCTGGGCATTGATTTCTAAAATGATTATAAACATGATCAATTGCTTTCAGATTGTTAATTTGATGAAATTATGGTCTGTGTCTATAAATAATGCTTTTAACAGTTAAGAAAATATATCTAGCAAAGGTTGTAAAAAGTGATTATAGTGTTACTTTTTTGATGAAACCAAATGAGGCTGTTTCTCCATAAATGAAGAAGAAAGTATTGCCACACAATAGGTTTTTATAATCTTCAGTTATTGCCAGGATCCATCAGAGAAGGGAAAAATATACATGGTGCATTTTTTTTCCAGCAGAGGCAGTGAACCTTTGATATCTGTTGTGATTCCATCTGGCTATGCTTGTATTCCAGTCTGGGTCATAACAATAATACCTCATATGAGTTCTAAGCTGTCTGTCTCCTCTGGAAACAAACCAGTTTGGGGAACAAGATGACAGTAAGTTGAGCAATGTTTTTATCCCCAGCGTTGTTTCCCTAATGACAAAAATGAGGCGAATAAGACCCTGGGATTTCCATAGATAACAGAAGATCCAGTGTCCACAGTGTCATTTATAATGTAGCCCTAGACACTGTCACTTTCTGCTACTGCATCTCCTCTTCTTTCCATGCTTGTGATTTTGTCCTTTTCCTTAGTTCCTGAGCACCTATTTTTTTTTCTTTTATATTATTTTTAACTTTCCTTTACCTTTCTGTAAGGCTTTCTTTCTTTAAACTTTTAAGTTTTAGGGGCTGAGGAGATAGGTCAGTTAGTAAAGTCCTTGCCTCATAAGTGTGAGGACCAGAGTTTGAGCTGCAGGACCCCATGTAAATCCTAGGGGTGGTGGCATGAACCTGTGTTCTCAGCACTGGTGAGGGAGAAACAAGTAGGTTCTTAGGACTCACTGACCATCAAGTCTAACCTAGCTGGTGACATAAAGACCAAGTAGAGTCCCTGTTTCAAAATATAAGATGGACTATGTTCGGAACAGTTCCAACAATGTTGGTATGAACATCTATCCTGTCGGGCACTGTCAGGCACAGGCTGGAGCCTTCAGGAGACAGGCCTGAGTGGCCAGGCATGATTAAGGACCCCAGGCTTCACAGGCCACTCCCTCTTCAAGCCTGTCACACCGGAACTTAGGCTTTACCCATAGCCTTGTGACCTTCGGCCAGTTGCCTAGGAAACTCCTTATCAGCCAACAACCACCACACAGCCCATCCCAGTGTGACCCTCTTCTCACCACTATGTAGATCACCTGACTCTCTCCCTATGTGCTGAAATGAACACCCCTAGACATTGGCTAGCTGCGTTTGTACTCATCAATCCCCTTAGGACCCTCTTCCCACTCTCTGCTTATAAACCCATTTCCTTGACAAACATACAAGCTGTTCACAGAGACTGCCTCCCACCCCTTTCATCGCACTCTCCATGGTTGCCTGGACGCCTTCCGGGAACCTCTGCCCCAGGGGCCCAGGGACACACATTATCCAACCAAATAGTTTATGGGAGGAGAAGAGGTTTATTTCAGGCTTAGAGATCCAGGAGAAATTCCATCAATGGCAGAAGAAGCTGACAGAGATACTACCACCAGCCAGTCAACACTAAAAAAGCAGCAAGCAGAGACCCCAGAACTCATACTTTTCTGTGTACGTTTGGGCTAGAATTCTGATCTGTCCCCAAACACACCTTTGGGCTAGACTCCAGAATCTGCCGCCAGTAACACTTTCTCTAGCCAGACAGCTGGAGATCCAAGTTACAACTTTAATTTTAACACCTGGGTCAAATGGGGACATATATTCATCTATGTTGCTAACAAGAACTACTAAGAAGAGACTCCAGACAAAGAATTCCAAAACATACTCATGATAATTTTATACAGAAAATTTAAAGAGGACATGAGCAAACATTTGAATAAAATGGAAGTCAATCAAAAGAATCTGTAGTTACTTTCACATTGCTGAGACAAAAACAACTGATAGGAGGAACAGATTTATTTTGTTTATAACTTTAAGGGGAAGCATCATGATAGCATGTGTAAAGCATGGCATGAGCAGAGGCTGGACATCACTTCTACCATAGCAGGTATGAAATAGCAGCAAAAAAAAAGATAATCTCTGGAAAAGGGGAGCTAGCCAGTACCCTTAAGCATAATAACATATCTCCTCCAACAAGGTTTCACCTCCCAGACTGCCATAAGCTGAGGACCAAGAATTTGAACACATAAGCTAATGAGGAACATATGATTCAAATCACCACAGGAACTCAGTAGACAAATGAATGGATTCAAATAGGATACAAACACCTCAATGAATTCTAGGAGAATGCCGATAATCAACTCAAAACCATGAGAAAACAAAACTAAGAAATGAAAGCTATACTCAGAGAGATAGAGATGCTAAAGATAAACCAAATATAAATCAAACTGAAATAGTGAGAATGTTCCCAGGAAGAGCAAATATATAATAGAATAGATCATGTGGAGAAGAGAGTATTAGGACTTAAGGACAAGGCAAAGGAAATAGATCAGAACACCAAAATCTGTGACCAGTTTAAAAAAATATGCAAGCAGAACATGACAGAAATTTGGACACCTTAAAAAGACAAACCATTCAAAATATGGGCATTCAAGAAGAAGTACTTCAGGGGCATAGAAAACACTTTCAATAAAATTATAGAAGAATCGAGGCCACTCTGAGACAACACAGTTAATTCCAGGTCAGCCTGGGCTAGAGTGAGACCCTACCTCAAAAAACAAACAAACATAAGAAATTATAGAATAAAAATTTCCAAAGCTTATAAGAGAGGGACATTCAAGTACAAAAGGCACATACAACACCAAACTGTCAGAAAAAGGGAATAAATTCTCCATGATACATGAAACAGTGAAAACAAAAAGCAAATAAAGTATATTAAAAACTACAAAAGGGAAACAGCTTGTCACTTAACATGGCAAGTCCAAAGAATAAGATCTGATTTTCCAACACAACTTCTAAAAGTCTGAAGTCCTGGAATGGAATATTTCAAATATTGAGAAACCATAGAACTCAACCCGAACTAACATAATTCCTCATAACCCAAGATAATTCCTCATAATAGAAGCCCAGTGCAGGCCATTGCTAGAGTACTTGTTTACCCACCAGAACTAGTTAGTAAGACTCTATTGGTGATGACGCCATAGGCTGTTACTGCACAACCCTAAGAAATCAAGCTTGGACTAAGATGAAAGATATCTCCCTGCCACATAGCTGATATATCAGCTGCTAGGGGAGAAAAGTTATCCACAGGCTGAATGAACAGTGGGTCCTGCAGGCTACAAGACTAACCCACCAGGAAAGATTTATCCATGGGTGCAGTAATAGCATACAAGTGATGGGGGCAAGCAATTGCTCTCTGATTGGATATGAGGCCTACTCAGTGGGGGGGAATTATGCTTGGTACTGAGAACGAAGTCAGAAGCCCATGGTTTGAAAGTTCATGGACCCCAGAGGGAAGCATACACTGTGCTATGGGTAAAAATAATGCTATGCCCCTCAAAAATCCTTCTAAAAAGTTGAACGTGGTAACACACACCTTTAATCCCAGCAGTTGGAAGGCAGAGGTAGGAGGATCACTGTGAGTTCGAGGCAGCCTGAGATTATATAATGAATTACAGGTCAGCCTGGGCTACAGTGAGACCCTACCTTGAAAAGAAAAAAAAAAAAGCCTTCTAAACATGTGTTTACATCCTTTCATTAATGCTGTTTTCATTTTCAGTTAGAGAACCTTCTTTTTACAGATGGCAGCAAATACCAGAGTCCGAAGACACATCAAAATGGGAAGAAGAGGAAGAATAGGGCTTGGTGTTGGATGAAGCATCTCTATAGGACCCACCAGGGCTCAGGGTACATGGCACAGATAGTTGAGGAATGAGTATGAGTGCTACTGTCACTGCTGGCCAGAGAACCATTTCTATGGAGATGGCTGTAAACACCAAGAAGACCCAAAACTCATCAAAGTGGAAAATAAGAGGTTGTCAAGAGCTTAACACTAAAGTAGACGTCTATCACTGCATGTAAGATCCACAGGGTGCTTAGGTGTACTTTGGGACACTATCCTTTAGATATGAAGTGATTGATGTATTCATGATCCCCAGTGGTTACTATGGTAATGCTCCCACAAGATTCTAAGCTCATCAACATTTTGACATGGATGACAAAGGAGAACAAATGGAATGAGGAAACAAAACAGAAGACAGGCTGCCTACAAAGAGGATCTTCAGGAAATGTTTGTTCAAGTGTTAAGGTTATTTAATTTGCATCCGGGCATTCCACCTGCCAGAGATGTTCTTATGATGAAATTTTTAAAAATGCAATAAGAAGTAGACCACTCTTAATCCTTTAATTTTTTTTTCAAGAGGCAAAATAGTTTACTTGTTTTAAAATTATTTAGTGTCTTGAATGACATAGCATTCTGTGTACTTTAATGTGCTACTTAAGGTCCAATAGGCTACACTTTGTTACCCTTACTACACTCCAAATAACAGTCAACTCTTCACAACTATGCTATTCCTTGTTGCCTCAGAACTCACTCAGGATCTTCACTATACCTGGTATTCTGCTTTCAAATTGTTTTCTTCTTTTAATCATCACCAGCAATCTCTAATACAAGGAAAGATAAATAGGAAGAAAATTCTTTATAACTTAGATAAATATGAGATTGAGGCAGAATGAGTTTCATGTATGTGTAGACATATATATTTCTGTGTGTAAATTGATTAATATCTGTTCTACACCCTAATTGTAATGTTGGGAAAGCCAAAGATATGATTCCTTCACCTCCTTCTACCTCCAGGGAATTAGGACCTGTTACAAAGAAAGTTTTCAACACATATTTACTGTATGGATTGGGTAAGCCAGGGATGATTTAGCAATGCACAAGAGGTTCTCACTCCATTCTGGAAATTTTGCTAGGAGTGACTGATCTCACATTTATTCAATGTTTACTATGTACTCGAATTTGGAGGAATTTAAGGAGGAAAAACATCAGGACTGACTTTGACTCCTCACCACTTGAATAAACAGAATGCATTGAGGCTGGGAGATCTTCTGATAGAGATGCAATCAGACTTCTGGTGGAACATATTCTCAAGCTGCTAAAATCATCATCCTGACTAGTAAGAGGAAATGTTGTCTATACCACAAGTTCCCTTGTGGTTCCTTGTCAGTATTATAGAAAGATACTGATTTGCCAGGAAAGACCCGGGATCCTCTTAGAAAACAAAGGGAAGGTCAGGCTTGCCTTAGGGAATCTGCTTTAATGGAGTATTACCGCAGGTAGAAATCACATATAAGCACATAGAGCACAGTTGCCTGAACATCCTATAGTCTTGCTTAGTAGACATTAATCTTCCTCTCTTACAGCAAAGTGAAGAAAATGAGTGGGCTTCATTTAGTTTAATATCTTTAAGTTTGATTTTTGATTTTGTCACTAGAAACTAGAATAGTCTTTCTTTAGAATTACCAACCACCATGCTGGAAAGAATAGAGATCAACTGGTTCAACTGATTTATTTTACCTATAAGCAGTAGATGCCTTGAGAGGCTAAGTGATTTGCAAAGGTCACATGCTAGCTTGTTTAATTTAGAAGCAACCATATATGTGAATTTATCTGTACTTAGTGAAAAGTAAAGAGAGGGGCAGAGAGAGAGAGAGGGAGAGAGAGAGAAGAAGAAGGAGGAGGAGGAGGATGAAGAAAAAAAAGAAAGAAAGAAAAAGAAGTGCAGACCTAAGAACCTTAGGAGTATACCAGTAGATGTCATGGTTTACCAGTTGTATGTTTATTCAATACAATAGTACTTAGATGAATCACAAAGGCAATCCGAAGTATTTAGGTTGTATAGCCAACCAGTTACTCAAACCAGTGCTAGTGTCTGTTAAGATAATGGACTGATGACCAAAGATCCTATCTCTAGAATGTGTTCCTACCAAGTCCTAGATAACATATTAGAAACATTAAATGTAATATTTCACCTAAACTGTATGATAGTGACTAGTATTAGAGTGCTCTAAATTACTACTATGGTTGTGCAGATAAAACTGAGGCTCACTGGAAACTGAAAGGCTGTCAAAGTTATAGTAAGAAGCAGGGCAAGTGGGAATTGTAGTTACTCTCATGCTAGTGGTGCAAAACCCCAAAGCAGCTGATGGAAGGAAAGGGTTTATTTTGGCTGAGAGTCTAGAGAGAAAATCTCATCAGAGCAGTCCAATGACAGAGTAGCAAGAGTGGGTAGAGATCAAGCAAAGGGTATCTGGATATAACATTCCTAAGCCCATTCTGAGAAACACACCTTCTCCAGCAATACTTCACCTCCTAAGTTGTCACCAACTAGGGACAAGCATTCAAAATACATGGGGGACATCTGATTTAAACAGCCACAGGAGTCTAACCCAAGTTATATCTGAATAAGAACTTTCTGTTCCATGTTTTTAAATTGTCATTATTACTGAAATTACTATGTCTGTGGCTAGTACTTCAATTAAACAAGAAAAGAGGCTGGGGATTTTAGAATTGAAAATATTTAATTTTATATAATACATAATTTCAATATATTAAATATTGTCAGGTGATAAACATTTTAGTATCACTTCCAATATGTGTTAGTATTGACTCTGGGATTCCTTTTGAACCAACTAAGTGGTTCAGATCACCCTCTGATGCTCCTGCAAGGAAGCAGCGAGCCCAGAGAGAACCTCCTCCTCATCAGACACTGTCAGTTCATTCAGTTGTGAGGGAGGAAAGAAGAAAGAAGACAAGAAAATTCACCTCCAGGACTGGGAGAAGGGCTCAGCAATTAAAGGCACTTGCTTACAAAGCTTGCAAGCCTGGGTTGATTCCCTGGTACCTCCATGAAGCCAGATGCATAGTGGGACATGTTTCTGGAGTCTAGAGTTCATTTGCAGCAGCAAGAGGTCCTGGTGTATCCATTCTCTCTCCTTTTCACTCCCTCAAAAATTATATATATTCTAGTGTCCTGTCATCTCTGGCAGAAAGCCATTACTACTTCTATCAGATCTGCCAATTCATTTTGTTTGCACCTCTCAAACATATACTAGGGAATAGCTTAGTGCAAAAAGGTAGGTGGAAGACTGAGGTTACAAAGGAAAAGTTCTCTATTCTTTCATTAGAAGCTGATATTGGCCCTGGGATGACAGACAAGTTTCCAAGTAGTTATGATACACTAATATGTGTATCTTGACAGAAATCCTTTGACCACAAAAAGATTGCAAAAGGGGCCTCAGGAAATGCTGCGTGTAAGATGCTGCTGGACGAGCTGAGGGTGGGAAACTTTCCGTGCAGCACCTGGTGATTGAAACCTCTGTGGTGCCCTTGATGATCCTGCTCATAAATCAGGCTGGATCCACCGCGTGGCTTTCTGTGTCTGTCCTTGAGGACAAGTGTCATCCAGCTGCTCAGGGATGAGGGTAATGGTTTATGACTTCAGCACCTGAAGTCCTATCACACTTGACTTCCCCAGGGGATGGTGATCATACAGACGAATATTGCTTAGCTGGTGATAATGTCACGCTGCCACGCTGAGTTACACGGATTGCCTGATTCCTGCAGCTAAAAAACTCGTGGCTGATTAATCCCTGTGCCATGTAAATAGAGCCGGTGTCAAGGAGATCATAAATGAGAAAATGGATGCTCGTATGGGGACATTAGTGAGGAGTGGAGAGCCACCCTTACCTCTGCCATTTCTCAGTCAGCTCCTGACAACATCATTATCCAGGAGAGAGGTGGTGCATTACTCTGCAGGATTCTGGAAGGTTTCCAGACTCTTTCCCTTCCCCAAACCCCAGTCCTACTTAAAAAAAGGTGAATATTTTCCACATCAAGTCACCAGCCTTCCTCCTGCCTCTAATGCCTTTAGGGAGGAGTTATAGGCACATGTCAGCATAGGAGAATCTGATAATTGAACAGTTTAATTACCATCTTTTGATAAATTGGGGCATGATTTATTAATATCGTTAAAAAACTCAGAAGAGTTGCTTTAAGATATGCTCTCTTGATGGCTTAGCGGTTAAACGCTTGCCTGAGAAGCCTAAGGACCCCGGTTCGAGGCTCGATTCCCCAGGACCCACGTTAGCCAGATGCACAAGGGGGTGCACATGTCTGGAGTTCGTTTCCTCTGCCTCTCTCTCTCTCTGTCTGTCGCTCTCAAATAAATAAATAAAAATATTAAATAAAAAAAAAGATATGCTCTCTTGTTTGACTTATAGAAGCTTAATTCCACATAAAAGCCAGATTTCCAGTTTGGTGACACACAGTTCTTTAATTGGATTATATCCAGAGATGTATAAGTGAACCTATGTCAATTACCTTTTCAGTATGATAATTGTTCTGCCTGTCAAAAGGATTGTGGTAAAGCCTCCCCTCACACTTGGCTCGGCCTCCTGTCATCACATTTGTTCCTTTCTTTGTATTTTCCTGTCTCTGCTCTCCTCATCCTTGCCCCTGTACCTCCTCTGATACTCTCTTCGCTCTCATCGCCTCTGTTCTTCTCCTCAACTATCACACAATTAGTCAAGACATCCCTTCCAAATGCTTCTACTTCTTTTCTACTCCCAGATTGGTTCTCACTTAAGAAATGCAGGTAAGTAACGCTTCCTGTCCATCTTGTAATACTTCAACTTTCAGAATCATCCCAATGTGTGATAGCAATTTAACTCCCATTTGTTTCACATTCTGTGGAGGTTTGAAGTCATCTCTTCCCACATTGCCTGAGACTTCCTGTTGGTGTGGGCTGTCTTCTTTCCTGTAGCAGATGGTGGGTTTTTAGGTTGGCAACCATGAGGTGTCCTGGTGGGAGAGACAAGATTTTTTAGAGGGATTCTGTAACTCTAGAGGCTGACATTCACTTGACCTTAATCAGCCATCCCAAGGTTTATCTCTTCATTCCAGGGTTATTTCAGCAGTCCCTTCCCTAGGCCTCCCCTTTTTGAGCAATCTCTCTCTCTCTCTCTCTCTCTCTCTCTCTCTTTCTCTCTCTCTCTCTCTCAGTGTTGCTGTCACGTGCAACTTCATGAAGGCTCTCTTTATCCAGTCAGAGCCTGTGGTGGATTTCTCCTGCCTGTGCAGAGAAGCTCCAGCTCCTCAGTCTGACACCCGGGCCTTCTGTGAATTAGCCTTCACCCAACTATCTGAATGTTTTTATCTCCTTTGAATGTGCCACAAGTTTTAGATTCCCCTTGGAGTGCCCTTAAGACACAGAAATTGACCATTTTTATGTTCCTTGATTATATGATGTTTTTGTGAGTTCTATGTAATTGTTTTTGTTTAATCTATATATAAATGCATATATAATGTCATGCCTCTATTTTCCCTAAACCCCCTAAATAGTTTCAGATGGATTTTTTGATGCTTATATGGTGATTTCAAGACAAGGGCACTATCAATGACCCCTGAACTTTCCTGGGTCTTGGCTACTCCTTCAAAGTCTGCACTTTCTTGGCTTTTAGACAGCCATTAGTTAATATATTTTTGCAGACTATTTGCTGATCATTTTTAGTTATTTTTTTTGTTATTTATTTGCAAGGAGAGAGAGAGGGGGAGAGAGAGAGAGAGAAGAGAGAGAGAGAATGGGTGTTTCAGGATCTGCAGCTACTGCAAAAACAAACGCCAGATGCAACCACCACTTTGCACATCTGACTTTACATGGAGTATTATTCAGGGTTCTCTACAGGAACATAACCAATAGAATGATTTGTATTAAAAATGAATTCATTGGATTAGCTAATGGCAGTCCAACAATAGCAGTTTGCAGGCCTGAGAGTCAAGGAACCCAGTACCTGCCCAGTCCACAAAGGCTAGATTCCTCAGCAGTCCCAATGCAGCACTTCAGGCCTGGAGGCTTCCTGGAGAGTGGGGGATCTTCAGTCCACGCTGGATTCAGTCCATACTGGAAATCAGCAAGCAGCAAACAGCTCCAGCAGCCAGGCGGGAGGAGGAGAGCCTTCCTTCCCTGAGCTTCCTTAGATAAAGCCCCCGACTCTAGAGGAAGGGCTCAGCCTGGGGGGAAAGGATTCCTCCTTTAGTCAGTCCTCCCTGGAGGAACCTCAGAGGCCCACTTATGGGTAATGTGTGTGGATTCCTAAACACATCAAGATGACACAAAACTTAACCATCACACATGGGTACTGGGGAATCAAGCCTGGGTTGTTAGGCTTTGCAAACATGCACCTGAACTGCTGAGCCATCTCTCCAACCCCTTGTTCACTTTTTTTTTTTTTTAATTTGCAAGGTGGGAGAAAGGGGGAGAGAGGTGGAGGAAGAGAGAGAGAAATAAAGAGAGAGAGAGAGAGAGAGAGAGAATGAATGTGTGTGCCAGGGCCTCTAGGCACTGCAAAGGAACTCAAGATACAAGCATTACAGTGTGCATCTGGCTTTATGTGAGTACTGGGGAATTGAACTTGGGTTATTAGGCATTGCAGGTAAGCACGTTAATAGCTGTGCCATCTCTCTAGCCCAAATACATCATTTTTGTTTGTTTATTTTTCAAGGTAGGGTCTCATTCTAGGCCAGGCTGACCTGGAATTCACTATGTGGTCTCAGGCTGTCCTCAAACTCACAGCCATACTCCTACCTTAGCCTCCTGAGTGTTGGGATTAAAGGCATACACTGCCTAGCTACTATTTTTTATTTTATTTTATTTTATTTTATTTTGTTTTGTTTTATTTTATTTTATGGGAAGGCTTTCATGTTTTCAGTAAGTTTAATTTCCTGGAAACCCATGTATAGGAATGCCCCAGTTTCTTGACATTTTGGTTTGTGTCTCCTTACACAATGCCTGACAACATTTTTTAGATATGATGTTATTGGCCACACACCTGCTCCACATCAGGTGACTTTGTGGGTGATTAATCAGCTTCGGAAGTCCCCACTGACTGAGACAACTCACTTCCAGCTGCATGCTGGCTAGCTGAATCTCTGCTGATTCTTCCCAGTCACGTCATTCCAGACTGCCCAGGGGGAATCAGGACTTAGTATAGTTTTACATGTGCTTAATGTCTTGCAGCTACTTTTAAGGGTCTACTTCTTTGAAAGATTCGCTCTGAAAAATTGTCATTCACATGACAGGGCCTATATGATTTCCTTTACAATATTCTAAAAGTGAGAAATTAAACATGGTCAAATGAAACAAGGATTTCCGTATGTTGATAATTGATGAAACTGGGTCATGGGTATTTCCATAGTTATTGCAGAGGTACCTCCCAAACACTGACACAGGACATTACCCATAAACCTTGCTAAATTGAAGATTATGATTAGCGGAAGTTGTAGCATAGAATTCTGAGTTGTTGAAAACTTCTAGTTAACATCTGTGATGGTTTACATTGATTGTCAATTTAGAGCCTAAAATCATCTCTAAGTGATTATGTAGATTAAATTAGCCTTTGTGTATGTCTGTGAGGGTTGATCTTGATTAGGCTAATTAAGTAGGAAGACACACTTTAACTGCAGGTCTTTACTGACACCACTCCGTGGATGGGTGGATGGGGGTACTGGTCTAGACACAAAAGAAAGAGCTGGCTGGGCAGTAGCATTCATCTCTCTGCTTCCTCACTGTGCTGAATGTGACCAGCTGCCTCAGGATCCTATTGCAGTACTTTCTCCACCATGGTAGATTATAACACGGAACTGTAAACTGAAATAAACCTTCCTTCCAGGAACTGATTTTTTGCAGATATTCTTTCCCCAGGAATAAGAAGCTGAGTAATACAATGGAATCTACAAGCACATGTTTGAAAGCTTCAAAAGACACGGTGTTGTAATTATCTCTTTTCATTTCATAGATAGTTGGAATTTCCAATGTAGCACAAAATATTCCTTCCAGCCTACCTCTCCAAGTTCAGTTTACATGACCTTCTTGAAGTTTTTTGTTGTTGTTATTGTTTTGTTTTTCCCTCTGTACTTGTGTATATGTTGTTTTGTTATTGCTTCAAACACCCAACCGAAAGCAGCTGAAGGGAAGAAAGGGTATATTTTGGATTATAGTCTTCAGGGGAAGCTTCATGATGGCAGGGAAAAACAGAAGCATGAGCAGTGGCTGTGCACCTCTTCTGCCGCAGCAACAACCGAGGGAGCTGATTTCCGGCAAGGGGAAGCTGGTGATAACAGCCCTAGCCTGACCCCAGAAATATACCTCCTTCAGCAAGGCTCCACCCCCACATTGCTGCCCTCTGGGGATCAGACATTGGAAACATGTGAGTTTATAGTGGGGGCAATCTTATTCCAACCACCAGAATTTTTGTTTTCATTTAAATCTTTGCTAGACTTTCTGTCTTTACCATATATTGATATATTAACTGCAGAACATTTTAAATTGTTACTTTAACTTTATGTTATGTTCCAGAGACTATAAAAATCCTCATGTCACAAGTTTCATGTCTTTTTATATCCATATATACTATAGCGCATGTTTATGGGGTTAGTTTTGACTTGTGAAAAATAAAAAAAAAAAAGAGAGAGAGAGAGGTAGATTTGTCCTAAATTCTGACGCTAAAATAGAATGTAACTGATTTAAAATACCAGAGAGGTCGCTCGGGGACAGAAGATAGCAGAGAATGAAAAGAAAAGATCTTGCTTGGCCAGGAGATCAGGCACTTGGCCATTTTTGTGTGATATGAGAATATCAACATTTTCTGGGAGCCATTATGTGAAGATGAATGAGCTCTGAGCAGGGTATCAGGACACCTGAAGGTTGGGTCTTCATTATGTAGTAGTGAACAGCATTTTAGAAGCCAATGGCACATCTTGGTAGGTGGTGGCTAGCCTTGCATGCAGGGCTCTGGGCTACGTGATTTCACAGTGATTATCCAAGGAGACTCTTACAACAACACTGCAGGCAATGATAGTGATCTTCCCCTTTCTAGAGAATGAATGCCTCACTGTGAATTGGACACGCAATAATTAGCAATTTGTCATGCTGAGATGTAAATGTGGATATGCCACTCTGAAGCCCAAATTTTTCATTACTTTGGCCTCATACTACAGAAAAGTGACATAAGCATGGGGATTTACCAGACAAGATAAAGAATAACGTGGAATAAGTCGGCTCCTAGTGCTCCATCCATACCTGAATATATTCGGGAGCCACAAATCCATGTTTCCACGGGTTATCCAGGTAGACATTTCTCCCTTACATATGACACATGGCTATGATGTTTGCTCAACTAATCAATTCACCATGTATTTCTGTAGGCCGTGGATACCCCACAGGCTAGATGAAGGTGAAGTTGAACTTAAGTATAAGCAGTTGTTGACTGTGCATCACCCATGTCCCTGGGGGTGTGAGTCACGCTGGTCTCAATAGACAATCTATGAGCTTACCAGGTTGTGAACACCTTGAGTGCAAGGAACCCCTTTGCAGGATCGCCCCATGCCTTACACCGCTGACCTAACATGGAAGGGACTACAATGAATTCAGTTCTACTTTCTTGCAGAAGCTAGCATCTGTTCATTTTGGTAAGCTACCTCTCACTTGTCCTTTTCAGCTGCCATGATCACTCAATCATGGTTCTCTAAACAGTCATCATGATCCATTGATCTTGGACACGAAGTCATGTCTGCCACTGTTTGTTTAGCTCTATCCCAAAATTATTAATGAAAGACATGAACATCCCAAAATTATTAGTGAAAGACATGAACATCCCAAGTAGAAAGGAGAGAAGCCTAAAAGTTACACATAAAAGAGGGGATGTCAAGAATCACTTGGTTTGGATTCTTAATGCTCTGTATTTCCTTCCTTTTAACTTCTGTTTTGTTCTCCATCGAGGTAATAGGGGATGAAGCAATCCAACTTTCATCCAACTTGGTCTCATGAAAGGACAACTCAAGCACCAATTGGACAAATAAAAGAGATCAGTACTATTCCCATAAATTGAAGTTACCAGATCTGTTTACCTTCCATTTCCTTAAAATGCTATTATTTCATGGCTAAATCACAATATCCTTTAAAAATACAAAATACATTCATATAAAATAATTTCCTCAGTCACATGATATGGAAATTTTTTTTAAAAGTTTTGCTTAACTCAAAGCAAAAGGTAGTTAATAAGGACCTAGGAAGACATGTTTAAAAAAAGAAGAAATGTTTGGCTTGGTGGTTGAGACACTTTCCTGCAAAGCCAAAGACCCCACTTTTGATTCCCTAGGACCCTTGTAAGCCAGGTGCATAAGGTGGTGCATGCATCTGGAGTTCATTTGCAGTAGCCAGAGGCCCTTTGTGGCCATTCTTTCTCTCTCTTTCTCTCTCTTAAATAAATAAAAATATATAAAAATGATTTTTAAACTACCAGGCTAAAGAAAAAATGTGAGAACTTACCCTTCTGACCTTTTTATTTATTTTTTATTTTTATTTACTTATTTTTTATTTTGGGTTTTCAAAGTAGGGTCTTGCAGTAACACAGGCTGACCTGGAATTCACTATGTAGTCTCAGGGTAGCCTCAAACTTACAACAATTCTTCTACCCCTACTTCCAAAGTGCTGGGATGAAAGGTGTGTACCACCATGCCTGGCTTCTTCTGAACGTTTTTTGTTGTTGTTGTTTTTTGTTTTTTGTTTTTCGTGGTAGGGTCTCACTCTGGTCTAGGCTGACCTGGAATTAACTCTGTCATCTCAGGGTGGCCTTGAATTCATGGCAATCCTCCTACCTCTGCCTCCCGAGTGCTGGGATTAAAGGCGTGCGCCACCACGCCCGGCTTTTTCTTCTGAATTTTTTGTCTTATCTAAAATACTCACTGGGCTGGAGAGATGGCTTAGTGGTTAAGCACTTGCCTGTGAAGCCTAAGGACCCCGGTTCGAGGCTCGATTCCCCAGGACCCACGTTAGCCAGATGCACAAGGGGGCGCACCCATCTGGAGTTCATTTACAGTGGCTGCAGGCCCTGGCGTGCCCATTCTCTCTCTCTCTGTCTGCCTCTTTCTCTGTCTGTCACTTTCAAATAAATAAATAAAAATTAAAAAATTAAAAAAATTTAAAATACTCGCTGATCAATTATCTATCAATGGATTGATGTGATAAAATTACGTGTCAAGACTAAGTTGACCTGAGCTATCACTTTTTCTCTCAACCAATTTTGAAATCAAGATGGTTCCAGAGAGAAATATGAAACCTCTAAAACTGCATAGCCTTTGAGTGTAACGTTGCCATAAACATGTTTATCCCGAAATCCTCAGTTAGGGATTCCCCACAGAGGCAGTGCCATGGAGCGTTGTAAAGGTTCACATCACACCATGCACCACCGAAGAGGAGAGCTGTGGTGTGTGCACCTGGATACATCTCCTAAATCTCCTCTCCTCTCTCTCTCTCTGTCTCTCTCCCCTTTCTCTCTTTTCCTCCTCCCCCTCCTAAGTTTTAATTTCGAATCAATTCCTTGTGGGCTTTGGCTACCCTACCCCATGTCCTCACTTTCCTTGATGAATGTAAGTTGTAACTGAGACAAAATATCTGCCACATAATATACAAAATATCTGCCACACAATAGGCAATCAACCAATAAGATTTTCTACTCTTACTTTTTTTTTTTCATTTTTAACACACTTCCCAAAATTCAATACTGTATAAGAGTATGTGGCTTATGTAGAGAGAGGAAAAAGAGAGGGATTGGGGAGGGTGAAGCAGTTGTGCTTAAAAAGTCAGTTCTTCAGGGACAGTAAGTACATCTGGAGGCTTACGGATTCTGTGTATGTATGGAATTCCTTAAAACAGATTTTTTTTTTTTTCTAAATCACCTATGCAACCAAAATAGTGAAATTTTGAAGAGCTTTCAACATCCACTGGAAAGGTCTGGCTCTGTGACATGTGGGGAGAGGTTATATCTGGAAGAGGAACACAGCATGCAGATTCAGTGCAAAGCCCTCTCCCCCCATGTTATTTGGGGGTTTAAGTTTAAAACTTATTTCTTTAAAGCACATTGTGAGGGACATTGATTTGGTCTGTGTTCATAGATTATGTTAATTACAAAAAAAAAAAAAAAACACCTTCTAGGACTAGTAAGCAGGTTTCCTCAGTGAAGGATTTTCCTATAATATGTTAGGAATTGAGGTTACATTACCCAGTCATATGTGGTCTGGGCATTCCTTCTTCCTCCAAATAGCATTCCAAAGAATAGATGTTCCAGAGAACACTTTTCACATATCCATTTTGAACAAAGTTCTACAAGCCAAGTCATTTTCAGATTGTTCTGATTCTCCATGCTTGTCCATTTTCTGTATGCAAGACTAAAGAAAGGATTTTTTTTTTTTTTTTTTACTTAAACCCATCAGTAAAGTCCTGAGATTAGAGGCTGTATATGTAGTTAGCATAAAGGGTAAATGCAATTGTCCTAGTCACAGCATATTTGTGTCATTCTTATCTGGGCAAAGTGACTTTGGATAATTTAAAGTAAAAGCATTTGTCCCAAATTGACTTCAACAGAATGATCATCAGCGTAAGGAATCTGTAGCAAGAAGGGACAGAATGGCCTTGAGTCATTGAAGTTTTGGTCAATATCTTCCATGATTTGATTATTCTTTTTTTTTTTTATTAGTCAGTTCTGTATTCAGCAAATATAGTCAGTTTGGTACCATTATTAGGCTCATCCGTGACCTACCCCCTCCCCTTGGCCCCTCCTTGTTGAGGTATACGGGTCTTGCATTGTGGAGTTAGCCCACAGTTATGGGTAAGCTAAATGTCTCTGCATATCATGACCCAACATGTGACTCTGACATTCTTTCCGCCCCTCTTCCGCAAAATTTCCCTGAGCCATGTTGGGTTCATTTTTGGTCTGCTTCAGTGATGAGGTGTTGGGGGCCTCTGAGGCTCTGGCTCTCTGATTTGGTGGGAGTTGATTATTCTTAACAAAGCTTTCTTTCTGTGGTTCTTTAGTTTTTTTTTTTTTTTCTTGAAACCCTGGATCAATCGCTCTATTCACAAGTCTTGCTTGGTGTTAACCTTCCTTGTCTGTCCAATTACTAGAATTGCCTTCCTAAATAGATTGTATGTTCTTAAAGGGAAGAGATCGCCATGCCCCAGAGGGCTCAGCGCAACAGCGCTCATAGTGCATGGCTGACAGATATCTGCTATTGGAATGGAAGGCTTAGCCCATCTGCACAGGCCTTTGGCATTGGTGAAGTTCCTGACAAGATTTGATTGAATGACACTGCCTACACTTGGGTAATAGAGCTCTCAATTGGGGAAGGGGGCTTGTAAAAGGAACCACAGAAGTTTAGCAGGAAAGGAACGGTAAAGACTTCCTTCCAAATTTCTCAGCCTCTCTGGAATTGAGGCCTCAGTCTGGTTCTCTGTAATATGGCTGCCTTTTCTCGTTGTAACACTTTTTAAAATCTTAGGAATAATATTCATGGATCTCCATCTCATATTCCAACTGTAACCATTCTGACAATAAAAATAAAATGGCGGGGCAGCGGCGAGACAAAGAACATATGTTCCCTTGAAAAAGGAGCAGCTACCACCATTTTCATTCTTTTGTAGCCACTAGGAATTATAGCCAAAGACTGCAAAAACGTGTTACAAAATGCATAATATATATGAACGATGATAGATTCACTTATCTTTCAAAACATATATGTTATATAAAAAAAACTACAAACCACACATTATGTCTAAGTGTAGATCTATGGCTCCTATTTGTTGGTTACACACTAGCCTGCAAGCAAAGCTTAAGTGTTTACCAATAATTCACATCTGTTATTTTATTCAATATTTGAAACTATCCTGTAAAGTGGGCTGGGATTCTTTTCAAGGCTGAGGTATCTGTCTCAAAAACCAGATTAGTCACTGAAAAGAATAAATATTTATTTTATATATATTCAGTGAGCTGACATGGAGCCTTCTGAGATGAAAATCCAAAGAATCAGGGAACCCTATGTGTTGTATATATAGATGGCTAGGCTCTGAGAAGCGTGATTAGATAAAGGGGGAATGAACTCATGGTAAACTGCGAGGGTTCTCAGCACAGCCCATTCTTTCTCTGTGTCTCTGTGTCTCTGTGTACAGAGTTAAGGGCATGCATTTCTCTGGCATAGCTGTGCATGATTCACCAGAGGAACTTACAAGCAACTTCAAAGAATGGTCTGAGAATTCTGTTGTGATCCTTTTAGAGAAGGATGATAGGAAAAGGCCAAAGAATGGTCATTCTGCCTTTGGTCTTTCCTCAGAGATCATGGTACAATATTTTGGGGTAGTATACCCCAAACCCTATTTCAATGTTAAGGAGCTGGAGGGATGGCTTAGCAGTTAAGGCATTTGCCTGCAAAGCCAAAGGACCCCAGTTTGATTCCCCAGGAACCCCGTTAGCCAGATGCACAAGGGGACACATGGATCTGGAGTTTGTTTTCAGTGGCTGAAGGCCCTGGTGTGCCAAATTCTCTCTCTCTCTCTCTCTCTCTCTCTCTCTCTCTGTTAAATAAATAAATAAAAGAAAAATAAATAAATAACAAGTTGACTAGTCTTCCAGATTCCAACTCAGGAGATTAATTTTGTCTGTTTTTATTCTTTTACTAAATAACATATCTGTTTCAAATTATTCTGAGCCTTCCTTTGGTCAGAATTGTGATTGTAAGATTTATGGGCATTGATAGTTGCATGTAGCAGTAATGGTCTCATTTCATGGCTTTATAATTTTGTATAAATTTTGTATACATATTCCACAGTTAATTTATCAGTCACTCTGTATGGTCATGTGACATATTTCTAGGTTTTGCTTGCTACAAGCAGTGCTGATCTTAGCACTCTTACATCTATCTTCTACTGTCCAGCTATATTTATTTTTGCCAGACACATCTGTTACTCATTTATTAATTTACTAATTTATTTATTTGAGAGTGTGGAGCGTGGGTATGCCAGAGTCTCTTGCCACTGCAAGTGAACTCCATATGCATGTGCCATGTTGTACATCTGTGTTTAAGTGTGTACTAGGGAACTAAATCCAGGCCATTGGATTTGCAAGCAATCACCTTTAACTGTTGAGCCATCTCTCCAGACCCTGATATATCTAAAGGTGGAACTATTGGCATGAAAGCACTGTTTATTTTTTCAAGACACTGCTAGTTTTTCAAGGTAGTTGAACCGACTCAGACTCCTACTGCAGTATAGGAGAGTTCCAATGACTTCACATTCCACCACAGTACTTTCATGTCTGTTTCTGACTATTCTTCTTGATAATCACAGACACATTGTTAAGGGAGTCATGACATTTCCTGAAAGATGGATAAAATACAAACTTTTACTGACTGCTATTCACTTACGTGTCATTGTCTCCAGAGTGATTGTTGCCATAATTCTACTTTTCCTCTGTGCATCTACTTTTTCTATAGATCAAAGATTATTTATTTCCTTTATCTTTTTGTTTCCTTCATTTCTTTTCTTTTTTTCTTTTTCTTTTTTTTTCTGGAGACAGGTTAGCTCTGGTTGGCCTGGCATGCTATGTAACTCAGGCTGGCCTTAATCTCACAATTGTTTTGTCTCAGCCTTTCAAATGCAAGAATGTCATGAAGAGCCCTTACAACTTCTAGATATGAGTACCTTATCAATTAAACTAATTAAAATATTTCCTTCCATTTGATGTGAAAAAGTAAGGTTCTCCATTTTAAAATAGTTTACCACCCCTTTTATTTTATGTCAGTTCTAGGAATCCATCCTATGTAAGAAAACCTTGTTTACATCAGGGTTACAATAATGTTGTTTTATTAAATTGACTTGTATAAATTTTGTTCTATTGCCTGCCGTGTATAGACCCACACTCCATGTAGAATTAACTTTTATGTGTAGTGTAACTTGGTCATAATTGGTTTTTTTCCAATATTTATATTTCCATTTGATTCAGAACCATTTGCTAAAACAGCCTGCACTCAATTCCCCAGTGCCCACACAAAGCCAGGTGCACAAAGTGGTGAATCCACCTGGAGTTCGTTTGTAGTGGCAAAAAGCCTTGGTAAAAAAAAAAAAAAAAAAAAAATTCCACTCTCTATCTCTCTCACCCTCTCTCTCCCTCTCTTTCTGTTTCTCCCTCCCTACTTCCCTACAAGAGAATATATTAAAAAAATATTTTTAACAGGCCATATTTTCTCCACTGTTTGCATCACAACCTTCTTTTATAAATCACACATCTATATCTGGAAAACCTACTAATAAATTATCTCTATTATGAACTCTCTATATATTAGTCTATTTGTCTAGCTTTTTATATTGTTATGACTATTATAGAATTACGAAACAATATTTTACTATTTTGCATTATAAGTACTTTCAATTTTTCTTGTATCTTTTTGACCAATTATTTTTTATATGAACTTATATTTAGTTGATAGCTGTCTATCTTTGACTTAGATATTTTCTAGTTCATAGATGCTTTGGTTTGGCAATACAGTTTTGTAGTAATATGCTTGTTTTACAGCCCTAGGTTCAACTCCTAGCATCATACACACTCAGGTTGTAAAGAGACTCTCACAAATAACTTTTCAGCTTCATTCAGAAATGATAGGAATGAAATTCATACTTCATGCAGATAGTCCTAATTTAGTTTTTCAAGGTATTAATCTCAAGCTGGTCTCCAATTTACAGTGATCCTCCTATCTCAGCCTCCTGAGTGCTGGAATTCAAGGCATGCACCACCACACCTGGCTTCATGCAGATATTCTTAATGAGATTATGGACTCCACTCCTTGCAAAACATCATTCCTTACTGTTTAATGACATAGTCAATTCACATAGCCAGAAAAACCACCAGTCAAGTGTTACTGTATTATTTTAGTTGCTATTCTAATATCACTTGTGAGTGCAGATATTGTACCATATATAGGGCTGGAGAGATGGCTCAGCTGTTAAAAGTGCTTTCTTGCAAAGTCTGATGCCTGAGTTCAGTGCCCCAGTACCTATGTAAAGCCAGATACACAGAGTAGTACATGTGTCTAGAGTTTGTTTGCAATGGTATGAGGCTCTGGCACTCCCATACGCTCTTTCTAAACAAGTAAATAAATATCTAAACAAACAAAGCTCCCATAACTATTCACAGATTTTGCTTCAGGGAGAATTGTGCCTGTCCAGGGTAGTAGAGCAGGAGTGCTTCTGCCTCTGACCTTTTGCACTGGCTGAAGCCTATGCTCAGGCTGTGCGCTTCACCCATTACTAGCACAACTAAGCCCCACTTTAAGTCCTTGCATAGATACTAACATAAAACCTAAGGAGGTTAATTCATACCCTCTTGCTCTGCTCTCCTTCCAAATGTGTGATCATGGAGTCATTGCCTGATTTAAAGTAAAGTACTTGCTGACTAGTAAGCACTTTTGTGTACCTCTACAATGCCAGGGATCGTGACATTTGGGGGTCATCTATCACAAGGGAAGGACAGTACTTTGCATGCAGAAGATGCTTTACAGATATTTGCAGAATTTATTTAATTACAGCTGACATGCACAGAGATCTAAGGAGCCTCTGGAAAGAATGTATTCTGTTCTAAAGCATAGTGTCTTGATTTAGTTATGTATTATTCTGTCCCCTGCAAGGGAGATTCTGACTACATTCTAAAACTGGATATTTTATGTAGGTAGTTCCTATGACCATCCTAGAGAGAGGAGGAAGTGCAAATTAAAATATATACATGTCCCAGTTTATCAAATAATGGATAATAAACATATATCTGGTGAACAATAGTGGCCTTCAAATTTGAGTGAGTATCAAAAGTCATTCGGAAGGCTTGGTAAACCAAGGCTGCTGAGCTTCTATCAGTATGTTTGGATTTTTGAGGTTGAGAATTTGCATTTTTAACATGTTCTTCGTCCTGAAGATGCTACTGCCCCTGGGTCACACTTTGAGAATGAGTGCAAGTAAGTAATAGAGAGCAAGGGAGTTTCAACGGTATCCCTCTGGGTGTGACCTGACCCCAAGGAGGAAAGAAGCACTTTGGAATCCCACCCTGGTCTCTCCCTTTGCCATAGTAAATGTTATACATGTTGACATGCTGAAACTTTCTGACAGCTCCAAAACATCTACAGGAATATGGTGAAGTCCTTGGGAGGGCCAATGCTCTGTAGCTCTAAGTAAAAACAGAGAAAGGACAAAAGCTATCTCATTAAACCTCATTTATTTGGCCTTAAATTCACCCCCCTTTTCTACCTCTCATGCTCACTCTCCAAGGGCAGCCAGTAACAAGGTGGGCAGGAGGCTGTCTAGACATTCTGAGTGAGAAGAAGCTAGATTCTAGATTCAGGATTCACAGAGGTTATGATTTCTACAGACCTTTCAGCCCCAATAAGCTCATTAGAAACAAAATCTTCAGCTACCTAGACCTACATCTTTGTAGCATAAGGAGGTCAGGCTCACTGGAAGGAGGTGGTCCTGAGGGAACTTATAGTGTCATTGCACAACCGATGTTTTATTTAATTCTGTCTTCAGCCACTGGCTAAAGATATCCTGCAAGCCACGGTGGTGCTGTATGCTAACATATATCCCTAAAGAGTTCTTGAGTTTTCACCTAAGCTTAATTACAACGTGTAAATATGAAGACAGCCCCATTATTGATGTTAATCCTACTGCTAATACATGAAGGGAGAAAATGGCAATGAAATAGAATATGGTTGGGGAATGACCTCTTATTAGCCTATCCAAAGGAACAGCGAATCTCCTGCTGGCTACCTGTTATTCCAGGTTACCTCAGATCTAATTACCTTCTGTTTGGGGCCAGATTCCATCCCAGCATTCTGTGGAGTTCTGAGTCAGGTCTGAAACCTTTTATGTCATTTACTTTAATTTGTTCAAGGTTTCTTATTGACTTTTAAGGAAAATTGGGTTCAGATGTGACCCCAGGTATCCAATCTTTGCTAGTGGTGAGATTTCTTTGTGCTGTGTACTCCAGACACACTCAGAGTAGATGCTTGTATAACTTTGTTAAGGGAACATGCTGGAGGCTGGAGAGTATGACTTTACACTTCTACTTCTTGATTCTTTCAACATTTATTAACTACCTGCTGGGTGCTATGTGATCTGCAAGCCCTTGCAGACTAGCACGTTAAGAAACTAGCACTCCTCCCTCCTAAGCTAAAGAGGTTCACACAAGGGAGAGAGTCGAGCAAGCTAACAGATAGTGACAGAGGCATTATGGAGAATTAGGGAAGGTAAAGGAGAGGCTCAACCTACAGAGCAGAAAGATCAGAGTTGTTAACAGACATGAGTGCTTGAATGCAGCTTACGTATTTATGTAGAGTTACAGAATTGTAGAAAAGGTCATCAGGAACAAACAAAAGGATATAAACAAAGGCACAGAGATGATAATTACATGGTGTCTGTGCTAGGTCTGGTATGTAACATAGGTGCATATGGATACCCAGAGGCCGATTGCTTGGGTTCAAATTCTGTTTCTTCCAGGAACTAGTTCTGGTACCCAGAGCAAGTTACTGAACTCTTCTCTCTCTCTCTCTCTCTCTGTGTGTGTGTGTGTGTGGATTAGTCTCACTGTGTTCTAATTTTCACCTGGAAAGTGGGAATGATGATACTATCTCATAGATATTAGTAATAGAAAATAAGTTTATATAATGAAAGAACTTAGCATAGTAAGAACCAAACAAATATGAGCTGTGATTATCATTTATCCTTAGCTACTTCATATACATCATCTGTATCATGATGCCTCACAACTCCCATGAGCTTTTAATATCTCTGCATTGGATATCTCCTAGTCTGCTCCCAAAACTCTAAACAACTCCAGAACTTTGGGCTTTCATTATGCTACTGGACCTTCACACACCTCTGCTAGCATGGTTCTAATGTCTAGAGAAAAAGAATAGAGTAAAAAAAAAAAAAAAGAATGAATCCTCTTTGCAGATAAACCATACTTTGGAAAATAGAAGGCAGGTGTGAAGGTATAGCCAATCAAATGTCCCCACTTCAGAGTAGGTCATGCACAAACCTATGAAATCAAACTCCATTGCAAAAACAATCACTCTGTCTGCTTCCAGGCTACCAGTGCACCATGAAAATGAATGCCACGCTCAGAGAATTACTCCTAAGGTTAAAATTTTTCAAAAGAGGGGGTGGAAATAGTAGACATATTTATAGTTATGTTCTTGCTTCCTGTTAGAAGTGGAGAATGAAGATCTTACCTCTCCAATGTGTGTGTGCGTGTGTGTGTGTGTGTCAATGTTTCAATAGACTCAATCTTTCAATCCAATGTTTTTGAGCATAAGATATTCCAGATGTGAGAAATTAGTTGCTTCATTACCCTAGACCTCTGTGGCATATGCTGAAAGAGACTGAGGAAAAAGAGATCCATTAGTTGGTGTTTGGAGAGTTAAAAATAACTCAGTAAGAGTTATGGAAGTAGAAGGTGGAGCAGTCTGTTTTGTCCTCTGTTATATCCTGCCATATCATCTGACAGATCTCTAAGTGTCTCAGTGGGCAAAATTTGTAAGAGGCAAGGGATTATTTGTATCTTCAGAGATTTGGATCTTTCCAAGGGTTTGTACTTCAAGTCAAACCATGTGACTGTGAAGATTTCATGGGTCTACATAGCATCTAGTGCACAAATCATCAAGTGGACTGAAAATCAGGACACAGCACTAAGATGAGTAGGAGAGCTGTTTGAAACCTGCCTGGATTTTAATTAAGAAGACAAACCCATGCATTTCACTCTGTATTCTCTGGGAGGTTCTTTAAGAGGCAGCATTGAAATGAGGAGTAAGGAATGGCTTGAGAAACAGGAACTAGAAAACGTCTTTCCACTGTGGAGCATCCTCCATGAAGTGATAGTGGCACTGAAATAGGCCTAAAAAGAGAGTGTATTTCATTTCATCTACGGACAGAAAAATATCGAGAGCTCAATAACAGGAATTGGGTATTGTCACTAGTTGGTGATTCAGGTACTGTTTTTTTTTTTTTTTTTTTTTCTCTTTTGTCCTAAGATTCCTCCCCCTTTCCTCAGCCCAGCATGAGGGAATTGCCCCTGTCAATCTAAGCACATCTTATAGTGTGTTGCAGAATAACAAGGCTCAGCTCCATATGGTTTGGTCGGTTGACTTATGCATTTTCTGGTGGGGTGTGTGAAAAATCATTGTGTTCCTGTCTCTGTTGAGGATATCTGATTTGAAAGCTTCAATGCGAGAGCAGCTAAAATTAACTGCAAGACGTGTTCAGTACAGTGGGAAAAAAGCCATGCAGGACGGTTCTGCCAATAACAACTGTCATGACCAGTTATCTGCATCTGAAGTGGCTGCAAGCTGTGCTTGGGAAAGGAAAGGGACAGCCAACTCCTTTAGGCACATGAGGCTTCCCTAAGTGATCTGGACTCCAAAGTTAGTTTAATCATTGCAATGTCTCCCATCCCAGTTTCTGAAGAGGAGGGCTGATTTTTTTTTTTTAGGCTTTCTGCTCCATGGATCAGGGAAGAACCAAAGAGAAGCTGATGCCACCATGTTTGTCTACATCGGAGAGCTGTGGACAAACACTTCTTCAGGAGAGATGAGCCAGTGATGAATGTTCACTGAAGCACGATGTTTAACTGAATGGCATCTTTTTTTTTTCAAAAGTCATTCAAAGACTCTAGACAAAAATGTGCTCTGCTTTGTGAGCAAGGAAGTAGGTCTCAGATCAGTGGAGCAGGAGCAGCTGTGGCCAGGGTTTTATTTCATATCCTATTCTACAGAGCATCTGTGTGAAAAAATTTCTTACTCAGTTTTCAAATTTATTTAGCAGAGAACCATTTTTATAAATTAAATCTTTTTTGTGAAATGCCTCCTTTTCCAACCTTTGAAAAAGGTTTAAACAATATCTCATTTAACAAATTTGCATAGACTTATAATATATATATAATGCCAAATACTGAAGTTATTTCATTGAATAAAAAAATAGAAAATAGGTAGGATGGGTGACTATTACTTTTTTAGAACTATGTTTAATTCTGAAATTATTCATTTTGGTTCATTTTTCCAGAACTGAGAATAAAAGTGGCTCACAGAGTTAAGTAATTGCATACCAAAAATTTTCCAACTGCTTTAAACACAATCACAGATCTACTTCAGTTTTCTATGCATCCTTCCAAATTAAATCGTGGAAACCATTTCATAATTATTTCTATCCCCCAGTCAGGAAGATCTCAATCAAGTGGCACTGGAATAAAGTTTACTAGTGCTATGATAATCTCATTTGTCAATTTGATTGGAACTAGAATTATCTATGAGATAAATCTGTGAACATGACTGCTTTGGAGTTTCTAGATTACGTTGATTGAGGTGGGAAGAACCACATGAGCTGGGAATGGTTCCTTCCATGGGCGGGAGGTGCAAGACTGAATAACAAAGAGAGAGCTGGCTGAGTACCAGCATTCACCTCTAGGGGCATCCTGACTGTTCACAATGTGGCAAGCTGGCCCTTTCTCCTTCAGCTATGCCTTCCTTGCCATGGTGGACAGTGTTCACTGGAACTGTAAGCCAAGCTAAATCTATCCTCCCAAAGTCGATTTTTGTAGATACCTGATAAAGGCAGCAAGTTTAAAGGTTAGAAAATAGTTTTATGTATATGTATTATAAGATTGTGATATTTTCAAACAATGTATATTTTGGCACCTACATTGTAAAACATTATAAAGTAGGAAAATGATTTACATTGGTGGCCCAGTGGTAGGAATAGCTGCCTTCCAAAGAAGAAAAAAAAAATGCATTGTTCTTTATATACTGGTAAAAATTTAAAGTTGGCAAATATGCCACCCCAGTAACTTTCTTCATCATCACAATCTCAGTGCATTATGCCTGGCATTGTGCTCATTCTGCTTATAGAAAACATCAACAAGTTGTCTAAGATTCTGTTTGTCAGACATTCTGTTTTACTACAGTGGGTATGTGTGTGTGTACCCACTTGTTTTGTGGACACAGTTGACTGCATGTCATCGCTCATGTGTGGACGTTAGAGGACAATGGTCACATTGACTCTTGCCTTCCGCCTCATTAGAGGAAGGCATCTCTGGTTGTTCACTGCTACATTTGTGAGCTTCTGGGAAAGTATCTTGTTTCCACTTCACTTCTTGTCATAGACAGGCTGGGACTACAGAAGCTGCGCACAGCTTCTGAGGACTCAAACTCTGCTACTCTGAGCTGTTCAGAAAGAACTTTATCCACTGAGCTATCTTCCCAACCCAAGAATCTTAACAATAGATTCAATTTAGAGATACAGGCAGAAATTTGATTATTTTGTTGCAACTTAAACATCCATGCTTTCAAATTACATTGATCATAAAAATTAAATATGTCAGTAAAAGTATAAACTATTGCGGTACATGCTTGTCATTCAAGTATATTGGAAGCTAAGGCATGAGGATTACCTGACTATATAGTGAGCTGCAGGCCACCCTGGGGTGTACTGTAAGAACCTATCTCAAACTCATTTGATCAATCAATTAATTTAGGACTACAGTAATTCTAGATATCTGCAACTTAGTGAGTAGTACAGATTTTGCTATCCAAAGTTTTGAGGGAAGTGGTGTTTTAAATAGCAGCACTATACCATGCAACATACAAAACTTACTAGTCCTATTTGGGGACTGGTTTTTTTTAAATATTTTATTTTTATTTACTTAACAGAGAAAGAAGGAGAAAAAGAGAAAGAGACAGAGAGAAAGAGAGAAGGAGTGAGAGAATGAGTGCACCAGGGCCTCCAGCCACTGCAAATGAACTCCAGATATGTATGCCCTCCTTGTGCATCTGGCTGACATGGGTCCTAGGGAATCGAACCTGGATCCTTTGGTTTTGTAGGCAAACACCTTAACTGCCAAGCCATCCCTCCAGCTGCAGCCCTGGAGACTGTTTTTTTTTTTTTTTATAAGCATTCCTTATGCTTTCTCAATATCTATATACAGATGTAACTACATATCTACCATAGTTGATCATGTATGTGAAACAAAAAAAAGAAAGTCAGATTCTTAGAGATGTTTTGTTCTTAAAAGATGAGTGTGGTGACAAATACCTATACACATATTATTTAAAAGTTGAGTGAGGTGACAAACACTTACACTTGTAACACACTCTAGGATAGTGCAGGAGGATCACACGCTCCTGTCCAGTCTGGGCATCACAGTCAGCTCAAGGGCTACGTTGACCATACTGTGAAACCTTGTCTCCAAAACCAACCAACCAAACAACCAAACAATAATTTTTGTTTTATAAATGAGTAACAGGACTGGAGAGATTGCCTAGTGGTTAAGGTATTTGCCTGCAAAGCTAAAGGACCCAGGTTCAATTCCCAAGGACCCACGTAATCCAGGTGCACGAGGTGATGCATATGTCTGGAGTTTGTTTATGGTGGCTAAAAGCCCTGGTATGCCCATTCTTTTTCTGTCTAGCTGACTATCTCTTTCTCTCAATAAATAAATTTAAAAAGATAAATGGGCAACAATTTAATCAAATAAATCCTATATTTTGCATGTTATTTTTTGCAAAGTAATCAAAATTGATATTCACAATAACCATGTTAATGTTCAGATTCCATATCATCCAAGCCTTAGCAAATCTATTCTGTATGCAGCATTTCCTTTCTCAGTTCCATCTCTGGACTATACTACCAAATATTATTTCTAATTGTACTTTTTACCCAGGCTGTTCATCAGTTCACTTAATGTAATGCCAGTATTCTAGAAGGAACTTTTTGTTTGCTATGGTTACATCTTCCTTTCTGCGATGAAGCAATTTATTTTGAACAATGCCTCAGCTGCATTTTCATCAACATATTCGAATTATCTTTGCATGCATTTCTTTAATAACATTTCTGTGTTTAATTGTCCCAGAAAAAACACAAAGTTGTATATATGTAATTTATATAAAAGTGACCTGTGACTTGGCTAACAAACTATCTTTCAAAATTGTACTACACTCATTATTTTGAGGATTCCTATTATCTTAAAAAAGGAAAATTAGTGATAAGCACTCACTGTACTATCCTTTTGTGTGACTTTACACTGCTAATTCATATGCCCATGAAATAGTCAATGGCACAAGCTGAAGGGTCATATGATGCTCATGTTGTATAAACTCAAAGTGCTATTTTGAAGCTGATAAATGACATCATAGTCATTTTCATTCATTTATTTTTTTATTTTTAATAAACCATGGGTTATTTCTAATACAGTTACTATGATTATTTAACCTGTAATAAATATTGGTTACCATGGGAGGTATTACAATTTATGTAAGCATTGAATTTCTATTATAATATATGGTATATTTGTTATTGCTTGGCTACCATGTGATCACAGCAAGGGTCAAAGCCTCATATACCATCAACTGCATATAACAAAGAGAACTCAGGTTGCATATTCTCTGCTCCTAGTAGATAAACGTGGGTCTGAAAGTCTAAATTTTAAAATATTCCAACCACCTCAGAACCTCTGACCTTTTAAAAATTATTTATTGGAGGGAGATAGAGATGGAGGGAGAGAGAGAAAGGCAGACAGAGAGGGAGCATACAAGCGCCAAGGCCTCCTGCCACTGTTCATGAACTTCAGAGGCATGGGTCACTTTGTGTGCCTGGCTTCATGTGGATGCTGATGAATCAAACCCAGGCTGTTGTGCATTGTTAGCAAATACCTCCAACTGTTGAGCCGTCTCTACAGCCCCCCTTTTTTCTTTTCTTTCAGTCACAAGTATGTAATGTATGCAGGGCCCAGCAGGGCAGTTTCATGGGCTGTTGGCTAGGGAGGCTTTTCCAGAGCTGAAGGATGAATTATCAGGATGGTTCCGTTACCTGTCCGGTGCGCATTGTTATGGGGATGGGGCGTCTGAGCTGAGGGGCTTCTTTCCTCTGCACAGGCTTTCTTTGGCTTCCACACAGCATGACAGCTGTTTCAGAAAGATCAACAATGAAAGCTGAGGGCTGTTTAATGCCTCATGGCAAAAATGGCACAATATTTTTTCTGTCACATTCTATTTGTCAGAGCAATCAAGGAGTTGGAGCCAGTCCAAGGAGAAAAGACAAAGACCTCTATTCCTTAGGAGAAGGGTTAACGATTTTGTGACCGTCTTTAGTCACTCATCATAGTCATCCTCTGTGCAGCCAAAGAACCTTTAAAATCATGTCCAAATAAGTACACAGGAAATGTGGGCAAAGTTTGAGACTGAGGTTAACAACAGTTTATTACCACAAAACTGAAAATAGACAACCTATTTCACATAGGGATAGGTGGAATACAGAGACATGGGGAAATGATTTAAGCTAGAAGAAAATATGACATTTTCATTATCCCTGGGATGTTAATACTTGCTGAAAAACATAATTCCATGTGTGTGAGTCAGCTTTTATCAATTATAATCATTGAAATAATTTATTTTAAAAGGAAATAAGACAATGGAAGAATTGGAGTTCTATAGAACATAATTTGAAAGTTACTATTTTCATATTCCTTCTAGTTTGCTTCCCTTGTCTTCATTACATAGTGTGCCCCTTCTGAATCTATTCTATATCAACTCTGAGTTAGTTCTCTCTTGTTCCCTTCCTTCTTTTTCTTCTTCCTTTCTTCCTTCTTTCCTCCCTCTTTCCCCTACTCCCTTCCTTACTCCCTCCCTTTCTTCCTTTGTTCCTTCCTCCTTTCACTCCCTTCCCTCTTTCATTTTCCTTCCCCATTCTTTCTCTCCCCTTCCATTCTTTTTCCTTCTCCCTCCTTCCTTTATTTCTTTCCTTCTTTATTATTTCTTTGCTCCATTTAACAAATATTTATTTAGTTCCTACTATCTTCTAAGCACAGGGCTAGCCAGCTTTTAGTCTTTTTCCCTAATTGCTGCTATCTAGATATAGAACAAATCAGGCCTTGAACTCTGGGCATCCTGCTTCAGACTTCTGAGTAGCTGAGATTCCATACCTACATCACCTCCACCAAGCTAGCTTTTGAATTGCAAATTTCTGTAGTCACATTTCCCACCCGTTCCCTCCATTCTTTCTTTCCCAACAGCTATTCAGAGCCATAATTTTATAACCAGAGGCAGAATGGTATAGAGTCCAAGGTATGATTTTTGTAAAGTGCCTGCCTTCCTAAGTGGCCCATGCAGAATCACAAGTTACTGGAGATAAGACCATTCATTACCTACCATAAGGACGGCAGTGTAGTCTGATGGCATCTTCCTTCATATGACCATATTTATAAAATACTTATTTATTTATTTGCATGTAGAGAGAGATAGAGAGAAGAGACAGAGAGAATGGGCACTTCAGGGCCTCCAGTTCCTGCAAACAAACTGCGGACACATGAGCCACTTTGTTCAACTGGCTTTACGTGGGTACTGGGGAATAGAACTTGGGTCATAAGGCATTTCAAGATAGTATATAAACTGATGAGCCATCTCTTAAAACCCTGGCCAGATTTATTGGCCTGAGAATGATGCTTTGAAAACAAACAAACAAACAAAAAAAAACAATAAGGGCTGGAGCAAGAGCTTAGTGGTTAAGGTGCTTACCTGTAAAGCATAAGGACCCGGGTTCCATTCCCAAGAACCTACATAAGCTGGATACTCATTCTTTCTCTCTGTCTAATAAACAAATAAATAAAACACATTTTAAAAAATTGGATCAAATAGTCTCACTCAAACATTTTATTTAAATGACTCATGCCTTTGTTTTATGAGATGGGTCAGACAGGAAGCAAACATCCAGGTCATTACACACACACACACACACACACACACACTTGAGCAGTCCATAAATATCATGCTCATACATTGGTTCTTTACTTGGAAATGTAAATATAAGGTGCACATTTTTTATTTATGCACTAAGGTAGCATTTTCATAGTGATGAGTGGGCTGAGTGACATAACCCACATTTCTGCCAGGATGACAATCTTCTGGTGGAATCTTGACAACACCTTCTGAGTGATAAATGTCCACAAGTAATAGGACAGAAAACATATGACACCTTTACACTTTTATTTAATAACAAACTCCATTATTTCCTCTAGGGTTAAAAAAATAATCAGACTTGTTCCATTATGAAGAGACAATGAGCCCACTGGTTCAGCTCTTGATAGAAACAGATGAGATTCTCTGGACAGAATTAAGCCCAGAATTGCTAGACCTAATTATCTGAGTTCATGAAAAGCCAATTCCAGCATACATACAATTCCTGTAATTTGGCTTATTCGGGGAAGTTATGCTGTGTTTTCTTAAATTCTCCTAGGTTTTTACTGCAATAGAAATGAGGATTCATTACCTCAAGTTTGAGCTTCAATGTGTACTCTGTGGGCTGCAGGCAGATGCACACAGTGAGAGAGATGACGCTTCTAATAGCCCCCAAAACTGAATGTTTCTCAAAGCTCACTAAATGTGGCTCAGGTAGGAGCTATCTTAGATTCCTGGCCTGCCACTGTAATTAAAGGAAACTGGGAATAATTCACTCAGTTCACAATTATTTTTAGTCCAATATAGTTTGGCCTTGCTAAATCAGAATTATGGAGAGAGATATTGGTTTGGCTTAATGAGAAGCGTAAAAAATGAAACATTTTAAATTGAAACACAGTTTTATTACTTGGGGCCATATTTGAAAACAGCAGCTAATAGCTTAACACCTTTCGTGGGGCCCGCTTTAGTGATGAGAGAAGGATGAGTCTTCATTTGCCTGCAGCCATCTTTTTTTCCGTGGCATACAAACCCAGTGATCTTCATTGCGTATTGCAATGTCATATATCATTTTAAATTTATATATTTTTGAATTTTTTCCCCCTTCAAAATCGTAAAAATGACATATAACCTCTATGAGAAGCCAAAGGAAAAGAATGTGTACAAATACAAATGTTAATAAATTCCTTCTTTCCTTCAACTCAGATCTCCAACATAAAGTGATAATAAGAGTTTGGCATGAATCCTTGTAGAACTTTAGTGAGTGAACACAGTAGAAGTTTAAAAGTGTCTGTCAAGCCAACTTAAAGCAAGCCCTGCCTTCTAAGCAGTTTATTTCTGCCTCTACAATGTCCCAGTTCTTTGCATTCCCGTTTCAGCTACTCCAGGTTGAGCCTCCGTGGCTTTGCTCATAACGGGTATGAAATTGGCAGCACCCACACTTCTGCACCAGCACATTTACCCCCACTCTGCTTAGCATGTGATGCGGGAGTGATTGCTGTCAGTTGTGTCTCATTCTATACTTCCTTGCCATACCTTTGCCCACTGCACTTTCCACTGCCTAACAAAGATGGTCAAAGTGCATTTTAGACCCCTCTACATCAGATCCCAGCTTACCAATCACCAGTCAGCTGAGTCTGTTACCCTCGTGGAAATCGTCAGAAGGTGTTGAAAAGTGACCTGTGTGCCAGTTCTCAGCAGCTTCTGTAACCCTTAGATTTTGGCAGTACAGTGCTGCAGCAGCAGGCAGGTGGCACCCTCTGGTGATCCAGCTCTTGTGCGGATCTCAGGGACTCACGCTTTTAGTCCTACAGTGACAAAAGCTACAGTTCTTGACTAGTCCTACAAAATGGAGATTACCAGCTCTTGACAGTGTCACGGCTCTCAAGTCTAGGGTGTCCATCAAGGCTGTTTGTTGATGTCATGGCCACGGCTGCCAACACCACAGTTACCACAGCTGGCTCCTGGTCACTGCTGCTCGGTCATCCCGAAGCTCTGCCTCGGCTGGTGGCTCCTGCGACTCTGCCTCCTCTGTGGTCCCGACACAGTGACTCCACTATTGCTGCTTCCGCTGCCATCTGTCACTCCCCACTGCTTCTCCTCTTCTTCCCCTGCAACTTCACACTTCGTGTAAACATCTCAGAATTCTCTATCAACGATGGATATCAAATTAGGCAAGCAAAGACCACATAAGAGAAGCCTTTTGTTTTTCTAATATTGCAACACCAGAGATCATAAAAAAGGAAGAGTATCTCCTGACTTGCTCATATAACTACCAAAGGTGTATTAACATCAACCACTGAGGATGTTCGTGTGGATGTAGGATTGTGTTTGTACGAGTCATGGCATTGCTACATTTGCACCTGTCCCCACGGTTCCTCTGCTAAGCCAAGAGGAAATAATCCACTTGGCCTCAGCTGAAACAGGACGACGCTCATCTAGGGGTCACCAGGGTGTCTTAGGACAAGCAGTCTCACCCAAACTTGATGCTACAGTCATGGCTAGGACTGTATCTTCCAGCATTGCAGTTGCACTTCAGCAGTGAGCAGCTGCGATTGTCATGCCAGCTCAACAAGACATGCATAGAGGGCTCAAAATGGGCACTGCTAGAATGATGGTAGTGCAGCCAGCTGCCTGGCAGACAGTCCCATGCCCAAGGCAGCGTGGACACAGAGAAATGCCTGCTAGCTATGAACTGTGCAATCAAACTGCCCCATCACTCAAGGTTTTTGCCTTTTCATGGGAAAAAAAATAAACATTAGAATGAGGGCATACATATCATTAATAGTGGTTTTAACAGTTTACCAGATCTGTAACAACACTCACTCCTGCATGTACTGCATGGCATGGTGGGTCCCCTCATCTACCTCATAGCGGTATTTTCCATGTAGTTTCCTCTCTATTCCCACATTTTAGACTCCAGGTAAGTCAGCCTATGAAAATATGATCCTTCTGTTTTCCCCTCCTGAATTCTGGGCTACAGGAGTGTACTATCACACCCAGGTTTTCGCATTGCTTATTGTCCAGTCTGAACTGTTATGCATGCAAGTCAGCATTCTATGCTGCATGAAGTGATTCCATCACACCTCTCACCAGGTTTGCCACTCCAAAAACATCCATCTTCCAGAAGCCTCTCCAATTCGTCCTTTCCCATCATTCTCCAGACTTCCCTTTCTCCCCCGTCCGTATTGTAAACTTCATGTTATATGTTTTGTATATTTATGTGACCTGCTATGTCTTGCCTACTAGACTATATACATTGAGGGCAAGGACTTGGTTTCTCCTTCCACAAGTCATGTAAAGCACAGAACTGAAAAGAGCGTCGATAAAGTACAAGTATCCTTTACTTACATTATTCGGTGTTGTCTGTACAGACTTATTGAAGTGTCTGCTTGGTTAAGCTAGGTGTTAGCATGAGGCTTATGCAAACTGAAACTTGAAATCAAATTGCCCATTATAGTTAAAGCACCCCTGAAGTTCTCTTTCAGTTTTGAGAGGTGTGGTCACATTCTTAACAATCTCAGGCCACATTTAGTCCAGTGATATCATGTTCAAAGAATAAGCACAGTATAGAAACCTCTGCTTTCTACCATGACAACTTAAAAATACACGTTGTTGCAGTCAGGTTCACATTGCCAGCAGAAATCATCTGACCAAGAGCAGCTTTTGACAAATATGTGTGTGTGTGTGTGTGTGTGTGTGTGTGTGTTTACAGACTAGAGCAGAAGCACATCATGGTAGGGGAAAACAATGGTATGAGCAAAGGGTGGAAATGAGGTGGACAATAACAACAGGACAGTGTGCCAAACTCTGGCAAGGGGACACTGGCTATAATACCCATAATCCTGCCCCCAACAATACACTGCCTCCAAGAGGTGTTAATTCCCAAATGTCCATCAGCTGGGAACCTTGCATTCAGAACACCTAAGCTGATGGGGGCACCTGAATCAAACCACCACATATGTCACAGAAAAAATAATTTACATCCAGTCCTCAGTTTTGTGGACTTGTTTAGATTTGGCAAGGACGGGGAACATGGGGACAGTTTTCTGCCCTACTAGTAGACTCACTCTTTCATCCTCTTCTTTCCTCCCTTCCTCCTCTTCTTTCTAATCTACACCCAGAAACCTCAAACTTCCCTGTGACATCTGATGCTGTTGTCTGCTCAATCTTTTCCTAAGCAGAAAACAGCAGCATAATCTAGGTGCATTTTTGCCCAAAGCCGTTTTTCTCTTAAGAAGAATTCTGGTGTCAGTTGTTAACATAAAAATTTCCCTAGCTTGTTACACTTGAGAAATCCCATTTTCTTCACGAAGAAGTAAATATGAGCTCAGCTCGTGGCTGAGTCTGTAAGGCCTAAATGAATGAGGTGTAATCTGGAAGCTACAGCCTGATTTGGAAACGAGAATGGTGCAAAACTCCCTAAAGCTAAGTTATCCTGTGAAGGTGCCGAGCGTCTGCTGGGTGTAAATGGAAACAGTTTGTCTTGAAGCCGACTCAGTGATTCCTCTTCTGGCAGAGTGAAGAGATGAGAGAAGAAACGTATACCCTGGACTCCGGAATATTGTTCTTGTTATGTAATTTAAAGTCAGGACTGAGCACATTTTCTTAAGTGAAATAAATGGTGCTATAAATGGTAATGGAAACAATGCATCTTCAGTTTTTGATGGGTCTCTGATGAGACCCTGTTAATGAAATGGGCCACGGTGATGCAACATGGTCAAAGGAGAAGATGGGAGATGGGATCCTATCTGAAATACAGATATTGGTTCCCACATTTCTCTGTCTCTCAATCTCTCTCTTTCTCTCTCTCTGTGTGTATGTGCTCACTAGTATATGCTGTATGTATGTATACCTATAGGTGTATATTTTGTGATCTGAATATACTATGCATTTCCATTACACCTGAACTATGTATGTGCAAAGCTATCGTGTGATGCAGCCCCTTGAGAAGCACTTTAAGACCTGCACTCATTTGACCAGAGGCAGTGCTAAAGCAGTTTTGATGTCAGTTTTCTCTGAAGATTTAAGTGTTGTCACCCTTGCCAACTTAAGATCCCAAGAATTATTTAGCATTAAAGTTCTATAGTCAGTGACAAACGGGAGAACTGAGAAGCAATACAAGTATATGTATTTAATTACTTCTTTATTGTCTCTCCAGTTTGATTCCACTCTAGAGACTTAGCTTTACTAACCACAGAAATTAATTTTGAAAAGTCTAAAATATTAGAAGCTGAAAGTACCAGATAGATTATTTTTAGAAGGGATAAACCAGTGATTGTTTAAAATGAGGTAATGTTGTATGGCGAAAGGAGACAGTTTGGAAACATTGAGTGCTAATGAATAATTCAATTTGATTTACTGGAGAGAAGAGAGGGGGTGGCATTCATGCCCTCTGTTAATGTAAAAACTATAATGGCCACTACACTTTTACAATATATCTGGAAGTATCTGATACAGTTTTTCTAATCCAGGTCAAGTCATTAGCCTTTAAAAGTAGTTTAAGACTGATTGTCATATTAAAGTACACTTTAAAAAATATTCTAAGAATAATAAATACTAAGAATAATCAAGAAATCTAAGAAAAAATAGTGTTCATTTGTTTCCTTTCTACAACCCTATCCAGGGATCCTTGAAAAAACACAATGTGTTTTGTAATAGAAAAGTAAACACTTGAAAGAAACCAGAGGTTGGGGAGCCCGAGGACAGGAAAGGTGAATGAACCCAGTAGTTCAGGCAGTGGTCCCAGCAGCATTTCTGGTTGCTATGTTGACCCTACAGTGGCATAGGTGCTCAGAAGTTGAGTTTATTTTGAAGTTACTATCACATTGCTGAGATAAGGCACTCTGACAAAAGCAGCTGATTGGGGGGGAAAGTTGTTTTGTCTTGCAGTTTGAGAGGAAGATTCGTGATGGCAGAGGAAAGCATGGCATGAGCAGAGGCTGGACATCACATCTGCCAAGCAGGCAGAAAACAGCAGCAGAAGAGTGAGCTGAATTCTAGCAAAGGGGTGCTGGCTATAGGAATTGAAGCCCACCCTTGACAGCACACCTCCTCCAGCAAGGCTTCACCTCCCAAAAAGGTCATCAGCTGGGAACCAAGCTTTCAGAACACATGAGATTATTGGGGACATCTGATTCAAACCACAACACTGGGTTACTCTTGCAATATAATTCTATGTTACTCCTGGCTCAGGTACATTGTAACAAAAGACCAACACATCATGTTACATCAGTGGATACAAATATGTGTGAATGTATGTGTTAGAAAAGGCTGATGAAATTATGTGCCCTGACCTATCCCTCTGCAAGGAGGTTTCAGTCATTGAGTTTCTGTTTTCTATCTGCACAGGTTCTCTTTTATTGCATTCCACTAAAATCTTTCCCTTAATTGGAAATAGACAGTAGACAAATCCACAACCAGGATCAATGGTTTTCAATGCCAAGACCTTCCTCCCCCTGTCCAAAGCAGTGTGTGCAGCTGCTAATATTATATGGACAGCTAAGACGAAGCTTGGAGAGATAGAAGTTGTGTGATAGAAAAAAAGAAGTTCACCAAACTGAAGCACAGTTCATTATTTCCTTTTTTTTTTTTTTTTTTTGTCTTCAGAATGACCAAGTTAAACTCCCATTTTTTTTTTTAATTTTATTTTTGAGTGAGAGACAGAAAAAAAAAAGAGGGAGGGCGGGAGAGAGAGAGAGCACACACCAGGCCCTTTCAGGCACTGCTAACAAACTCAAGATACATCTGTCCCGTTATGGTTCATGAGAGACATTGTACACTTGCATTATTATGTGTCTGGCTATGTGGGACTTTGAGATTCTAACATATGTTCTTAGCCTTCACAGGCAAGAGTCTAAGCCATCTCTCCAGCCGTAAACTCCCACTTTTTAAACCACAGTTTGGAAGCTTATGGAAAGCAATTAGTAGGTTAACATATGACTCACTTTTAAAGGCCCTTTGAGAAGTTTCCCAAGTAAGGGTAACCACTTAGTTATAACTTTTCTTCAGATGACTTGGAACCTGGCTCTATTTGCATGTGTGTATTCCTGAGAGATGAGATGGATTGGGACCATTCTTTGTCTAGGGGATACATTGGAGAATTGTTTTGTGGCAGAAAAACCAGGACAGTGCATCTCAGATTCAGTCAAAGGGAAATCAGAGGGGAAAAACTCAAAAAGTTGGTGGGTGCATGTTTTGGAAAATGAAGGAGCAGAGGCGAGGCTAGTGAATGGCTCAGCCCAAGTTCACCACTCACTGAGAGCTCATCCGTTGTGTATCAGGCACCATGCTGCAAATGAAGATGATGCAAAGATCTTCTGCTTGGGGAAGTTCAAGTTTCTGGGAGAAAGAGTACCAGAGGGCAGTTTTATGTGATACCAGCTTTGCATTTGTAATGCTATGCTCAACAGATGAAGGAAATAGGCTATGCTGGCATAGCTTTATAAGGAAAAAAAAAAGATGTAAAAAGAATATTATTCATTCTTCCCACCTCTTTCTTTTTCCTTAAATGAGAAAAAAAATCTAAGAAAAAAAATAGCAATGGAAATTGAGTCCCATATGTTTCCCTTGTGATTTAAACATATTTCCTTTCATTTTTAGAAAACATTATGGACATTCCTTTATACTGTCATGTAGACACCACATAAAGCTTTCTTGAGCGTTAGAATCAGGGAGTTTTAACTGCCTTACAAACTGGCTTCATCATTTCACCCCAAGGGTAGCGGTGCTAAATCACATTATGTTGGTAACACACTTGGGTCAGATCATCCGGAATGATCACCACATGGCCTTCCTGTTATTACATCACTGGGATGCCTCATTTGTGAATGGGAAAATCGTAGTCATGAAAACAATATGCTTCTGACTTTTCGTACAAAGGAAGGCAAGTGGTGGTCAGGGTAATGGATGAGACAAGATGTGCATATGACTCCCCTGTGGGATTCAGCTGACTTCCAAAGACCCTGACAGTTCAGACTGTGCTCACTTTACTGCTGCGGGGGAGAGTGTGTAGTGGTGGGAACTTGGATATTGTCTGCAGTGTTCTGGTAGTTATCTGAATTCAAAGAGAGCTGTTTTCTCATTCTTTACATCATGGGTAATAATAGCATTACAGTTTTTTCTGTAGACTGGTAAATTCTGCCTCAGTCTATAGGCCTTGGTTGCTCCACTCTTTCTACATCTCTGAAAGTAGCTTCTCCAACATTTCCACATTGTTAACACCACAGAATACCCCTGAAGCATTTTAGACCATTCCTTCAACTGGCTAAAGCATCTACCATGCTTCCAGTGTTATAAGTAAAGCAAAATATCTAACCCGTGACTTTTTATTCTCATCTGAGAGTCAGAATGTTACCTTTGCTTGGAAGTACATTTTTTCATGGGTGTTTGGGAGGTTCATGTGTGTGGGTGTGCATGTGTGTGCATGGGCATGTAAAGACCACAGTTCAACGTTGAGTCTTTTCCTGACTCACTCTCCATCTTATTTTTTGAGACAGGGTCTCACTGCACCTATAGCTCACTGATTGGGGTAGACAAGCCCCAGTGATTCCCTGTGTCCACTTCCCTGAGTCTACAAGTATACACTTCCAAAACCCAGCATGAAACGTGACTGCTGGAGAGCTCAACTCAAGTCCTCCTGCCGGGGTGGCACGCGTTTTACTCACCGAGCCATCTCCTCTGCTCCCAAAATGATGTTTAAAGCATAATGGCAGTTAAAGCGGCGAGTATCTGCAGCTGTGGCCGATTTCTACTTCCAGCTTCACTAATATTGTTTAACAATGTCAGTGCTCAACTTTGCCCAAGTTAAGAAAAAAAAAGAGCAACGCCACGCCCCAGGAGAGCAACCTTGCATGTAAAGTTGATTAACACACTTTCCCTGTGAAGCGAAAGCCCACATAGCACTTTATTCCTTACATAAAAGCCGTACTTTCCCTTTGGAACTTCACATCCGGAAAAAAAAAAAAAAAGAAAGAAAAAAACAGACTTTTGCCACACCTCACCTTAGTTTTTCTGCCCACTCAGGCAAATGAGAAAGTCCACAACATACTACCATTCAATTCAAATCCTACGTTTTTTGCTAAGAATACTCTTCTCTGTTGGGATCTCACTCATACCCACTTCTGCATGCATTTTGTGTTCCTCCTGTCAGCTATTAGTAATAGCCACATTATATGGCAAGATTTCCAGTTAAATTTTACAGATTACATTGGTGGGTTCACTGAGGGTGGATGAGAAAAAATATATATTAGAGTGCCTGTTTCTAGGATATCTGTCAACTTTCAGCCAGATTGCTCTCAATAAGTTATTACCTCTTCTGTTTCGCTTCTCTTCAAGAACTATTCAACAAGATTTCAGAATGTTAGGCCCTGTGTTGTTAAACCTTCACCAGTATTTTAACATTGAAGTCATGCTAAATAGCACATTTGCTGATAAAAGTTAAATTGAGTCTGAACGATTTCTTTTACTTCTGGGCAAAACATCTCAGTGTCATGTACTTCTGACTGAAATCATTTTAATCAGTTGCTGAAATCAAAATCGCCCTTTATAGTGATAGCATTTTGAAGAAAAATGGTTTTGGGATCCTTGCCCTGTCAGCCAGCTCACTTACTGTAATTGTGTCTGTGCAATGCTCACTTGCTACTTATACAGGTTAATCCCATTATTTAAAATCCTGTTTACTTAGAACAGAATCAGGTTTTGAGTAGTAACATTAACTAATAAACAGTACTAATAATATGATTTTTCTCTAAGTCCCAAATGTAAGACATTCAATATATTCCCAAGGTATTTTTTTTTGTCAGGCTGTGGTGTTTTTACCTCACAAAAGTCAATTTTGTAATCAAGACACTTTAGTACCCTGCCAGTTCCCTGGACATTCCCTGGAGTTGTGAAGCTGCTCTGACACATTGAAGTATGTGAAAAACTTACTGTCAGAGCCTTGCATGAAGGTCTCCTGAAAAGAAATGTAAGGATAGGATGTTCAGCACCCACTGAGGGATTTGAAGAGGTTTAAATAACACTGGTCCAAGGTATAGTATCTGACTATAGCATAAAAGCTTACAAAGAACATAGCTGTGCTTTAAAGTGGAAACGAGGGCTAGAGAGATGGGTTAGTGGTACAGGTTCTTGCCTGCAAAGACAAAGGACTTAGGTTCGATTCTCCAGGGCCTATGTAAGCCCGATGCACAAGGTGGCACATGCATCTGGAGTTTGTTTGCCCTGACACACCTATTCAGTTTCTTTCTGTCCCTGAAATAAAAAAAAAAATAAGTAAATAAATGATAAAGTGGAGAAGAAAGCTTAGTATGGGGGTCTACACCACAGATCTGTCCCCTTGGCAAACGCTATGGTAAACAGTGCTATTTTTCACTTTACTATTGTCTCTTCATATGAATTTCAAAATTGGCCACTATTTTCCTATCTTGAACCTATGCAGACAACTCCAGTGGCTCGTTATCGTGACAAGGAGAGGATGTCCAGGCGTATTGAGTGCTGGGACGCATTCACGGAAGCCGGGGCCCCTTTGCCAGTGCCCCTGCTTTTGAGCCCATGCACACTGCAAAGCCTGAGAGATGTGCAGAGAAGTGAGCCACAGACAGCCTGTCCATTGTAATCCTCTGTGGATTGCTCAGTCCTTGCCATTTTATTTCCGTGTCTCTCTTCAGTCTAAGTTACTGAGACACATAATAACAGACAGTGTGCTTAATTACGCAGAATATTTTATCTTTTTCAGTTCTGCTACCAGTAGAAGTGAAGATAAAAGACCTGAATGAGTAATTTACTTGTAGACTCAAAGTCAGACACTGAGTGTATTAATTAGTGCAGCATTTACTTAGTTCTTAAGTGACTCTGCAAAAGGAAGAAACAAAAGAAATGACTTTATGAAACATATAGTTCTGCATGTGAGTGTGTGTGCCTTTGAGTGTGTGTGGTGTTTGCACATGGGTACACAGATGCATGCAGCCTGAGTGCACATGTGTACGGGTACAAGAGGTCATTGAAGGTTCCCCTGCATCACTCCTCTGCCTTATTTCCCTAAGGTGCTCTCACTGAACCTGGTGCTCCCCTTTTCTCAGTTAAGCTGACTGACCAGAAAACTCCACCGACTTTCATATCTCTGTCCTTCCCTCAGGGTTGGGATAGTAAGTATGTTCAGCCATGCCCAGCTTTTTATGTAGGTACTTGGAATTGAACTCAGGTCCTCACGTTTATGCAGAGAGCTCTGTTACTCACTGAGCCATCTCCCTGGCCTGCAAAAATGACTTCATACAACCTCAAACATGTGCTCTCTCTTCCTTTTCTTGTCTCCTCACCTCTCTTCTATTTCCCTATTATTATATTCCCTTCCCCTTATACTGTTTTCTACAATATACCTTAAAGTTAAAAATCCATCTTGTTTGGGAGGTAATGATTTTTTTTTAAATCAAAATAGATAATTATTAGTGATGTTAGGGCTGAAAATCACAGCTCTCCACCATTCTCCTTTCCCGGTTCTGTTGAATCTACTCTGGGAGCCTTAACTACTCTTGTCAGTGAAGCTGAAAGACATACATTGAAGACTCACCAAGATGGTCTGTTTGGAGAAAATCAATTTTTTTTTTAAACTAAGAATTGACTATTACAAACAATTCAGTTCCCTATGCTTTCAAACATCTCTTCCCAGCTCCCTGGTGAAGCCCGAAGTAAAGTCTTATCAATGTTTTAGGTTTTATGTTCATATAACTGTGGAATAGAAAGGCTAGGAAGGAGGTTCATCTTCCTCTGCAGTTTGTCAAATGTACGATTATGGAGAGAATGACTGAGCCATTTAGCTCTGGAATCCAGGAAACATGAAAGCTGTAATAAAGCTCGTACTTCCAGAATGGGCTCTGAATAGGCACTGGTTTGGATGGAAAGCTCTCTGTCTCTAAGGGCTTGTGTGTCAAATACGAAACGTGAGTCAAAGGCAATGGGACATAAACTTCTGTGTTACACCTGGTACTTGACAAATGGCTGAACATAAACATAAGTCAGATTAGTTCGTCTCATGGAATACTGAGCAGGTGACAAAGTGGCAGCTTGCTTTGCCACATGAGGTAGAAGAACTGAGCGACAGAAATCCATGGCTGTGGATGACACTCCCTTCAAACAAACTCAATTCATTAACAATTACAATTACAGGTTTGGAAAGCACATGTTAAGAGGGCAGTTATTCATTCTATAAGAGGGTAATGAACTTCAGTTGAAAGAACTTATTAAAATTATAAACCTCAGATTACCATTAGTTTTCTTTTTCTTCGGTGTTTTGCACATCTATATGTGTATGTGGTATGTGTGCATTTGTCGATTTGTGTTTGTGTGTATATAGGTACATGTGTGGGCACTTACATGTGGCGGTCAGAGGTTGATTTTGGTGTCTTTCTCGATTGCTCTGCACCTTATTTGGGGGGTCTAGGTTTCTCTCTTGAACCCACAGCTCACTGATTCAGCTAGTGCAGCTGGCCAGTTTACCCCGAAGATCCCCTGAATCCGCCTTCTGAGTATTAGGATCAGAGGCAGCCTCCATGGCCCCCTGGCATTTATTTGGTTCCTGGATATCTGAACAACTTGATCCACATGTTTGTGCAGCAAGCACTTAATTGACTGAACCACTGCCTCAGTTCCTACAATTAATTTTACTTGTTGTTTCTCTTAATCTGTTTAATTTTAGGAGCAGGGTTACTCACGACTGTTTGAAAGTAGACCTTATGCTTTAACTGTGTGCACACATGTAGACAGATAGAGGCTTATGAGCTCTCCACCCTTCCTAAATCCTGCCGTCTTTAATCATATCCCTTTGGTTCACACTAGCCCTTGATATTTGTGTGTGTGTGTGTGTGTGTGTGTGTGTGTATATATATATATACATATATATATATATATATATATATATATATATATATATATTCAAATGAAATAGCATCATTCTGAAGAAAGACAATTTGAAACATGTAGTCAACTTCCAAAGCTGTGCAGGCTGTGAGGAAGGACCTATCATTAGAATAAGGGGAATGCTTTCTTCTGTTGGATCTAGACTAGAAGATACATGTAATATTCGAAGGAACCTAGCAAGATTGGTTCTTTCTATAATATTCTTCCTAATAAAAAGAGGGAGATTTATACTCTTTCAGAGAAGTCTTAATCCAGGAGAACTGTTGGCAAGGCCACTCCTTTTCACTGTACAGAACACAACAGTGCCATGAGTGAGGTTGGATTAAGAAAATGGGCACACGGAGGGCAATCTGCTGTAGGATGATTATAGAAATGAAGGACTACTTAGTACCAGTTTGCTGGCTTGGAACTCCTATTCAGTAAAGGAGAGAGGATGGTGATGGTCAATAATGAGAAGAAGCACTGCTGGGGGATTTGCATTATGACTGAGTCTTAACACTGGAGGTGGAAACAAGAAACGGACTATCCTTCAAGACAAGTGGAAGGGGACAAATGAGAGAGAGAGCATTAACTTTCCATATGTCAACGTTACTGCTTACTATTACTGGACGTGACAGAATGAGGGTACTGCCAAGGGAGACAGACAGCCTCAAGGAGAGTTTGAAGGAAGGCACTTGATATATTGTAACGTCATTTCAATTAGAGGAAGAAGCCCCTCCTAAGGATATTTGATCCTTGTCTCATTAGTACCAGATTGTATCTGAGACAACACTCATGACTTGGCTTAGTTTACTGTAACATTCCATGAAGGGACTTCTGTTTTTTCCCCCTGGGAGACCATTATAAATTATGAAGATATTTTTATGTTATAATTGTGTTTAAAGGTACATTTTGAGATGTGATTTCTCCCCCCGGTGGAACATTACCATTTTTAGTACTATGTAAGTGTTAAATATTAACAAGTTTTTTCTATTTTGCCAATACTCAAATGTCCTGTGTGTTTAAGGAAAAGAAGTCCAAAAGCTTGTACATTTTTATACTTAAAGGCTGTCATCTTGCGCTAGGAGCAGGCTCAGTGGGCAAAGTACTTGCTATGCAGCACAAGGACCTGAGTTCAGATCCTGAGCACCTCATAAAAGCTAGACCTAGTGGTGCATACCTATAATCCCAGTGCAGGGGAGGCAGAGAATACAGGATGGATCCCTAGTAGTTGCAGGATATGTAGTACAGTCTAATTGGTGGCCTCTAGGTTCAATGAGACCCTATCTCAAAAAGTAAGATAGTGACTGAAGAAGAGAATCAAGGCTGCATGAACACAAATATGAACACACATGGACTCATGCACATCACACACACACATACATACTAATTTTATTATTATTTTTATTTACGAGAGAGAGAGAGAGATAGAGAGAGAGAGAGACAGAGAGAGTGAGAGGGAGGGAGAATGGGCACACCAGTCCCTGTAGCCACTGCAAACGAATTCCAGATGCATATACTACATGCATCTAGCTTACATGGGATCTAGGGAATTGAACCTGGGTCCTTAGGCTTCACAGGCAAGCACTTTAACTGCTAAGCCATTTTCCACCCCACATATACACTCTCTAACAGCCGATTCTAAATAAATTATATGAATACTTTTCTATCCAGTGATTCTGTAAAAAGGAAGTAAAGAGATTGCCATGGATAATGAAACTGACCAGAGGGCTTGATCTAATTCTCCTTTCTCTGTTTCCAAATAAAACTAAATAGTCTGACCTTAGCTTTGGTGCTCAGAGGCAATATATATTTCTAATCTGTCAGCATTCTTAGTAGATAAGATATGGTGCTTTCCTTTCTCTGATATGGGATATAAAAAATAGTTTTATACCTACTACTCTTTTAGAAGAGCAGCTCTGTCTGCTCTCAGTGAAAGTAAGGATAGTGGGAAAGATGTTTTATAATAAAGGAGCTTTCTAATATTGTTGGATAATAGAGATCAGCTTGAGCTCTTGCCAATATTTCTTTAGATAGTTTAATTGGACACAATACAGGAAATTCACTGGGTATAAAAGAAATGGCAGATTGATGATCCTCACATTTGTCTGCAATATAGTGAGGGGAAAGAAGGATGTGTCTGGTAGAATGCTCTTTTTTTTTTTTCCCAACAGTAACAATATATTTTCCATCTTACCACTTTCTGTTAAATAAGTTTCTGAAGGGAGTCACCTTGGATTAAAAAAAAAAACAGGGCTGGAGAGATGGGTTAGTGGTTAAGCACTTGCCTCTGAAGCCTAAGGACCCCGATTCAAGGCTTGATTCCCCATGACCCATGTTATCCAGATGCACAAGGGGGCGCACACATCTGGAGTTCGAGTTCGTTTGCAGTGGCTGGAAGCCCTGGCCTCTCTCACTCTTTCTCTCTCTCTCTCAGTTCCTCTCAAATAAATTACTAAAAATAAACAAAAATAAATTTTTAAAAAGCACCTTGTAAAAAAAAACAGAAAAGAAAACAATAGCAAAAAAAAAAGAATGTAAGAAATTCAAGAGCATAAGTAAGCAGGTGACTTAATATAATAATAATGATAATAGTAGTTACCTTCCACAAATGGGAAACAGGATTAAAAAGGGTTATTATACTTGGGAAAAAGAATATACAGTAGGCTGAAGAAGAGGCACTATGATGAAAACATTGTAACTGGTATTAGACTGGCCCTTCTAAAGCTAACCACAAAATCTAAGGAAGAATAACACTGAAGAGACAGGAGAGGAATGAATGATAAGTAAAAAGAGAAAGAAATGCAAGCCATGAAAAAAGGCAACAAAAATGTGTAAGAACTATATTTATGGAATTCCTTCTTTTTTGTCTTTAAGGCATATGGAGGTTGGAATGCAAAGGCAGGCCTGGTTGAGAAGCTGTTGAAGGCTGCGGGCCAGTCCTGTGCATGGGATTGCCAGTCCCTTTGCAGCAGTGCGGATGTGCTGCCTTTTAGACAAGGCTGTTTCCCCTTCCGCTGCTGGGAAGCAACCACACAGCCGTGTTGGACTTGGCTCACTTCTTCCTAGGGCATCCTCCCTCTTTTTATCTCTGCAGTGGTCAGCTGTTCTGTCACTACCTTTGTGAATTTCCGAAGAGCTCCCTCTTTCTCTCTTAGAAGTAGTTTATTCTTTCCTATGCTGACTCTACCTTAACTAGGTCCCTGGAAGGCAGCTGCACTATTTTACTGAAAGTCCTAATGCTCAATGGCCGGCTTTGGGAAGGGGGCACTGCAGGTCACATTTTCATCACTGTGAGATTGTCAGTAGCCAAGAGCTATAGTAAAGCTTACGTAAGGGGATGTAGCCAGATGGGGCAATGACTAAGAAACAGACTCTGTAATTGACCATTGCTCGCTTGCTTTTCCAGGCATCAACTGTGCCTCAAAATATCAATGATTCTCAATATATGGCATTAGGGTGTATATTAGGTCAAAGGCCTCTGGTAATTTCAACTTAGTTTTAAGAGTATTTCAGGTGGTATTTCTACTTCCCATACTTTAGGAGATCTACACAGGCAACACTGATTGCTGAAAAAGTACTATTTGCTTATCCATATTTTTTTTATGAAGATGATGAGCGGGTGGTTTATGTTTATGGGCCTTATAAATCAGACTCAGGTTGTCTGCAAGATTTCAATATTGACAATATCAGTGCCAAACTCATAAATATAGCTCGGTGGAGCAAAGTTTACTTTGAGGTCTTCACTGCACTAAAGATGGTGAGCATGCCAACTTTTATGAATAAGAATGAAGACCACTACTTAATTTTTTTATTTTACTATTTATTTATTTGAAAGAGAGAGAAAATCAAATAGAGACAGAATGGGCACACCAGGGCTTCTGGCCACTGCAAATGAACTCCAGACACATGTGCCACTTTGTGCATCTGGCTTATGTGGGTCCTGGGGAATCAAAACTGGGTCCTTAGGCTTCACAGGCAAGTGCCTTAATCGCTAAGCCATCTCTCCAGCCTGTTCTGTAGCAGATTTAAATATAAGCTCTCTGTAGCCTGGGACTACAGAATAAATTTCAGGTCAGCCTGGGCTAGAGTGAGCCCCTTCCTTGAAAAACCAAAATAATAATAATAATAATAATAATAATAATAATAATGCTCTCTGAGTACGATGCCTGGACCAGTAGCTTGCTTCTCAGCATCATCATGGAATTTCTTTTTTTTTTTCAATTAATTAGTTTTGTACTCAGCGAATACAGTCAATTTGGTACCATTGTTAGGCTCATCCATGTCCTACCCCCTCACCCTGGCCCCTCCTTGTTGAGGTATATGGGTCATGCATTCTGGAGTTAGCCCACAGTTATGGGTAGGATAAATTCTCTGCATATCATGACCGAACATGTGGCTCTGTCATTCTTTCCGCCCCCTCTTCCACAAAATTTCCCTGAGCCATGTTGGGTTCATTTTTGGTCTGCTTCACTGATGTGGTATTGGGGACCTCTGGGACTCTGGATCTCTGATTTGGTAGGAGTTGATTTTTCTCTGTGTTGATCTCCTTCACCCTTGTGCTGGTACCCGGTTCACCAAGAAAACAGCCCCCTTACTTGTTTTGCCAATTGTCCTTAGTTTCAGCTGGGGCCCTTTTGAGGTATGATGGGGTGGCTGTCTCCTTAGGATCTACATCTATCTGAAAAACAGAAGCAGATTCTCCAACGGAGAGTAAGTTAGCACCAGACAAATGAGATAACCCTTACTTCTTTATAGAGAATTTAATAGGTGTAGGCCTTCTTGAAGCTCACGATTGGTGGTAGCTTGATATTGGAGAGTGGGCTTATGTTTGGATATGTTTCTGACTTGTTTCCCAGCTCCAGCTATGGATACCATACCACTGAGGAGACCAGTTAGCCAAATCAAGAGCAGTTTGTTTCCCATCATGGCTGTGTGCCACTGTTGCACTTGTGTGAGCATCACGACAGGTTTTTTGCTGCTAAGTAGGTTAGACCATGAGTTGCTTGGACAGATATTGGTCATTTTACCCCAGTCGCCCATGTAGCACCTTCTGGCACTAGACATGATGACTGTCTGGGGATTGAATCTCTTCCAGCTTCCAGCCATGCCATTCCATTATCCCATTTTGCCTGTCAACCACATATGGTGTCTTCAGCAGTAGGTTCTTGCCACTAACCTTTGGTAGGTCATCACGTACTCTGACAGAAATCTGTCTTTCTTTTAGGAAACCTTGTAGGTCTCTCTGATCAAAAGCTCATTTTGGATGACAGCCACATGCTGGTACTGGGAGTTACAGGTCAGTGCCCACTAAGAAAAGGAAGAAAAAGATAACTAATATAAAAGAGTTAGAGAAAAGAGAGAGAGTGAGAGAAAGAGAGAGAGAGAGAAGCTGTAGGAGATTAAGGTCAGTCTTCATCATACCCTCTCCAGTGTCTTGTGGCTCAGGTGTTCCCTCTAAGGGCCTGGTGAAGGTTCAGCCATTTGGTCTGCCTTTTAGGATGTAGAATTTTATGTTACCATTGCCATTTGGGTCTAGAGTTGTGTTTCCCACTCCCTCCATTACCCTTTCCCCTCCCCACCCATCCTATTGTCTAGTCCACGAGATGCTTGCTGGGTATGGAAGGCATTTTGGGTAGATTCAGGTTAGGTGCTGTAGATGAGGGAGACTATGTGGTGATTATCTTTCTGTGATTGGGTAAGTTCACTGAGAATGATCTGTTCCAGGTTCAACCATTTTTCCTCAAATTTCATTGTGTCATTTTTTCTTACTGCTGTATAGAATTCCATTGTGTAGATATACCACATCTTAGTTATACATTCTTCTAGTGATGGACATCTGGGTTGATTCCAACTCTCAGCTATTATGAATTGAGCCACTCTAAACATGATTGAGCAAATCTCTCTGGCCTGTGGTTTGAAGGTTTTAGAGTAGATGCCCAGTAAGGGAATAACTGGGTCTGTTGGTATCTCTATAGTCAGCTTTTTCAGGAGTCTCCATATTGCTTTCCAAAGTGGTTGTACCATCTTACATTCCCACCAACAGTGGATGAGTGTTCCTACTTCTCTACATCCCTGCCAGCATTTATTTTCATTTGATTTTTTGATGTTTGCTATCCTTACTGGGGTAAGGTGGAATCTCATACTTCAATAGCAACAAAAAATAAAATAAAATACCTTGGAATAACGTTAACCAAAGAAATGAAAGATCTATACAATGAAAACATAAAAAACACTCAAAAGAGAAATTGAGGAGGACTTGAGAAAATGGAAAGACCTCCCATGTTCCTAGATAGGCAGAATTAACATTGTGAAGATGGCAATTCTACCAAAGGCAATATGCAGATTTAATGCAATTTCAATTAAAATCCCAACAGTGTTCTTCACAGAGATAGAAAAAATGATCTCAAATTTCATATGGAAAGGCAGAAGGCCTCTCATATCCAAACATATCCTCAGCAAAAGAAATACCTCTGGAGGCATCACCATATGTGATCTAAAGCTATATTACAAAGCAATAGTAATAAAAACAGCATGATACTGACATAAAAACAGGAGTATAGACCAATGGAATAGACTTGAGGACTCAGACTTTGGGTCAAACAACTATAGCTACATGATATTTGACAAAGGCCCGAACAATATAGGCTGGAAAAAAGACAGCATCTTTAACAAATGGTGCTGGACAAACTGGATAACCATATGCAGGAAATTGAAACTTGATACACACATTTTACCATGAACTACACTCAAGTCCAAATGGATCAAAAACCTCAATATAAGACCAGAAACTCGACTACTACTGGAAGAAAATATAGGAAGTACTTTCCATGATATAAGAATGGAAAAAGACTTCCTGAACAAAACTCCAGTAGCTCACGATCTTAAACAGTCACTCAACCAATGGGATCACATGAAGCACACAATAAGCAAAGCCAATAGATTACCCACAGAATGGGAGAAAACATTTGGTTGTTATCCAACTGACAGTGGCCTAATTTCTAGAATCTATGAAGAACTCAAAAATCTAAACAGTAAAAAGTCAAACACCCCACTCACAAAATGGGGCAAAGAGCTGAACAGGCAGTTCACAGAGGAAGAAATACAAATGGCAAACACACACTTAAGAAAATGTTCATCATCCCCAATCATCAGGGAAATGCAAACTACTTAATTTTTGAGAAATTCAGTTTATCTTTGCCTAAAGCCTTGCAGGAAAATCTGGGAAATATTACTGACAGTGACTAGACAATTTCCATGTAAGTAAATGAGCTTGCAACATTATAAATATACCTAGTTTGGTCAAAAATGTAGATGAACCGATTTCATCTATTGTCATTCTAACCTTTTTGAATTATATTTTTAATTATTGTGATAATTTTATAGACTTCTTTATCTTTATGATTTTGTCTATATGTGAATAAATTATATCAGCCTGGTTAAATAAGTCACCTAGGTCTTCTCTTGCACAGTACATTCAACACTTTATTGCAGGGAGAAAAGCAATGTTTTTTTTGTTGTTTGTTTGTTTATTTGTTTTTTCTGTGTCCCCCACCATTACATGGAAACAGAAGAACCACTGTAGCTGATCTTTAAAATGCTACACATTAGCCTTCCTACTACTCATGAGGGAGATAATCTAAGAAGTAATGCTAAAGTAAAACTTTACATGCAATTATGATGAGATAATAAGGAAATAAACTGTATACTGCTGACAAAATAAGCATTTGAAATCAGCCCTCATTTGTACGTTCTTTGACACCTTGGATATTTCATTCATTTGAATGAATGATATTCGCTGTTTTTGGGGGGGTGGTTGGCACCTGTTCTAGAAAGTGAAGTATGGTGAATATGGTGAATCAAGAGGAAATTGTATGTTCTCTGGAATCTAAGGAGCCTTGGTGATCTGTCTTCAGGAACCATCAGATGTTCTTCATTTCATTATTTCTACTAGAATTAGGGGAACAACATGGTGGTGGACAAATCTGATGTACTTAAACTATGATTAAGTTCTAATATTGAAATGTAAGTTCCAATAATCTACTCTGAGCAACCTAGAGCCTTTCTTTTATAGAATATTTAAACACTTTCTGTGTAATCTTTACCGAACTCCTTAAAAACTGAGGGAAAAATTAATGCACAAGGAACAGACGGCAAAAGATGGTTGTCCTAACAGTTAAGTACCTTGAAAAGATGAATTTATTTTCTTAACTTTTGAGTTCAGATGAATTTCTGAAAATAGCAAGTTTTATGAAGGGAAAGTGTCTCCTCACTTCTGAAAACTATCTCACTTGCCATCCTTAGATCTGGGCACAGTTCTCTGGTTACATGTCCACATTCCATAGACTAAGATGCTATGAAATCTCAAGCTAAGCTTTCTTGGCTCATGAGTATACTGTATGTTGAGAAGAACAATCTTTACCTTCAAAGGAACAAGCACAGTTTGTGTTCGTGATTTCTCTAGATGTTTCTACCTATATCTGTATCTATCTATCATCTGTCATCTATCTGTATTAGTTATTCTAATAATTCAGCACTGTAATAATTATAGGAAGTAAGCCATGGTTGAGCCTAAATCTTACATTTTTCTTGACTACAATCCACTAATGACCTTTCTTGTTTTGGTGGTTGAAGAATCCAATTCAAACTCTGTTTTAGAAATATTTTTATTTATTAGAAACAGAAAGGGAAAGAGAGACAGAGACAGAGAGAGGAGAGGACATGCCAGTGCCTCATGATACTACAAACAAACTCCAATTGCACTTTGTGTACCTGGCTTTATAAGGTACTGGTTCAGCAGGCTTTGCAAACAAGCACCTTTAATCACTCAGCCATCTCCCCAGCTCTCAATTTTTTTTTTGTTGTTTTTTTTTTTTTTTTTTTTTGTTTTTTCGAGCGAGGTAGGGTCTCACTCTAGCCCAGGCTGACCTGGAATTCACTATGGAGTCTCAGGGTGGCCTCAAACTCACGGTGATCCTCCTACCTCTGCCTCCCTAGTGCTGGGATTAAAGGCGTGCGCCACCACGCCCGGATTCAAATTCTTATATTCAAAGAATTTAATACTATATTCTAACTCTTTTATTTAAATGTGACCACTTTCAGATACCTAAAGACTTCCAGGGGAAAAAAAATCCTCAGCCTTGACAATGTAAATGGTTGGTTCTTGGTGGACTGAGGGTTGGAACTCCACAGAAGTGATGACCTGCAATTGATTTGAACACGTCTTTGGACCAGAAACTCCATGAATTCTTGGTGATCATCATATTTTCTTAACTTTTCAGGAGATTATGAGCACTTTAATCCTTGTAGGATGCAAACGAATTGAGTACTTTGAGGAGGTTGTGGAAAGGGACATGTCCCTGATAGTGAGGTGAGGAGCCCTTGGTTAACATCTTCTAAAGGAGGTTTGGCTTTTTTTCTGAGTGGTAGCATTTCCGCACACCTCCATCTAATGTTGAAAACAAAAGATTTTCAAAGACGAAACCTGAATTATTGTTTAAAAATCATTTGAAAGCTGGGCTTGGTGGCGCACACCTTTAATCCCAGCACTCGGGAGGCAGAGGTAGGAGGATCGCCATGAGTTCGAGGCCACCCTGAGACTACATAGTGAATTCTAGGTCAGCCTGAGCTAGAGTGAAACCCTACCTCAAAAGGCCAAAAAAAAAAAAAAAAAAAATCATTTGAGATTTTAAGTACCCAAGGGAAGTGATCACAACCTCCACATCTCTCTTGTGTCTACTTTAAAAGCACATAGCTGTGCATCTCTATAGCCAAAATTCTTTATCTAGAGTTGAATAAATTAGCTTTGGAACATTATCCCAGAGTTTTGTTTATATTTGTTTTTCAATACCCAGGGTAGGTGTCACCTATATAACTGTCATTAGGTACTTAATAAAGTAATAACATTCCCAAATACTTAAGGTTAAAAATTTAGTAGCTAGATTAGTATCAGAATTCATATGTAATTATTTTCATAAGGGAAACATTTGGAACCACTCCTGCAAGTACACAGTTATCACAGAAGCATTCTTGTAGTTAGGTTGAAAATCTTTCCACTTTTGGTGTTTAATGCTTTTTGGCAAAGCCCTCTATTTATATATTTATATTTTGAATGGTAGGGTGGATTTGATGCTCCTTGAATACTGACAATACAATCACATTTCCTGGAACACTGACTTCCTTAAAAATTGGTTTTGCAAATCAATCCTGTCTGAATCACAGTCTTATGATTGATTCGGTTCCCTTGACACTTGTTAAGGAATTACTTATGCTGTTCTACCCTGAGATTTCTTTTTTTCATAAACAAATGAAGCCTTTAACTCAAAGGTCAATGAATTAAGCCTTAATGAAATAAATTAAAGCTGTTAAGGGAATGAGTGTTGAAGAAGAATGCAGAATTGATGGCCTGTTAACAATGGTAATTCTCTACCTTGCGTTATTGACAGCATGTGACATTATAACCTTACAAATGACAACTTATAAACAGCTTAGAAAGTGTGACCTTTGCATTACAATCGGTCCTGTGGAGCCCTCAGCTTATTAGAAACAGCTGCCCACCAGCATATTTCTTGAAAGCTGCAAGAAAGAGGGAGTGATTTTAACCAGAGCACTGGGTACTATTTAGACAGAGCTCAGCAAGGCCAAATCCAGGCAGTAGTGACAGGTGGGGAGTGGCAACAGACTCCTCAGCCAGGGTGGAAGTACTAGACCTTTGCTTATCAATTGATTTGCAGTCACTAAGTGCAAAGCACTCATTAGAAGTTGGTTGACTCAGCACTTTTTCTCTACTTTGGAAGCAGTCAAGATCTGAGAATTCATAAACAGAACTGAGGCACTCTGACATATTTTTGCTTATCTTCCTACCTACCATTGGTTTCCAGGATAGAATACAGCTAAAGGTCAAAACTTAGGTTTTACTCTCTTTTACCAATGACAAAATAAATAAAATGTGTGTGTGTGTGTGTGTGTGTGTGTGTGTGTGTGTGTGTGTTGGGGGGATGTGGTATGCCTGTGGTGTATGCACATGTATGTACAGATGTGTGTGCCCCATGAACATGCATGCTGAGACCACAGAACTCTGGGTTTCCTCCACTGTTGGTCTTTTGTATTGTTTCCTTGAAACAAAGTCTCTCACTGAACCCAAAGCTGCTGTTTTTTGTGCTTCTCCTGCCTCTGCCTCCTCACACACGAATGAGGTTTTAGTCATGAGTGGCCATACCAAGCTTTTCACCTGGATGCTGGGCACTAAACTCAGGCCCTGTCAGGTTCTCATGCTTGCAGAGCGAGCATTCTTACCTGGTAAGCTATCTCCTCAGTCCCTCTTTAAAATATCTTTACATTACCTTAGCACAAAAGTAACCAGACATAAAACTAAGATAGGTATTTTAATTCCACTGTGCTGGGGTCAGGAGAAACTTATGGAAAGGGTTCAACATGCTAAATTCATCATAATCTCTGACTTGTTCCTGTCTTTTCCTCTTCTTCATTTAGGGCATATTTTTATGCTTATTAAACATCTCCATCGTAACTGTGGTGATACACACTGTGACTGGAAATAGCTTCAAAGACAAGAGAAAATGCTACTCTTTCTGCCATTAATGTGCAGTGTGAATTTTGGGTATCCATTTAATATATCCCAGGGTTGCCGTTTCTCATAACTATTACAATATTCAACATTGAAGGAGATGTTGCAGAAATTTGCATATAAAATTTCAATTGATCAGAATAATTATCTGAAATATGGACAGACAAAATTCTACACATTTACAATGAGGAGTCTGAAGGTTTTTATTCCACATCGGGTGGTAGATGGATAGTTGCTATGTCCTTGCTGTGAACACATACCCAACCAGAACTAGCTTACGGAGGGATTTGACTTATAAGTCTGTGGGGAGTGTTTCTCATGGTAGGGAAGGCCAGGCAGAAACATTAATGCATGGAAGCAGAGTGTGAGAAGCAAGTCAGGTTAGATTATAACATCTCAAGATGCTAACTGAATGATATACTTTGCCAAATAAGGATACACTTCATAAAGGTTCCACAACCTTCTCAAATAGCACCATGGGCTGGGAATTAAATGTTCAAACACAGGAACCTGTAAGGGGCATTTTGCATTTAAACCACCTCAGTAGAGATGACAGTGCAGCCTAGAGGTCTAACTCCAATGCACCGTGATGAAAACAGGTTTCACAGACTCAAATGCCTGTAGCGCCATGCAAACCATGTCAGTTAGGTTGCTCCGGTCAATGGAGAGAGGAAAGATAGCTTTCCTCAGTCCTTCAGTTGATTGTGTTTTGGTACTATCAACCCGATAATGCCAGGTTTATAAAGTAGTTCATTAAGAGAAGAAAAAATATTCACCTAAATAATTTTAAATGGTGCAATGAATCCACTTAACTTTAAAAAACATATTGTCCTATATTATGGAAGGCAAACAAAATATGGTTTGGGGCTGCTGTGGTTTTGTGGACAGTTAATTTGCTTGCTATCAATAATATAAACAGTTTTGCTCAAAATCTTAACATATTATCCTATAGTCTTCCTCACTCATCCTACCTGTCCAACTAGACATCTTCTTGGTCTACCCTATCACTTCTTCTTAGGCTAGTCTTTTCTTTCCATTTCCCCTTCCTAACATAGCATAGCAATATATGTCAGTTGATTCTGGAGTGTTTTTTTTTTTTTCCTTTCAGTAACTTAATAGGCTAAGAGTTAGTGATTTGGGGGTTGCTCATCAATTCCCCAGTGTATGAAAATGCACTGGTAATTTTGGGGTGTCTCTGGATTCTTGTCTTATAAATTCAAAGAATTGAAATCCATAGACCACAGGAGAAAATTTAGAAGTTTATTAAATTATAGATAGAATTTAAGGGAAGGAAGAAATACAGAGGTAGGCTGGAGAGGTGGGTTAGCAGTTAAGCACTTGCCTGTGAAGCCTAAGGACCCCGATTCGAGGCTCAATTCCCCAGGACCCACGTTATCCAGATGCACAAGGGGGCACACACATCTGGAGTTCGTTTGCAGTGGTTGGAAGCCCTGCGTGCCCCTTCTCTCTCTCTCTCTCTCTCTCTCTCTGCCTCTTTCTCTCTCTCTATGTCACTATCAAATACATAAATAAAAATAACCAAAAATTTTTTTAAAAATTCTTAAAAAAAAGAAATACAGAGGTCATACTCAATAGGCATAAAGGTGGGTTTCCAGAAATGGGGAAGCCCAGAGCTTAAGAGAAGGAAAGAATAAAGAATAGAGAGTCCCTGCCCATGAGAAGGCAGTGGTGGCTAAATATCACCTAGAGACTCAAAATGGGGTCACTTATAAGTCCTGAATGATGGCTGAGATAACCAGCCCTGATGTCAATTCATGGGGACTGAGCTAAACAGCCAGAATTCCAGGTTTAAGCATTCCAGAAATCCTAATTCTGGGTAAGTTTGTGTACAAAAATATATATACACATACACACTGGACCCCAAAAAACAACAAACAAACAGATCTAGGGCTGGGAAGATTGCTCAGTGGTTAAAGGCACTTGCTTGAAAAAAAAAACAGACCTAAGGGCTTTCTTTAGGTAGCGTTAAGAGACCAGATCTTTCTGCATATTCTAGCAAGGTTAATACTGCAAGGGCAGGCTCAAGGGCATTCCCTACTTTTACTTTTGGGGACTATTCACCCTAAACTACCTCCATGGGAATCTACAAAATAATGCCTCAGTCTAGCCAATAATCTGATTTTGTCAAAGAAAAAAAGAAAAAGAAGCTTTTCACAGAATACAGTTGGGTCCACCTTGTCGCTTATCTTCTTATAGGAACCTGCAAAACTGATGTACTTTTGATTAACATTTTGTTCCCCATAGACATCAAATATTTACTATCTAATCTTTTTTAATTATAATACCAATTCATTCTCTTCATAGTTACCAAATCAAACTTTCTATTTCTAACATCACATTTATCAACCCTCTCGAAATTCATTAACTGTTCACTATTCTTTTATTAAGTAGAAACTTGGTACGGACACATCACATGTTGGTCCTACCATTTTCCTCCTGCCTGCCCCATACTGCTGAGGGCCCTCCTCAGTGGGATTGCTGGTAGTCCCCCTGGGGTTGTGGGTTATGAGATGTGAGCATTAGTCAGTCATTACAGAGGGAGTGGGAAATGCCTCTGGATATTCCCTTCCACTCTGTGGTTCTTATAATCTTTATGGCCTGTCTTCCGCAAAATGCCTTGAACTGTGGTGGATGTGTTTTAAGTTGTTCACAATTCTTTACGATATTAGCACACACAAAGACTTCTAGAATCTTCTCAATCTGATGTTAAAGACAGTGTCCTTCTATTTTATTTATTTACAAGGAGGGAGAGAAGAGAGAGAGAGAGGAGAGCATACTAGGGCCTCGCTGCTACAAACCAATGCCAGACTGACATACCAGTTTGGGCTTGGCTTTACATGGGAGTTGGGAAATTTCACCTTGGCTGGTAGACTTGGAAAGCAAGCACTTTGAATCATTGAGCTCTCTCCCCAGCCCTGGGAAATATCTTTTTTTTTTTTTTTAAGTTCAACAATAAAAAAATGGGCAAATGATCGAAAGACACAGGTGGACACATAATAAAAATGACAATAATGTGCTTTGATGATCGTGGAAACATAGTTGTTATGGAAGCAGGACACTAAGCCCAGAGACGCTGGAAAAACTTCCTGAAGAAGAGAAAGCTTGAACTGGGCCTCTGATACATCAAAGTTCATGATCAAAAATAGAAGGAAGTGGGCTGGAGAGATGGCTTAGTGGTTAAGCGCTTGCCTGTGAAGCCTAAGGACCCCGGTTCGAGGCTCAACTCCCCAGGACCCACGTTAGCCAGATGCACAAGGGGGCGCATGCATCTGGAGTTCATTTGCAGTGGCTGGAGGCCCTGGCGCGCCCATTCTCTCTGTCTCTCTCTGTCTGCCTCTTTCTCTCTCTGTCTGTTACTCTCAAATAAATAAATAAAATGAACAACAACAAAAAATTAAAAAAAAAATAGAAGGAAGTTAGAACTGTAGGATTGCAGGATTATAGAGGACAAGGAGTGACAGCAGCCAGAACTGGAAAGCTAACTCTATAAAAAGCAACTTGGGTGCCGTGTGAATGGGGAGTTAATGCTGTAGGATCAAGGGATCCTTAAGTGTTTCTGAACAGAGGAGTAGCAATTAGATTTTACTAAGATTATAAATTTCACATGGGTGGAAATTACATTTTGTGCATTTGTTTTTCTCCCATAGGGTTTATCAGCTCTGTTTTGAACATAGAAAGCATTCAGTGGTGGCTGTTCATTGATTAACTTCTTCCTGAGGGTGAAACATTTCTGGTTGGCTAGAAGCCAACAGCATTTTGAGGTTTTTTTTTTTGTTTTGTTTTGTTTTTTTTGAGCCTCACAAAATGCTAAACACCAAAAGAGTTCAAAACAAAACAGCAAATAGCATTAGGGTGCCGTGCAGCATCTGATTCGCGGTGTTTCTCAGGGTTGCTCCCCTCCACTTCAGCAGCCAGAACTGCTGTTTTCAGCTTTCAGTAAAGTTTGGCAGATTTTCAACTGCCTAAGAGGCAAATGTTTATTCTCACTTAAATAATTTACAGTGGATACTTGGAAATGCTGCTTCTCTAAGCTCCTTGGAGATGACATGCACTTACTATTATTATTTAAAGCACAAGGAAATAAGATGTGCTCAAGTCTATCCGATGCAGTTGACAAGATGGAGGTGCTTGGCTCTTTCTCTAGATGTTAAAATCCAGCCTTTGATTTATCAGCCTGTACTAATGATTATCGGCCTTTGCCTAGCAGGTTGATGAGCTTCGGGCATTCTTGCCATAAGACATCTAGCTATGTCTGTGGCATTGGCACTTACAAAACAAGATACATATTGATATTTTTACTCTAAATGACTTAACGATCATCGTAACAGAGCTGCCTGTGTCCTTCTTTAGCAAGACTCGACAGGGTATTTTATACCTTGAGAGCTTTGTGATGCTGATGCTGCAGAGTAGTTCCATATCTGATCATTATGTGATGACTTTTGTGATTTGATACAGTTTCCTTTCTAAAAAAAAAAAAAACTTTACTTTTATTTATTTATTTAAGAGAGGGAGAGAGAGAGAGGGAGGGAGAGAGAGGGAGAGAGAGAGACTGGGCACACCAGGGCCTCCAGCAACTGCATACAAACTCCAGATGCATGTGCCCCCTTGTGTATATAGCTTATGTGGGTCCTGGAGAGTCGAACAAGGATCCTTTCACTTTGCAGGGAAATGCATTAACCGCTAAGCCATCTCTCCAGCCCTCCTTTTATAAAATATTTACTTATTTATTTATTTGCAAGCAGGGAGAGATAGAGAGACAGAGAGAGAGAGAATGGGCACACAAGGGCCTACAGCCATTACAAATGAACTCCAGACACATGTGCTCCTTGTGCATCTGGCTTGTGTGGGTCCTGGGGAATCAAACCTGGGTCCTTTTTCTTCGTAGGCAAGTGCCTTAACCATTAAGCCATCTCTCCAGCCCTGATGCAGTTTCCTTTACTATTTTTCTGATGCACATACATTTGTTTGTTTGCACAGTTGGGAAATAGTAGTATCAACAGTGTTTCTTGGAGACCCAGTAGGTTCAGCTTCTGGAGTCTGTGTCCTATCCAGAGTGTGCAAACTATCTGTATTGCTGCAGATTCCCTGTAAGTTTCTTCTTCTGTGACAACTTTGCTGCTTCCTATCCTTATCAACATGAGTTGATGAATTCTACTCCGTCAACACTGTAGTTCTACAACATCTCACATGGCTTCACACTTTTATGCCTCTACTTCTATGGGGAATGTTTTCCCTTTTTCCTGCCAATTGGCTATGTCAAAGTCTTGGGCAATGACTCCTTCTTCTAAAACACTTTCCTTATACTACCCTTCCTAAGCAATTGTTCACATTATTTTATATGCATCTCTATCATGACCATACTGTATAAACTTGCCAGAAGCCCCCAAAGGTAGCAATCCATCCAAGAAAAAAAAAATCATAAAACTCATTTTGTAGATCACAGGGATGGGAATTATAAACACAGATAACTATGATTAAATAAGAAGTTACTGTTGGGCTGGAGAGATGGCTTAGTGATTAAACGCTTGCCTATGAAGCCTAAGGACCCCTGTCCAAGGCTCAATTCCCCAGGACCCACGTAAGCCAGATGCACAAGGGGGCGCATGTGTCTGGAGTTCATTTGCAGTGGCTGGAGGCCCTGGCACATCCATTCTCTCTGTCTGTCTCCCTCCCTCTTTCTCTCTTTGATGCTCTTAAATAAATAAATAAATAAATAAATAAAGGTGTGTGCCACCATGCCTGTTTTTTTGTTTTTTTTTAAAGAAGTTACTGTGGGATTATCAAAATATCAGATATAGCAGCACAAGTAAGTGTTCAGTTAAGCCTTGTAAAAATAGGAAAGGGGGTGGGGAGATGGCTTAGTGGTTAAGCTGTTGCCTGCGAAGCCTAAGGAATCAGGTTTGAGGCTCGATACCCCAGGACCCACGTAAGCCAGATGCACAAGGTGGTACAGTTCGTTTGCAGTGACTGGAGACCCTTATGCTCCCATTCTCTCTCTCTTCTCTTTCTCTCCCTCCCTCCTTCTTTTCTCTCTCTGTCTGTTGCTCTCAACTAAAAACAAAACAAAACAAACAAACAAACAAAAAGATAGGAAAGGGCATCACACTGGAACCTGGCTTCCTCTAGATTCAAGTAAAATCCCTTGTGTAAAGGTATCATCGTTAACTTTATTGTGCCTGCCTCTCAACCAGGCACTGTCATTCAATAATTGTGCCAAGTAGTATCTTTTACTCATGACAGAGTGCTAAGCAGTGATTTATGGCTCGAATACACATTGCTTTCGTGGAAGTGATTTGTTTGAAATAACCAGTAAAGAGCTAAATAAATTATTCATTCCATGCTAATTCTTCACTTTTATGTGCTGTAGTAGCATCAAAATAAACAGCCTGTGGGCCATTTTATTTTTGCCACATTAATCCTGGACAGTTTAAAGAAGAGAAAAGAAGAGGAGGGAAATCTAAGAAAGTTTTATTTTTCAAGAAATAGATTTCCTTTTATCCCCTCAGCCTCAGGTAGCAGTAGAGAGTTCTCTCAGAGCCACTTGTGTCCTCTCCTCCCCCCACCACTTGTGAGTCACTTTCTGAAGCCTTCTGACAGGGCAGAATGACCCTCTAGCACTCCTGTTCAACAGGGAGATCTCTGTGGTTCCCTTTCACTGAAAAGTATCATTCAGCATAGCAGAAACTCTGTCACTAGGCCAGGACTTTCCTGTGAGATTTTCATTTTTCTGGAGCTGATAGAATACTGAATTTCTCAATTTCATGAATGGTGATTTAGAATTAAAGGATTATGAGAAGCGGCTTTGTGATAGTTCTCCATTTTGATGACTGATTTCCAATGAAGAATATAGACATCATTTATCTCTGGCATTCCTTGAAGTCTCATTTTCTGTGTTTGAGTTAGGGACACTAGGGTGATTTTCAGTGTATGGAATCTTCTAGCAGCAGAGAAGGGCATGGATGGGATTCTAATTCCTCAGTAGATTTTTACCCTCTGTTAAGCATGACCACAGCTTGTGTGCTTTTCTGATCGCTGCTGCGCATGAATGTCTTCTCTGCATGTGACATCCACAAAGGCAATACAGAGATAAATGCCCAAGCCATCATGGAAGAGAGCTCCCAACACAGCCTGTGTCTTGTCTCTGGATCCAGGTAAGAAGCCAAGAAGATCTAGGTTTAAATATATCCTACCTGAGCTCCAGTCTATTCAAATCTCCATCTCCTATAGGGAAACTCCAAAAACCTTCTCCCCAGATTGTGGACTATATGCAAAGATAGACTATATATTAAGCCCTTAGCTTGCCATAGTAGCTTGGAAAGGTCCCTACATGCCATTAGCTAAGGATTGTACTTTTGCCTTCATTCCTATAGAGCTCAGTTTCCAACACAGACCCATCAGCTCTCACTCTCCATTTGGCTAGCATGTGTTATGTGAGCAGGTCTCACTTTATGTTAGCATTTTTTTTTGTTTTTTTCTTTGTTTTTGTTTGTTTGTTTGTTTTGTTTTTTTGAGGTAGGGTCTCACTCTAGCCCAGGCTGACCTGGAATTCACTATGGAGTCTCAGGGTGGCCTCGAACTCATGGCAATCCTCCTACCTCTGCCTCCCGAGTGCTGGGATTAAAGGCATGCGCCACCACGCCCGGCTCAATGTTAGCATTTTTATAGCACTCAGTGAAACATACAATAAAAAGTTGGATGAGAGAGAGAGAGAGAGAGAGAGAGAATGATACAAAGTTAGAACAGAATGGATTGGAATGAAATAGAACAGAAAAGAATAAGATAGAGACTAGAAGTATAATTTGAAACTTTAAAGCTCTTGACTTTCCCTATCCCGAAAGAAAATATGGTTTGGCTGTCAGACAATTTAAACCTGGAGTCAGACTATAGAAGTTCATATCCCAGCTCTCCTGCATATGTACTAACAATCTTAGCCAGGTCATTAAAATTTACTAATCTGTGGCAAGGGAAGGAAGAATGAAAAGAAGGAGACAGAAAGGAGGGAGGGAAGAAACAAGAAAAAAAAATAAAGGCAAGCAAAAAGAAAAAAGAAAGAAAACAACTATTGGCATCTTAGAGTAGTTGGGAGGGAATATACACTGTTATTTGGAACATTTAGAAGAGTGACTTACACATACACAGATGCTTAGTAAATTGGTGATAGTCATGTCACTAGTAAAGGAAATTCTACCTCATCAAACCAAATTAATAAGAAGGAAAAGAGGGTAAAATGAATTAACGAAGGGTATACATTAAGGTTCCAAAGTTGTCTTTGTAACCAACTTAGGCCTTTCAGCTGCTAGCTTTCGCTGCCTCTCTGCCCACATGCCTTGCCCCTATTACACAGAGAAGAAGATTTTGAGGATTTCATAGGAAATAGATTTTAAAAATCTGGAATTCAGATTTAAGTCCAAATTTGTGTCTTGATATGCTTGTATTTCCTCAGTGTTATCCTTTCCTGCACAGAAAAGCCTACTGAATGAATGCAGTTCTCTGCAGAGGCCTGGCCAGCCTTCAGGGATCCTGCAGATTTGTGCCTGAAAGTTAACACCCTTGAATGAAAGGACAGGAAAATCAATAAACTTTTGGACTAGATTGTAGACATGTTTTATAATCACTCATCCTTGACAAAAGAGAAATACACAGGATTATCTGTGGCATTTAATCCTTTAATCAATCTAACCTATTCAGAGGAAATCCAAGGTATTTGGAATATCATTCCTACATGAAATTTGAAGAAAGAATAATGTCCTTTCTACTACAAACTTTTTATTCATTTATTTATTATTTATTTGGGAGGGGGGAGCAGATAGAGAGGGAGAGAGAATGGGCATGCCAGGACCTTTAGTTGCTGCAAAAGAACTCCAGACGCATGTGCAACCTTGTGCATCTGGCTCATGTGGGTCCTGAAGAACCAAACCTGGCTCCTTTGGCTCTGTAGGCAGGTGCCATAATCTCTAAGCCATCTCTCCAGCCTGGAAACGGTAATATGGTCTTGCAGTTACCAGTCTGGTAATTTGACTCAGCTCTGCAAGCACCTGCAGCAATTGTCTGTGTTACTGGAACATGTTAATGCCTGGAAAAATCCACCACCAGTAGAGCCAGTCAGCCACTCAGAGCAGAGACAAATACTGACCCTCAGGGACAGTCTCAGTTCATGTGGAGTCACGAGCATAGAACGGACGTTGGCATGATGTGTATTTGAACATAAGTGTGAATCACAGACTGTGCCTGTGGGGAAGTTATTCAATCTGAACTTTTATTTTAATGTTTACAGTTATGCCCAGACAGCCTAAAATTTTGGTGGTTCCAGTGTGAAAACAGAAGAAAGGAGAGATGTGAACAGTGTCATCAAAAGCATCGTAGTGGTCTTTAGTAGAGCTGATGTCTCCCAGACCCCATGGAGGGCAGTGATACCTACATGAAATTTAGACCTTGATGTTGTTTGTAGGAAAAGGGGTTGTGGAGCCAAGGCAGATGCCTAGTCCTTAGCTATGTGAATACTAGCAAGACTGAAGATGAGAGCAGGTCACGGTATTGAGCAGAGTGCTCTCATTATGGGAGGGGACCCTCACAAGTACTGTGTAGCCATGGAGAACTGGAAGCCTGGAGAGCTGTATTGACTTCATTGGTGCCACCTTGTGTTGTAGAAGAGTCAGAGTCTGGGCTCAGGTCCATGTCTGCTGATTCATCACCCGGGACTACAAAAATGGGTAGCTCTGCTGAAAAGACTTAATGAACATCTAGTGGGAAAGCCTGTCTGAAGGTGAATTTACAGAGAAGCTAATGAAGTTTTCACTTCAGAGCCTGCACAGGCTAAGGGTCTTTAAAAGCTGGGAGTTTAGGGAGCAGTATGTTCTTCTGGGCAGGAAGGCAGCCAGTCAGAGAGCATATTTCCATTGACTCATTTCTGCGTCTCAGAACAAATAGATATGAACAACTAAGGAACTAAAAACTTTGTTGATCTAATTTAGTACTCTAAAAAAAATATTCATTTAAGGAGTTTCTTTTATTCTTACAAAGCCTCAAAGTCTACAACTTGTACCTACACAGAACCCGAGTCTGTACCTGTTACTGCATGGGACAGCTGCAGGTCTACCTGCGGCTTCCAAACTCCTCACCCAGGGCTGACTCCAGAGCCCTGCACAGGAAACCCTGCCTCATATTCCCCAGCCAGCGTGTTGTATGTGAACATTATTCTTCATTTTAGAGATATCTTATTTTGTAGCTTGTTTTTTCCCTAAAATAGTACCTTATAGCACTGTTCTTAGGCGACCTTGCAAATCTTTTTTTTTTTTTTCAATTTTTCTTCTTTGACGTAGGGTCTTACTCTAGCCCAGGCTGACCTGGAACTTACTCTGTAGCTCCAGTGTGCACTTTTACAGTGATCCTCCTATCTCAGACTCCTGAGTGCTGGGATTAAAGACGTGAGCCACCACGTCCAGCCCAATCTTTTATTTAAATAATTTTTAAAATGCCATTTTATGCCACCTATTACCAATGTGACATTGTAAAGGTTTAGAATTAGGATTGCATATATTTTGATTCTGTGACTTACAAACAAGGAATACATAAGAATCATTTAATTTCTATGGAATCTCTATCCAAGAGAAAACATTGCTTTTCATTAGTGTATTTAACATGACATTTAAAGAAGTTACTTAAATCTCAGTTTTATGACAGATATTTCAAACATTAAATGTTTCTTTTGTGGCAAAATGTCCCTCACCATGCCTTAGCACTCCAAAAAGCAAACAAAATATATAATTAAGAATATTCGACTGAGGAAATGCTTCAGTAAGTGCTGGTCATGCAAATATAAGAGCCTGAGTTTGTATCCCTAAAACCCATGTAAAATGCCAAGCATGGTAGCTCGTGCCTCTAATCCCAGCGCTAGGAAGACAAAGACGGGAAGTTCCTGGGGGCTCTGTGACTTACTAGTCTAGTCAAAAGCACTGAGGTTCAGTGACAGACCCTGTGTCAAAGAATAAGATGGAAAGAGATGGAGAAGGAACTCAACATTAGTCAATAACTGGCCTCCACATATACACACAAACATACGTGCCCATAATCATCTAGACAAATAGATGATAGAAACATAGATAGAGAGATATAGATATATAGATATGTGTATAGATATATAGATAAAGATACATACACAGGCACACTCCTTACATATACGAACAAACAAAATCAGTTGTAATTCTTTACTGAATATTATTTTCAGGAGTGTGAAATTTTTTTTTTTATTCTTTTTCTTTATCCCACTTTCAGCTTTGCCCATGGGTAAGGAAAAGGTGTGATTTTAGCATATGTGACTTATTGCTGTTGATTTATTCTTACTGATTTCTTAATTGTGCTTTGTTGAAAATGAGAGAAAAAAATACAGGTACACACATACATGTGTAAGCTCATTGTGTCATTCTAAGGTTCATGTTCTGATACATGAATCACTGTAATATGAATTTTTAAATTTTTTTGTTTGGCATAATACTTATGTTATTCTTAAAAGATAGTATCTTTTAGAATTGAGTTGAACTTCTTTAGTCCCACAAATTACACTAGGGCATGGGCCCTCATGCTCAAAGGGAAAGAGCTCTTACCAGATGAACCATCTTACTGCTCTCAGGACCTGTTTTGAGTTGAAGGTCTCTCTCCCAAAGCAATTTTGATCCTGTGGATTTGATTTTCTTGAAATTTTTTGTTGTTAAACATAGAGGCTTGGTTATAGGACAAGATTCTAATAGTCCATTATTATAAACATTGTGTTACTTGCCAGTAATGAGAACTTGGTTTTCAGCAGACTGTGGGAGTATCCTTGGGCAAGATCTTTCTTGCCCTCACCCAGCAGCTCCTGGGACACCTCCGGAGCTTCTGTGTGGGCTGTTGCCTGGAGCCTTCTATGTACGCCCTCTCCTCTGTAGGGGATTCCTAGGAAGAACATGGCAAATTTACCGAAAAGGGTTTGCACTTGTCCTGGGGGGCTCTCCACATCCCGCAGTTTGCTCTGCCTTGTGTTGATTCAGTTGTCTGTACATCCGTATCTCTGATCCATTGCCGACTTTAGTTCCCTAGAGGACAGGCAGTTTCCTTTTCACTGACTCAATTTCAGTGCCATGCAGGGGATGTTGCATAGATAAACATCACTTAAACTGTGTGGGGGATGTGATAAAACAGGAAGGTCAGCTGGGGATCAAATACATGCCAGAGGAAAAAAAAAATGTACTGGCTGCTTTCTGTGTGTCCACAGACCTCACATCCAACTCATTCTTTCTACTGATTTTCCACTCTGTAGCTGTGTTGGTGCATATAATGTTGCTTATGTCTGGATTTCAGGGATGTGTGTGTGTGTGTGTGTGTGTGTGTGTGTGTGTGTACATCATATCAACCTTTCAAGTACCCTCTGGGGCATCTTCATGAAGTTTAGCAATTATTGATTCCCTCTCCCCTGTGATGAGTCAGAGGGAATAGACTTACATGTTCACTTTCATCTCCTTCGCTAACAACACTACAAAACGGCTGGGTGAAATCCGCAAGTAAGCGTGTACGTGGTCACCACCAGGAGCCCATGATCTCGTTACCCAAGTTCATTGGTGAGTTAAATGGAAATATCTGTTTCTAAAGAGGATTTCACTAGGGTAGGATCCCAAAATCAAAATAATATTTAAAATGGTCTGAAGAGCTGGGGATACAGCTAAGAAGTAGGGCACGTGTAAAGCTCTGTGTTTCTGTTTGAGCCCTGACATCACACACACGCACACGCACACACACACACATACATACACACACGCGTGCACACACATTTACCACTTACCGCTACTGCTACTACTATTATTACTATAATAAATAATAATGATGATTATGCATAAATAAATGATCCTAGTATGCTTTTGACTTAAAATTATTAGTTGAATCTCATACTTCTCTATTTTAGGGAAAAGCTAACGCAGGGCTGTGCAGCAGAAGGCACACCCGAGGGGAAGGAAGGACTTGTGAGTTTTGTCTTCTATTAGAACTAATGCATCTCCATTGGAGCTTTTTAATTCAGCCAACAGTGGGAATGTTTGTCTCTCCTCTAGGACATTACACCATAAAGGACAGTTGAATACAACTATTAGGATTCTGCATGTGATCTCAGACTTGTCTCCCACACACTCTCTTACAAATTTAAGTTACTTAGCTTCTCTGGACCTCACATTCCTACAGAAGGAAAATGAGATACTTACTTGAAATGCCCTTGATAGCCCAATTTGTCTATACAAAGAGTAGACATTCAATAAATGTTAGATAATATTCACCAGAAACATCAGCTTAGTATTGAAGTGACTCCCCAAAGATCACACAGTGAGAGTTACAATTTTTCTTCTTTGTCAGAGTCCACCTCATACCACAGAACTGTCAAGTAAACAATATGAGCCCTCAATTATCCAAGTCTTCAGTACAGCCAGAGCATGGGCATGAGGCTTTATATTCATCAGTGAGGGGAAAAAGAATTTGCTTGGAAGAAATTTTGGAATGAGGTTTATTTCCTGTTATAATTTGGATCTTACATATCCCTCAAAGGCACATGGGCTAAAGACATGACCACAGCATTTGATGCTATTAGCACGTGGTGAACCTTCAGGATATGCAGTCTGGTTAGTGGGAGTTAGATCAGAGGTGATGCCCTTCAAAGAGGACCCTCTCTTTGTCTTTACCTCCTGGTCAACATGAAGGAAACAGTTTTGCTCCATCAAACGAACTCTGCCATGAGGTTCTGCCTTGCCATGGGCCTCAAAAAACAATAATAAAATAAAGCAAAATCAATTGACCATGGGATGAAATCTCTGAAACCATTAACCACAATAGATTTTTTTTTCAATGTAGTAATCATTATTAGCATTTTGTCACAGCGAGAGAAAGCTAATATAGCCCAGGATGAATACATAAGACCACATGAAATCAAACATACATGACAATATACTAGAGGTCTGTCTTTCTTCTGCTGGGTGTACCTATGTCTGTGTGTGGTGAAAAGACATGTTAAGCCTGCTTTGCAAATATGAAAGTATATAATAGTGAGTGTTGATATATCCAGAAAGGACACATGAACATCAGCAGTGTCCTTGGTAACAATTTCATGCTAAGTTAGTTCTGAAAATGCACCAATTCTGGACTTCTTACTATAAAAGATAACAAAGCACTTATGTTTTGAGTCAATCATAGGGGAGTGGTCCTTGCTGATAATGGCATTGTTATGAATATTGTGGCTAAAACAGGACTCAAAATCTGGTGCTTGGATGCAAGGCCTCTTTGTCTCCCAGCAGAGAACCCTGCTGACCTACTATATAAAGCCTCTGGGAAGAACCAAGCCTTATCTGTGTTCTGCATATTCTCTGTATCCCTCTTCATGCCCTAAGTTTGAGAGTAACCTGGGGACTAGCTCTCAAAGCTCTCTGGCTGTCCACATGTCCAAGTCACTACTAGCATGCTCCTTTTTCTTTCATCTACCGTCTATCTATTCTCTCTTGTCCATCAGCATCACACATGTCTTCTGGGAATGCCTCCTGTTATATGAACTCACATCCTCCTTGCCTTATAAAAGGTGTGATTTTTTTTTTTCCTGATTCACCAGGCTGTGAGCTGCTAGGGACCAGTACTGAGTCTCATCCTCCTCTTGTTTCATCATGGCACATATTTGTTTTAATCAGGCTGATTAATTTTTTATTGAATTAAATTTGTAGGATGTCCAAGCTCAAAATCCTTTCTTCTAAACAAAGCTCTTATTTTTCTTGGAATTATTAAAACTCTTATTCTTGAATTCATGACCCTTTTAGGATCTAGAAAAGTTCAGTGTTATCATTAATGTTATATTCATTGTTTTGTACTTTGTAAATTTTTATCCAATCATAATATTAGTGGATTTATGCCTCCCCAAAAATATGATAGCCTCCTTTTAAGATGTAAGATTGGAAAAAAATACTTCCTGAACCAAAGACACATCCTAACACATGAATATTTTAAGGAAAGTCATTGTTGTAAGTTTACCTTTATATGCTAAATCTAGAGCACAAAGAAAACAACTAAAACCAAAATTTTCTCGCTCTTGAACACCCACTTTGTATTGAAATCAATACAGTCACATTAATGCACCCAGCAGATTGTTCTTTAGCAAGCTGGTGAGATAAGAAGAGAGGTGGACCTTTGAGCCGGGCAATCATGAAACACCTCAGCAGCTGGAAGCTAACGGGGGAAGAGAGGAAGTAGTTGGTTCTAGCCCTGCCCCAACCTGCTGACATCTTTAATAAAGTGTCTTTAGATCATCAGAACCAGCTTGTATCCAAGTCCAGGCATAGTTTGTGAATATTAGCTTGGTGGGGTTCTGTGGGGTCTCTCCAGGTCCACAATTACAGAAATTGCTGAGACATGGTGCTCATGGGCAAGGACCCTGTCATCATCTTCATTATTCAGGCTACTCAGCTGCAGAGCATATGGCAGAAAGAGACTTCAGAATCTTGGGGGCAAATTGCTCACTGTGTAGAAGCCTATGACCAACTTTTTTTCCCCATTGAGATTTGTTTCCGCACTTGGACACAAAAGGAATAAGAAAATTCCAATTATTAATAATTGATAAATGCAGAGGCATGACCCCTTTCTAAGTTTTTTTTTTTTTTAGGTAAAAATGTACTATTGGTCAGTGGCCAGGTCAAGTCTCTTCATAAATACATGATGCTCCCACCAACTAATATTTCGTTTGCTATAGGAGTACATTCTTCAGTTAGCAAAGTATTGGGAAGTCTTGTTATTCTCAATTAATGAAAGGGAAAATTACTCGACTGCTACTTGGAACATGATTAACAAATTTTCATCTTCTGCATTAGTGTAACACTAAAGTTAGAAATTTCCAAATGTATGCTGTGTAGAAATATGTTACCAGAGGGAGTATTGTTGGGGTTTCTTGAGTGTTTGGGGTTTCATTTCAATGAAAAATATTGTAAAATTCAAAGTTGTTATATGACTAATAATTCACTTAGTGAAAATTGCCTATGAGTAAGATTACACTGTTGCCACATTAATTCATTTTAGCAAATGCCTAGAAAGAATGCTTGCACTGCCATTTTGGTGCAACAAAACAATTTTCACTGTTTCTTGCTAATTTACAGTAAAATACTCTGTTGAATCACCCACACAGTAGTATGTCTCTGTTATCTCCACAAACCTTAGGTCTTGAATCCCTGTGCACAAAGATGTTAGGGCTAGAAGGTAGGAATGAATTGGCATCTTTTTTTCTTTTGGAAAATTTCTTATATCCTTACAGAGGAGAGAGGGGCTAGAGTTGGTAGAACTATTTGGTGAGTTTTGTGGAAGGCTCTAGGAAAATGGGTGATTTCTAGGGGTGATATTTGGGTCATGAATTCAAGCAATCAGGCCTTGAGTCAACACTAGGAAAAATTAAAAATAAAAATTAAAAAAAAAAAACATTGGCTTGCTTCCTTGGTTACCCTGCTCTTTGCAGAATCAGTTTCTGGCGCCCTCCTACCATTGAAAAGTGTGTAACTTCAGGAGAATGGTTGGTGGGTGGGTACTGATGTTCTCTCCTGATATGGAGAGCATCAGGCCGCTCCTAGGATCCTTGTAAGGCATAGATGTGACAAAGAAGAACCAGATATGTGATGACAGCAGTCCCCAGACTAGTTGATACTTGAGCCATGTCACTGTGGGAAGTTCCAGAAATAACTGGATACTGAGGTCCAGGTACACTCTAAGTGGAGATTATGAGCTCATCAATATTTGGCAGCAAGCACCTTGAACCAGTGAGCCATCTCTCCGGCTCTCCATCGATATTTGAATCCTAGCGACTTAAAAGAACTACCCTGAGATGTGAAGGGAAACATAAAATAAGTTGTGCATTGGCTACTTTCTGTGACTAAATGGGGAGCAGCAGCAATTTCAGGGAAGAAAGCAGTTCTTCTTGCTTAGAGTTTCAGAGGTGTATTCCATCATGGCAGGGAAGACAAGGCTGGGTAGCTTGTCACATTGCAGCCTGCTTCAGAAAGCAGAGAATGAACAGGGAGGTGGGCGGAGCCAGGCTACACAACCTCAAGATCCACACCCGGTGACTCACTTCTTCAAGCAAGACTCTTACTTCCTAAGGGTTCCATAATCTTCCCAAATGGTGCCACGAGCTGGAGAGCATGTTCAAAAGCAGGTACCTATGGAGGACATTTTACATTCAACCCACAGGAAGCTGTCGTCATAGAGTGCAACTCACTGTTTTAATCAGATATCTTAGCACCACATGCTGAAAACAAAATATAGCTATAAACGGGAAGCTGATGGGCACTCAATTGTTGTAATATGCTTGTCAAAATATTGAGTTTATACTTTAAATGTACATTTAAACCTAACCAAATCTATAAATAAAATTGTTTATGGGATGAGTAAAAAGAAATGATCAGTCATTTAGTACTTGAGTAAATTTCACATTTTACTAAACAGTCCTGTTTATGTTTTAAAAGATGAGAGAATGGGACCAGAATATGCAGACAATTGCTCTTTTCATTATTTTCTTACTTAGCAGTAGTGATTTTTGATAGGGATCCCCTATTAGTAAGTGCTGATGCTGTTATGTAGTGTCAAAAATCAGAATAATCAAAACAGAAAGATCACTAACAAAGAAACACGGAGGAGCTGGTGAGATCATTCAGTGGTTAAGGTACTTTTCTCTTTTGAATTAATTAATTTAGTTATTATTTATTTGAGATAGAAAGAGGCAGATAGATAGAGAGAAAGGAAGAGATAGAGAGAATGGGCATGCCAGGGCCTCTAGCCACTGCAAATGAACTCCAGATGCATGTGCCACCTTGTACATCTGGTTTACGTGGGCACTGGGGAATCAAACCTAGGTCCTTAGGCTTTGTAGGCAAGTACCTCACGCACTGAAACGTTCTCCAGCCCCCTCCTTCAAACCTTTTTTGTTTGTTTGTTTTGTTTTGTTTCTAGGTAGGGTCTCACTCTAGGTCAGGCTGACCTGGAAATCACTATGTAGTTTCAGGATGGCCTCGAACTCATGGCACTCCTCCTACCTCTGCCTCCCGAGTGCTGGGATTAAAGGCGTGAGCCACCACACCCGGCTTCCTCCTTCAATTCTTTGTTTTTTTCTTTTCTTTTCTTTTTTTTTTTTTTTACTTTTTTTTTCTTTATTAATTAGTTTTGTATTCAGCAAATACAGTCAGTTTAGTACCATTATTAGGCTCATCCATGACCTACCCCCTCCCCTTGGCCCCTCCTTGTTGAGGTATATGGGTCATGAATTGTGGAGTTAGCCCACAGTTATGGATAAGATAAATGTCTCTGCATATCATGCCAGAACCATATCCAAACATAAGCCCACTCTCCTTCAATTCTTAATGACCCATGACCCATGACCCATGTTTGATTCCCCAGTACACACATAAAGCCAGATTCACAAGATGGCACACGCGTCTGGAGTTTGTTTGCAGTGGCAGGAGGTCCTGGTATGCTCATTCATCCACCTTCCCTACCTCTCTCTCCTTGCAAATTAATAAATAAAAATGGCTTTGTAAAAAAAGAAACACAGAAATAGGTCTCATACAATGACATATCACTTAGCTGTCCAGGAGCAAGGTGGTAAATGATGCACACAGACAGCAGAGAGGAAACAGAATGGAGAGGCCTGCAGTAACAGAGAGAAAACACACCTGACGGTTAGCAGCTCTCTTCCCCTTTTTGCTCTAGTTCTGAAAAACAAATCAGATTGGCTCAAACAGATATGCGGTGAAATGCCACACAGCACACCTCTCCTGAGCAGGACCGGTGCACTGCCTGAGTGCATCACTGGCATTTTTGTTTTCCTAGCCCCACAAGAAGACACAGAGAACAGATTTCTACCTTCCAGTACCTGCCTACCCTGGGAATGGATTAAATAGTTTCTGTTGGTGGGGAAGTGGATGTGTGGCCTCATACCATTCCATGCTGAGTTAAAGCGGTCCCTTCCTAGCATGCCTCTGAAGCTGTCAGATGAATGAGAGACACAGCCTGTGACCAGCTGAACTTCATTGTTTACTTTCCTGCCCTATTATATCACAAGAGCAACCACCTAGACATGTTTGCTGCCCACATCTCCATTTCCTTCGTGGGGGATTTATACCTTATTCAGCAAGATCCTACTGAGGGGTCCTGGAGACATCATTCTCTGTCTTCCAGCAAACAGCTACCCTGCTGCCACCGATCAGTGCTCATGGGATGGAGGTGATTGAAATTTAGCACTTAGAGTGACTTAATTGGCACAGGGATCTGTTAAACATATGCCCCCACCACAGGCATGGCATCTGATGTGCCCACAGGGTGCCACACACCTCACACTTGCTCACGTTTTGCTAAAGAAGCAAGTTTTCAACAGATTATTGGAGGAAGTGCATCCTGTGTGTGAGGTGTGTGGGGGGACGTTAGAGGCCAGGTCTTCAGAGATCTCTGCCTGTCTGTACGTTACCATATCATTTCCTTAATTCAAACCAAATCTGAGGTCACACATGCCCGGTGTGCTTGCTGTGAAAGTGTTTGCTGAGTGTCTTCTCGTGGTTGCTCCTGCCTCCAGCCAATCAGGTGCCAATGCCTGCAGTCTGGAACTTGGGAGGATTCTAACTCCAAGTTAGTATGTTCCTGCAGTTGCACCTAGAACTGAGCCCTTGGCTTTCAGAGAAAATCCAGGAAAATCAGTATCAGTGGTTTTCTGCCGAGTTGGAAATATCAGAGCTATGCCAAAACTTCCAGGCTGTGGGTACCAGGAGCAAAATACAAATGCCAACACAACAGTAGACAGACCGACTCCGTTCTTTCCTTGTGTCAGAATTGTGAGCAGATGTGTGGTGCACACTGGTTCAGAAGCAGGCTGCTTTCTAGCATTTTCCTAAGAACTTCTGTGCTTGGGAAGTTCAGGGAAGCAGGAGGTCCTTGTTCACTGCCACAGGCCCCAAGGACTCTGTCTTCTGGAAACACAGGGATGACAAAGACCTTCTGCAGCAGAGAGAAGTGAAGACTATGCACTGGGCTCGTGAGGATGAGCACGCGTTGTCCCTCTGCGTCACAGGCTCCCAAGCTTCACCATGTTCCTTCTCTTCCAGAACCAGGAGAATCCTTGGACAGTTGCAGTTTCCTCAGTTTGGGGGAATTGAGCTAATTAGCTTAGTTTCCTCCCAGTGGGGCTGAAAATGTTTGTAGGTTTCAGATCGGAGGGCCTGTGCTGTGAAGCTGAGGAAGCTTGTCGTCAGTGTCTCTCAGTTTCAGATTCTTTTTGTGTTTCTCCCTGCGTGTCCCTACGCAGTGAGTGTGAGGGTATGTGTGCTCACACGCACGCAGCCACGTGGGAGTGTGCGGGAGCGCATGCAGGGGTGCGCGTGTGTCAGCTCCCTCCTTCACTCCTCCGTCTTTTTTAGTGGGACTGGGTTTCCTACTTGAACCCAAAGCTTACAAACTTGGCTCATCTAAGTGACCAGCTTGTCCCAGACAATCTCATCTCTGCCTCCAGGGCACTAGAATCACAGCGGTCCTCCACATCCTCCTGGCATTTATCTGGGTCGTGAGGATCCAAACCCTGCTCCTCATGCTGGCTCACTAAGTGCTCTACTAACTCAGCCGTCTCTTCACACACTTCTTCTCTCGACTTTAATGTTATATTCGTTGTCTTATAGACGGTTTCCCACATCCAAATTCTATAAACGTCAAGACCCATCCGCTCTAGAATTGCTCCTGTAAGAAATGTTGTTAATTAGCCTTCCTGTGGTTCTTAGCGGCCGCTGTCCAGTGCTTTTCTCAGGAAGAGGGAGAAAGAATGAACAGTGAAGATCCACATGCCAATATATGTGGAACGTACATTTATTATTACCTAATCTTACTCCTCACAGCAACCCTTTCTGGGAGATAACAGTGCCTTCTACAACTCCTAAATAATACTGGTGCTAATAGATGGACATAGTGAGGTGCAGTAAAGTTCAGGAAACATACCACATGGCTCAGCTGTGGGGCTGGGAGCCACTTCTCTGACTTCCTTTTCCAACCATCTACACAGGGGCAGCCTTGTCAACATTACAAACTTCCCCCAAAGTGTGAAACCCTCCTGTGGAAGACATACACAGGCATGCAGATAGTTCTTGCTATGGGATGACAGGGAGAATAAAGGGAGGGCACCTGCCTTGACTTCTTGCCTGTCAGGCTGGGCAGCCTGCTTTCCCAGTCACAGTAGCAAAGCAGTATCTATTCATTCAATTATGTTCAGGGTCCATTAAAGGAATCCTAAGCCTTCCCCAGGGCCACTTCAGATCTAAGAGAGTATAATTGTTTGAGACTCATGGTGATTTTTTCTTCTGCCTTCAGGTGATTCTCATTTTGACAAAGCTCTATGACTACAACCTGGGGAGCATCACTGAGAGCTCACTTTGGAGGTACGTAGATAAACTGAACTAGTAATTACTGTGGTATTTAAGCTTGGTGTCTGGGCTCACTCCTTCCCTATCTCTCACTTTACCCCCCCCCCTTCCTTACCTCCCCTCCATCTCTCTCTCCCTTGCTGCTGCCTCATTTTCTGGTGGGGAGTTTCCTGGGCTTATGAAGCCTTTCCTCATTTCCTTCTGTTTCCTCTAGCAGTGGGGTGGGCTTTGTCTCCAGGCAGGCCAAAGAAATGCGTTCTTTATTTGGACAATGAGGTCTTTGTGTTACTTTACTCTTCATGCTGTGCTGATGTGTTTTGGTTCTCAGGGTCTCACTATCTGGAGTTTAAGCAGAGCTTAAGGAGAGTAGAGGCCTCTGTGTGGAAGAGACCGACACAAGCTCCAAGGGTGCAGAAGCCATGCTTCCTGCAAGTGCAGCTGGCTCACTGCTCGCTGCCCACGGTCCTACAGTTTGCTAGCTGGGGACATACCACATTGAACACTGAACACATGTTCACATTTCTGCAATTCAGGCTGTGTTGCTCATGCACACAAACTGTGTAAGAACTACTCTTTCATGAGTGTTTGATAGCTTGGAAGTAAACTGTTTGTTTTAAAATCTGACAACCCGAAGCCAGGCATGGTGGCGCACGCCTTTAATCCCAGCACTTGGGAGGCAGAGGCATGAGTTCAAGACTACCATGAGACTACATAGTGAATTCCAGGTCAGTCTGAGCTAGAGCGAGACCCTACCTTGAAAAATAAAAACAAACGAAAAACAAAAATCTGAGAACCCGAGTTTTCTCTTCAGTACACATGAAATGCTGAACTTGGTGGCCTGTAATCCCATCACATGTAGACTGAGGCAGGAGGATTTCTGGACATCATTGCCAAGCCAGTCTAGCCTATTTTGGTAAACTCCAGGCCAAGAAAAATTCCTCTCTCAAAAGGAAGTGGACAGTGTTACTGAGGACAACACCAAAGATTTTTTTCTGGCCTCCGCATGTAAAGGCACACATATGTTCACACATACAAATGTACACCCACACAGTTGAAAACATGCATACATACATGTATGCATACCACACACACATGCATGTGTGTGCATGCACACACTCATGCACACACACACACACACACACACACACACACACACTACTCTTCCATATGAATGAATGGATGCAACACCTTCAGGAGCAGAGACCCTTACAGAGAATCTGAACAAAGATGCATTTGTGGTATTATGCACCTGATAATAGAGAGGGAACACCTCAGAAGCCCACTGTAATCTAGTTTACTGTTTATTTGCAAAATAAATAAATAAATAAAAGGCTTTTCCCACACTCTTGATTTTGTGCTTCTCCTTAGCCTATGTCAGGTACCCACACCTACATTCATACCTGGAATCCAGGTGATACTGCCTGTGAATGGATAATCCCGGCCCATCTGACAATGAGCCTGGGGCAAGATGGAGTTTTGTCCGTATTCTGACCAGTGATGGTATTCAGTGATGCAGTGTAGGTTTGGGCATTTTGGTTTGAGCGTTAAATACTCACAGAGGGTTTTAGCACATTAAGTACCCAGTGCCTACTTCACTATTTAAATTCACTAACCTTTGATTAGACCCTGCATGACACAGTCAGCCTGTGCTTTCCTGGTCACTTCTTCTAATATGTGTCTGTATATAAGAATAAAAGCCATCTTTTTTTTCTGCAGTACATTTGTCATAAACAGAGCAGTCTGCATATTAGGAAATTAAGAGATATGTAGCCTTGTCTCTGAGGGACAGAGGCTTTTCAGCAGACATAACTCTCTGCCTGTACAGTGGACAGGACACTCTGGAAGCCATGAGGAGAAGATTGTTCTGGACCACTGAAACTTGGGTTCAGCTTGCTTCTTTCTCTCTGATGAGGGAATATGAGAAATGACCTTTCTAGTCTCAGGAAGAGGATAAATGAAATAAAAATGGCCCTTCCATCCATTAAAATTAATTTATTAATCTTCTGAGGGAGTAATGTCTGATGGCTGAAAATTGAGAAGTTGTGGCAAAATGGCCTGGCAGCTTTTCAATGTATGTACATATTATATCTATAAATATTTAATGGGCTTTTATATATACCAATGACCGTCATAGGCTCTATGTGCTATATATTGGAAATAAGCCCTGTGACTGTTTTGTCCCATTAGGAACAGTCTGATTTAATGTTTTAATAGGAGATACAAACACCTTAGTGAAAATGTTATTTAGATAACACAAGAAATTGAGAAGGACAGTATTTATAACACTTTAAATGAGCTTTGCTAAAACTCGTATTTCTGGGCAGCTCAGGATGCCCATACCTGGGGTTTAAGGAACCCCCAAAGGGTGTTAGGGGAGGAGTGGCAGATACAGGCTGATGATCAAAGAAAAGAGGTTCTTGAAGTTCTGAGTGGTGTAGTTAAGCCTTGCCTGAGGAAACTCTTCAAGTGTGGACTCGTTTTCTCTTGTGCCAGCTCTTCCTCTTTCCTGTAGAAACTCACAAATGAAAAAAAAAAAAAAAAGAAAAGAAAGATAGATAGAAAGAAAAAAGACCTGTGACCTCAGACCTCCTGCCACTCCAGGCTCAAGTACAAGACCTAGTACGCTGAAGATACTGAATTTGTCTTTTTGAACATGTCATGATCCTCATGCTATTTTTCTTGTTCATTTATTCAATAAAGTTACATTGATTAACACCTTTGGGCACTGGATTATTTTGGTCCAGGAAGAGAAAGTGGTTCGCACATAGGCTCAGTCCTCCAAGTGCTCATTTCCCAAGAAGGACAAAGGCCTACGTACAGTCAAGGTGAGAGAGACAGAAGTACTCCAGTATAAAACCTGCCTTGTGAAGTTCTATTGAATAAGGTATTAAGCAGCACCGAGCACTTCCAGGTCCCTGAAGAAGATAATTCTAATTTCAATAGACAAGCTGTCATACAACCATAAGTGTCGTAATAAAGATTTGAAGTAAGTGTTGCTTCTTTGCTCTGCTTGTATGCATAGTTTGTCTACCAGACTTTAAGCTCTTAACTCAGCATCTTGCTGCATTGATGATTGTAGTGATATACTGACAGCAATAATAAAAGCTATTAAGCATTCGCTGTTTGTGGGGCATGATGCTTAGTGCTAGACAAGTGTTATTATTGCATCCTTGAAATTCATTTTTGTGGTGCTTAAGGTCATACAATTAATAACTATCAGCCCACAAACCTAAAGGTATGTTAGATTGTAAACAACATATGGTCATTGTTTTTCTTTCTTCCTAACCCCTGACTTCTTGTGAACCTTTCTATATATAAACACATAGGCAAATAAATATTTTAGGTAACTGTGATATACACATATGTAGAAGATGAATACGATTTTTAAAATACCGAGCATTTTCTTTAATCCTGAAAAATACTGGGCAACAGAGATGTCCAACAACTGTTTGCAAACACTCTTCATGAGCCCTGATTCTTGGGGAAGTTTTACCAGCTGCATAAACAAGAACAGGCAAGTGGCAAATGCCCTTGGGGCATTGGGTAGGTGGGAGACCAAGAGCCAGTTGACGTTGTACTGATGCCCTGGGCATTTAAAGCTCTCTGGACCCACCAGTCAAGAGATGACAAAATGCCATTGTATCAAATTAATGAGCTTTTGCTCCTGGTGTGTGCTGTCATTGATTATACCTTAATCCTGGAGCTAGTTGCTGATTTTGTTTTGTGTTGTGTTGTTGTTTGCTGAGGGAGTCAAGCTGAGAGGAGAAGGCTGGTCTGACACAGAACAATTAACGGCCCCGCTGAAAACCAACTCCATCTTACAGTGGATTAAGCATTGAGGTTTGTGGGGCACAGTGGTTTTATCATTTGAAGCAAGATAAGCTTAAAGGTTGAGATAAATAAAATGTCAAAAATCTAGATACAGTATCTCTGAGAGGTGTGTTCATCTTTTCCCCTCTTGTGCAGGGTAATCAGCACTGTGCTGAGGCAGGCTTAGCTGGTGAGCAAGCCCTAGGCAATGCTGAGGAGCTCTGAGTGCAGAGTGCACGGTCTTAAAGAGGCACACACCTACAGGGCTTCTGTCTTAGAGGTTGACTGACAAGACTGACTTGTTAAATTCAGTGTGCCACTCTCAGTTCTACATAAGACACTAGTAAGCTACTAATTATGCCTCCAAAACTAGTCATTCAAGCAGCAGACATTTCCTTTATCTTGCGCAAAATGACATGTGGTTGACACGGAGGAAATGCTCTACTTTTTAGGTCCTTCTGTATTGCAGCCAGCCCTGTTTGCCATTGTCCTGGGAGACACATAGTGATTATCAAGACAAGTTCCCAGGTGTGCTGTAATGGGTGTGTGGAGGCAATGCTGTGGGATGCTCAGGGCTATGATACAGTCTGTCTGGGGAGCTCCTGGGGTTCTGCGTAAAGAAGCTGATCTGAAGGCTGGGAGCCTTCCCATCCCTAGGGGGAGTACCCATCATTGCACGGAAGCCTCTTCTTCGCTTTCTATTTCACTTCCTGGGAAAGAGCAAAGGGTGGCTTGAATCAGATTGTTAGCCTCTGCTATGAGGAAAGATTTCCTACAAAATCCAATTTTACTCAGCTATAAATTCAAGGCTATCAAACAGAAATGCATGTACTAAAAATGATATGTGTGGTAATTTCCAGGCATGGGCATTCTACATGTGATACAAACCCAATTCTCCTGCTTATACCTGTGTTTGCTCATGTGTGCTTCTCCCCGCTAAGGCCCATCTTACGAAGCCACAGACCCAGCCTTGGTCTGGATGCTTTCTGGGTGCTTGACTTTGATAATCTGAATTCAAATTTTAGAATTTCTATTTTAATCTCTTGTTTGTGCCACAGTGCTCCTTTTACATTAAATCATTATGTTTGTTATTTTTTCCAATCAAAAAAGTTACAGATATTCAATATAATGAGTCATATAACACAGAAATGAGAGTTTCTGTGTTTCTATCAAGATCCAGGTTTCCTGAGGTTGATAATATGATCAGCATAGGTGCTATTTATACATTTAGGACTTGATATGAAAATGCCACTCAATATGTTTGCTGGAACTGTCTGTGTGTTTGCTTATTTAAGCAAATAGGAGCATACTATTCACCAAACTCTGACAACCTGCTTTATTTCCCCTGCCAGTGAATCATGGGAATGGATCCTGATGAACGCCTTATAAAACTGGGTCAGGTATAAGTGTCCATATTGGTGTGGATGTTGCATATGCTAAGTTACATCAACATGTGCTTCATTAACTTGTGCAGTTCTTTATGCACACCAGCAAGTGTTCTCAGTGCTTTAGTTCTTTCACCAGTTCTACAAAATAGGCCCTGTTAATATTACCAGTATCTGGATAAATCCAGAGAACTAAGACAGAAACACGAAGCAACATGGCCTCCAGTCATGCGGCTCTTGCAGAGCTGCCTCCTGAGTCTGTTTCCTCTGTGCAGGTGGAACACGCTTCTTCTTCACCTTTCTGGCGGCTTTTAAATCCATATCCTTCAGACTTCAGAAGACATTTGAAAACATGTCCTTATATTTGGGTACCTTAAAAGTGCTGGACTTGCTGGATTCTCAGCGTAAATCTACCACACCTTCATTGGAGAACGGAAGCCACTTCTTCTGTCACTCTACATATCAGAGTACAGGGAATGCCCCCCGAGTCCTGTGGAGCCAACAACACCCCATTATCAAAACCACACAGATACACAATAAGAAAAGAGAACTGCAGCCCTATATCCCTGATCAACTTAGAGCAAAAATCCTGAACAGTATCCTCACGAACTGAATTCAACAACACATCAAAAGCACCATCCACCTTGATCAAGTAGGCTTCATCCTAGGCTTGTAGGGATGGTTCAATATATGGAAATCAATTAATCTAATATACCGCGTAAATAATCTTAAACACATGAACCACACGATAATTTTAGTAGATGCAGAGAAAGCTTTCAAAGAAACACAACATCATATCATAATTAAAATGCTAGAGAGACTAGGCTTAGAGGGTTTATATCTCAAAATAATAAAGGCTATATAAAAAAGCTGCTAAAGCCCAAATCATACTTAATGGAGAAAGACTTGAGGAGCTCCCATTTGAGATTAGGAACAAGACAGGGGTACTACTCTCCAGTACTACTCTTCAACATAATTCTAGAAGTCTTAGCCCTAGCAATAAGACAGAAGAAAGATTTAAAAGGAATACAAATTAAAAATGAAGAAGTCAAACTAGCCCTATTTGCATATAGCAAAATCCTGTACATAAGTGACCTCAAAGACTCTACCATAAAACTTCCAAAGGTGGTAAATTCTTTGAGCACAGTGGCAAGATACAAAACCAACAAACACAAATCAGTAGCCTTCGTATTAATAATGTTCTAAAAAGTCCAGTATTTGGCATTATTATGCCAAGACCATATGCATTTATAATATAAATAGGTATTAGGATTACTTCCCCAAAAATCTGGAACTAGACATCCACAAATAATAAAAGACTCCAAGTGTTCCTAAGTTTTCACTAGGATAGTATGTTTTCAATACTTACTTTTATCAATATATTGGGTAGGGATAAAGTATTAATCTCAATGTGTTTTCTTTGCTGGGCACCATGCTCATTCTTTCAGAAGAAATATATATATATATATATATATATATATATATATATATATATATGTGTGTGTGTGTGTGTGTGTGTGTGTGTGTGTGTGTGTGTGTAACAAGTTTTTCTTCCTCTACAAAAGTTCAAACTCTAGTGGAGTAGAAATTCAAATCATAATTGTAGAAGTATAGTAAATTCATTTCCTTCTCAGTCTAGAAATGCAAACACTGTAGCCACGGTGTGCTTCTCATGGTGCCAATATTGAAAGGTGATTGTATTCAGCAGTAGATTAACCCATTGATGACATCATAGCTGATTGGGCTACTAGGAGAATGGATTGTAGGTCACTGAGGGCATGTCTTTCAAGGCTATTATATCTTGCAGCTGGCTCCTTCCCTGCTCTCTCTGCTTTCTGGCCACCGTGAAGTGAGCAGCTTTGTTCCGCCACCTGCTCTCCACCATGGTGTTCCACCTCGACCTCACTGTCTGCTAGAAGCAATAACCAGCCAACAAAAGACTAAAACCTTTGAATCTGTGTGCCAAAGTCAATCTTTCTTCCCTTAGATTGTTTATCTCAGGCATTTTTCCACAGAGATTTAGGGCTGATTAATAATGACATGTCTTAGTTTCCTCTTCTTTGTTTTCTCTATAACCAAAACAGAACCTGGTACATATTCATCATCAAAACCCCCTTTGATTTCTTGGCTATAGTGTATAAAATGTGGCTTAGGGTTACTAAAATCCAGTTTTGTATCTTGGACTTTTTATATCTTAAAGTTTTAACCTAATGCCTTGCATGTAACAACTATATATGTGGGTGTAATTCTTTCTATATATGGCTCAGGGGCTAAAGGAACTTTCTTTCAAAGCCTAATGGCTGGACTTCAATTCATCATTCAAATGTGTAGCCAGATACACACATTGATACATGCATCGGGAGTTCATTTGTGGCAGCAAGAGAATCTAGCATGCCAATTCTATTAATAATTAATATGCAATTAGTAAATAGAATGTTAACCTAGTTAAATAATATTTAAGTAAGTGAATATAAAGCTAATTAATTAATTGAGAAGAATACACACACACACACACACACACATTTCTGAAGAGAATGCTTCATGTCTTGTGAAATTCAATCACCTTGCATTCCCACTCTGAGAGGAAGAACACAACCTGTGGCAAGTATGAAAAGACCAGCTTTAAGTAGGGACTCTGATCACACACGATCAGAGAGCCCTGACAGTCCTCCTTACCACAAACCATTTAAAGGTTGTTTCTGAGAGGGTCTGGCTGCATTCTACCCAGCGACACCCTGGACCTCCCTGAGCTCTGTGAGGCCATCTGAGAGAGCCTAGCCTCAGCTCATAGACTCAGCAGTTGGCATTCTGCGGATTTCTCCATTTATCCTTTCGGCAAGCCACAGATGCAATGCACAGTAAAGCAAGCATCATCTTGATGGTCTCAGAACTTTATCAATAGAATCCAAGGACGCATGTGAAGAAAGTTTTGCTACAGAAAACAAAGCAACTGGCATTTTGATGTGCAATCTACTTAGACATTCAGGAAGCATATATAACATTAATTCCCCTTTGGTTAAATAGCCTGCACATGTGAGTTTCACAGCAGGTGGTGAAATCTTACATCATGAAGTCCCTTGAACTGTTGATTACCACTATCTAGTTCCCTTGATGAACAAATCCTCCTGAATCCCCATCGCCCCTAAGGCCTTTCCTCCTCACTCCATGGCTTGTCTTACCTTTCATGTCAAAACTTGAGCTTGTTCTGAAGATGCCAAATGGGGATTAAATGATTGTTTGAGATTTGGGAACAAGGAAAATCAAAAGAGTACCAGGATAAGATTTGCTATTCTCAATTTTCATTAAGAATGATTAACACCCTCTCTTCTTTCAGGTCTCAGCCAAAAATACTGATTGTTAAAAGGCCACTATTACAGTGGACCCTTCTTCCTACTAGAGCCCTTTGTTTCCTACATTCATTGTATGTCATTATCTGATCTGTAATGATTTTATTTGTTACTTTACTTTTTTTTTTTAAATTTATGAGAGATAGAGAATTGGTGCACTGGGGAGAATTGGTGCACTGGGGCCTCTTGTTGCTGCAAATAGACTCCAGATACTTGTGCCACTTCCTGTTTCTGGCTTTATGTGGATACTGGGGAGCTGAATCTATTCTGGCAGGCTTTAAAATCATGTGCATTTAACTGCAGAGCCATCTCCCCAGCCCTATTTATTACTTCTATATTGTCTGATGTCAGCACTAAAATATATTTCCTAAAGGCAAGAGACCTTAATTTTCTTCTCACAGAGCCTACAAAAGTGCAGAGCAAAAGCAGTTCCAAGTGTGATTTGGAACTGAATCTAGAAATAATAACATATGTAGATCTTTACCCAGTGGTATTTATCCTACCACTTCCCTTAAGTAATTCATTAAAAAAAATAATGGGAAAAAGAGATGACTATCTGAACATCTCATTTAATAGTAATACTGATAACTAACATTAACTAATATTTATAGAAGAACATTGGTGTTCCTGAAGAGGGAAAGGATACTTCCACAGTGTGAGTTGAATCATTAAGAAGGAATAGGAATTTACTGAGAAAGGAGACCATTAATTGATTGAATACATATTGAGTTCCATGCATATTTAGGTTCTGGTAGCATAACATTTTTAGGAAACCACACTAGGTCATAAAACAAGCTGTGTAGAATTGGTAAATTCAGATTCTTTTCTAATATATATCTTGAGGTTTACCCTAAAGAAACTAATACATCTTTGAAAAGTTAGGGACAGGGGCAAAGAGAGATGAAGCTATAAATTTCAGAAAAAAAAATATGGTGTTATGTTGAAACAGAAAAGTGGATAGGTCTTATTGGGTGACAGAGAAGGTGGAGAAGAGAGACAATAGGACATGTTATTCTCACTTTTGTCTTGTGTTGTCCTGTAGATACTGAGGCCACTTACTGTAAGAGAATCAGGAAGGGAAGATAGAGATGGGCCATAGGATGAGTTAAAGAGACTAAGATTTCTTGTCTTACTTGTGGAAATAGGAGTATGTTTAGACAGCTCAAAGAGAAATTTCAGTAATTATGCATGATCTTGGAGTCGCCCCAAGAGCACTGGTGTAAAGACATGTATTAGGAAGGCTCCTGCACAATTAGATCCTGTATTAATTGAAAACTAGAGTAGAGTGTAGAAGAAAACTGACAGAGAAACCGTTTTTTTTCATCAATGCTGAGCTAAACATGGCTGTCTGAGGCTTGTAGCCATTGCACTTGAAAGTTAAAGGAGATATGAGGCTGGCACATTAAGCCTACAGAATCATCATAGAAGAAAAATATTTGTGAAGTAGATTTTAATTTATCAGTTCAATGAGCACTGATCAGACAGAGACATTGAAGGGAAAGGTAAATTTCAGTGAGCTGAGAACAAGCTATTGTGTTCCGATGACTGGTGAATTAGGTATATGGCAAGGGGAAAGGTAGGGTGAGAAAATTTCCAGAATGAAGCTGTGAAGAAACTGAAGAGAAGGATATGAATTTGTAAAACAGGAGGTCATTGATGACAGTGACACTTTCTATTTTTTTAGTATGTTTATATTTTACAGAGACAAAGCAGTAATAAACCTTCAAAATGTATGAAAGCTTACAGAGATTTACATGGCAGAGAGCTTTTAGACAGATGATCTACCTGCTGTGGTATATCAGGGCATCATGAGAGATAGGACTATTTCTTTTACCAAGCATGGAGGCCCAAACAAGTGGAATAACTGCAGCTTCCCATATTCCTGAGATATTAGGTGGCCACCTACTGTGGGGGAAGGGCTCACCCTGGGGAAAAGACTTCCTCCTTCAATTAATCCTTCCTGGAAGCAACCTCAGAGACTCACCCAAAAGGGATGTCTGTGGATTTACTAAACAGATCAAGTTGACAACACCTTAACCATCACAAGTCCACCCCTTGTCAGTTTGACATCGAACCATATCTCCTTACATCCTTCTTAATTTCCAAATTAAAACAGCAACAAGCTCATAATTCTACCTAAATTAGTATAACTATCCCACATACAACCAAAAATGCACAATCTTCCCCCAACACAAAGCAAGGTTCCTTGAGGAATGCTTAGTCTCGAAGATAATAGGTCAATCATAAATTCAAGAATAGTCAGCTAGTGATGTAATCTTTTTTTTTTTTTTTTTTTAAGGTAGGGTCTCACTTTAGCTCAGGCTGACCTGGTATTCACTATGTAGTCTCAGGGTGGCCTTGAATTCATGGTGATCCTCCTACCTCTGCCTCCCATGTGCTGGGATTAAAGGCCTGCACCACCATGCCTGGCTAGTGATGTAATCTTAATATTGGTGTAGATATGTACAAACACTTTGTATCAAGGTAGGGCAGAAGCATAGCAATTACAGTCCTTAGTTTTGTAACTGATCACATGGCCTTAGCTAGTATTTGTAACTACCTTCTTCTACTAATCATTCTGTATTTCCCCCTTCCATAGATGAAGAAGCATATGTACAGATAAGTAACTGTAACAGACAGCCTCAGGTTCTCTGAGATGAACTTCCAGACCAGGCACAGTTATGGAGGGAAGGGGAAGCTTACAGATCCGGGGAAAGTTCCATAAGGGCAGAAGAAGCTGGCCTGCTTTCAGAGGACAAAATACAGAGAGAGAAGCACAGGCCAAAAGCCACACAGCACAGCACACTTCAGGAACTCCAGCTAGGCACACTTTGCATATCTTTGGACTGAAATCTCAAACCCACCACCGCACCTTAAGATCTGCCCAATGACACTGCCTCTATCCAGGTGGCTGCAGATGCAAACTGCAAACTAATAAAACTGAATAAATTGGGGGCCATATATCCAAATTACCACAGTAACCAGCATGGTCTGAGGATGATGAGCAGTAGAGCAAAGATCAGATCCAGGCATTCTAGCTCCAAAGCCCCAACTCTCTCATTCAACACAGAAAATACAGCATTTTTGTGCAGATTTCTTTTTATTTTTGAAAGTGTTGTTTTCATGCATGTAGTACCTTTATAGAGAACTAAAATTCCCTTGTTTACCTCCACATTCCTGGCACCAAGTATAAGTTCTTGTGCCACAATAGACTGTTGGCACCGACATACATTTATTGGGGAAAGGTTTTTTTTTTTTAAATTATCTTTGTCATCAGTGTATTTAATTATTGGATGTAAATCAGCCCTCCCCCCTTATATCTATCATAGACAATTAAAGACTTACTGAAGGTCATTACACTCAAATATCAGGTTATGTTCTGACTTATCGTCACCACACATGTAGGAGGCGACAAATAATAATTTAGTTGTAGCACATAGAATGATACTGGCATGTTTCACATACACAGTGAGCTCATTATGTATACCCGGAGTACATGCCATGCTAAAGGCGAGGCAAATGTATTATTTTGGCATTACAGAGTTGTTTAAGAACAGAAAAAATGCTTGGCCCATTCACTCCTAAGCTTGGACGCTCCATGTTATGCTGTCACTTCACAACTACCTTAGGATTGGAGATATGGGTCACCACTATAGGAAGTGCTCACCTGTGGACTAGAAGCTGTGCATGGCAGTAAAGCCAGCATCCAGGGGGAGAGAACATTTCACAGGACAAAGTAAATGAAAAGTATCACTAATGGAGAACTTTGGAAAACCCCTTTATCTCTTATTTTAGGTGAAGTTGCCAAAATCCTGTACAACCATAAATCAAGCTGGGGTGCTTTCAGGGCTGGTCTCTTCTTTCCAAAGAGAGAGGGTGTGCTGAAGAGTTATTCCTCAGCACGACTTGATTTCTTTCTCCTGCTGGGATGTATTAGCAAGGTCGTCACCTTCCGTTTATTGGCTTCAAACAATCTGTGATTGCACAGGATTATGACTTCTTAGCTTGCAGAAGCAGGAGATGCAATCAATTCATGAAAGGCACAGGGCTCTTTTTTCTTTCTTTTAAAAAAATGTATATTTATTTCAGTCTTCACTTCTAGGGAGCAAGACTTAAAACAGCTTTTTGAAAAGAATTTATCTTTGAATGTCCTGCTTCATCGCACCTTTCAAATGAGAAAACTGAGCTGGGCCACTGTGGGCTCAGTTTTATCACTTTGAAAGTTAGGAAGAAATAAGATAGCATCACCAATGTCTGCCTTCCCCACTACTAACCCTTAGCCCAATCAACTAGGAAATGTATATTCTTTGCATTGTGCCAAACACATACTTTTGGAAATAATCGAAGTCGTGGATTAACCACGTTTAGGGTTGGAAGATGAACATTTCTGTTCAGGGGCACAAAGATTTGTCTGGAATCCTTTGGAAGTTGACTGTCATTTATTGGGACACCACTTTTCTCTTTTATTTAGTATCATTTGCCAACTTCCTAAATCACTGTACTTCAATTTGTTATTTTGTTTGTTTGTTTGTTTTGTTTTTCTGGGTGAGGATATATCACTTCTGACTCAAAAGAATGTCCGAATTTTAACTGCCCACTTCCTTCTGTATTAGACGGAGGCATTTCCTTTTCAGGGTTGTAGAAAACTGCACCAACACCCTTCCCTTCAGAACTCAGTAAATGATTGTTCAGTATGGAGGTGGAGATGGTCTATGTTTTGGTGGGTATCAGAGGGCCCTGACCTATAGTAACTTGGCAACTGAAATTTTGCTGACACCAAGTGCCTCTGGTTCCTGCTACTCTCTAGACTCAGGTCTGGCCTCTGGGTACCCCCCCCCTTTTTTGGCAGCTCTCTAAGCATCATTAGCTGATCACTTATGAAGAACCTGTGGATTTTGTTAATAATTACTGCTTTTCCTGGTTCAAATTTGTATGACATGTAAATGTGGTAGACTCTACTTTAACTGGGCAGTGAAAACACATGATAAAATTCTATATCAGTCATCAGAAAGTGTGGGTGGTTTGCAAGAGGGCAGTGAAGTCAGCAACTTTATGAACTCTAGGCAGCGGGGAACAGCCAAGGCAGCTGCTTCTGTGGTGCTCCTGGTCTATTTGGCTGCCTCAGGTCTTTGCCGGTGGAGCTGAATTTAACCAGTGTTCTCCATCTTTTCTAGATAAAACTGTGCAGGATATATTCAGATTGGAACTTGGGAGCATTTCTTTTATCAGGCACATTGTAGTAGAGAAAAGGTCAAGGAGCATTGCCAAGGTCGTTTACAATGACAAACACAAAGTCTATGCTTAGCCCTTGGAATGAGCTTTAGTAGACTAGATCAGCAAGAGCCTCGAGTCTGGAATTTGTTTCCTCGTCCCTGTACATCCTGAGACTACTTTCTTCCTCAATCTGATATCGCCCATTAACCCTGGGTCCTCAGACCCACTGGGAAAGACAAAAACAACCAAAAATATTCCTTACCTTTCTGTATGGATTCATCTTTTGGTTGAAGGAGATTGAAACCAGGGCCTTATACTAAGAAGAAAGCCACTTAATCATGGAACCATAACCCATTATTTTTTCTTATTTATTTATTTATTCATCATTTGTTTGTTCAAGATAAGTTCTTCCTAAGTAGACATGGCTCACTCTATAGCCTAAGCTGGCTTTGAACTTCAATTCTGTTGTTTTCACCTCCAAAGTTACAAAGTCTACAGGTCTTTACCACAGACCAATTTCTTTATGGATTCTTTGCCCCTATGAAGAAGATAGTCATGAGATGTTTATTTAGTCTATGCAGGCACTGGTTAAGATTACCGACTCCGGGCCTCATTTGCCTTGTCTAAAAGTGAATAGGTTGTTAGTATTTTAGCATATCAGATCAGAAAGACGGACATATGCTCATTTAAATTTATTGAAAGCTTCTTTTGTTTCAAGCCAAGGCATAGCTTAACCAGAAACAAACTAACCACAAAGTGTTTGTGAAGAGTAGTTTCCTACTGTATCTGAGGATGGTATTTTAGTTCCCATGATGCTTTTGAGGACATGAAGGTGTAGCTTCCTTTCCTCTGAGGGTGTGCTGACCCTCTCTCATCATGGAGGCTGTGTCTGACCCATGAAGGGAATCTTGGAGTTCAGGAAAACCCTGTACCAGAGCTATGCTTGAGGCTTCCTATTGCTCATGAAAGCCTTTCGGTTTATTCTGAAAGAAAATATTCTTGAAGTGCCAGATGAATTGTAGGATCGGCTAAATGTCATTTCCCTTCATTTCTAGCATGCTACATGCATTCTTCTTTGCTTTATGCCCCAAAGTGTCTGCACTGTGATTGTCCAACTGAACCCTGCCTCTTGTCTGTTGGACCGGAGTGGCTCTTCACTGCATTTCATCTGCATGCTGTGCAGTTTACTAGGCATGGGATTCCAGGGAGAGGAGCGAGAAGCATCCTGTTGTTTTGCCTGAGGAAATCACAGAACTGAATGCTCATGAGATGCCTGTCAGGCCCCAAGTGGAAACAGGAAGGCAATGAGTCTGTGAAGAGTTGTGTGCCAGAGGCACAGCACGATGTTGACTTGAGGCCAAGTCGTAAATTGGAGGAGAGCAGAAGTGGGATCCTCAGCCATGATTCAGTACTCAAGAATACTTAGCTTTCTGAACTCCATTGCAAAGATAACTTTTGAAGGTTTTCAGAAGGCAGAAGCAGTGGCTGACATTCAGATAGGCAGTAAGAGTTGTTTATTCAAAAGAATTGAGTTTGCGGGCTGCTAGTTCTTCAATTTAATTCTTACATTTTAAAGAGGGCTGCAGAAATGTTAGAAAGTCTAAATGGAAAGGGAAATTGCTTTACTTGCTTGAATTTACCTGATACTTTTGCAAATAAAATATAAACAGTAAATCTATTGGAGACCACTATTTCAGTGGCTCCTTTGAAACTCCACAATCTGTAGATACTGAGAGCATGTCCAGTCTCAGCACACATCCTGACGGTATGCTCTCTGGAAAGTTCTTTTGTGTGCAGAACTACAGGAGAAAAAAGTATACTGGACATACTGTGATTTCCGAACGTGCTAGAACATTTCACATTTCTAACAAATGTTACCCTACATGTTGGCTTTGCTTATAGAAGATTTCTTTTGCAATGTTAATGGATATCATTTTTGTCTATATTGTGTCTAAATAGGAAAAAAATCCTACTTTTCCTCCTAAGTGTATTCATGATACATTAACAGTTGACTAGAGGTAGGCAGAGGCACATAAACTCCCCATGACTTTACAGGTGGAAGTGTGGTATTTTTGAACCAATAAAGTGCCTATGTCCAAAGTTAAATAAGTTGAGAGTCATGTTATCTTGAACAAGTTAGCTTACATCTGTGAATTATGAATTCCACATCATGATTGGGGATCACAATAATTGAATTATTCATGTTACAGAATATTATAATAATATAGCATTATAAAATTATATGGCACATGTAATAAAGCACATTATGAATCACAACTGAAACTTTATAATTATATGAGGTAGAAATATAACAGTGACTCATGTCCTATGATTGTAATGATACATAGAAAAATTGTGACCTGGGATTTTTTTTTTTTTATAAGGCGGAAGGACGTGAGTTCAATTCTCAGTACTCAGGCATAGTGGTTTGTGTCAGTAATCCCAGTGTTGGAGAGGTGGAGACAGGAGGATCCCTATCTATCCTAATCAGTGAACTTCAAGCCAGTGAGAGACCCTATCTCAACAAGAGGTGGATGAGGTACCTGAGGAAAGTGATTAATGTCATCCACATGCATGCATACACATGTACACATGCACCTGTACACACATGTACAACTACATGCATATGTGCATGCACATATACATACATGCACTCCACACATGCATACACATACAAAAAAAGAGGGACATTGCTAACTACCACTTATTGAAAAACAGCTGTGCCCCTCAGTTTCCTCATTTGTAAATGGGTTTTGCAAAATTCTTCCCTTAGGTAATGTTGCTATAGATCATGCATACAAATATCTGGTATGTTTACAATGGCCAGCACACCCTGGATGTCTGGACGTTGGCTATCCCTAGCTCAGAGTAGAGCAGAAGAAACCTGCTCTTTGTGCGTTCTTCTATCACAGCCACGATGGGGCAGGCTGAAGCAACTGCCTAGGCATCTTTCTATATCACCAGATATGAGACTTCTTGGGAATATTGAGCTTGCAATTATTTCGCCTAGTAGCACCGGAGGAAAGAACAGTAACTATCACATGGCGGTCACTCAGTAACTCCCTTTATTCGGTGCACACACAAACTGCTGTTATGCTGCTGCTACTCTACCCACCAATGCCTGGTTGTATGCTAAGTACATTGCATACTCAGTGCTTCTCCACTTTGGACACATTACAGTCACCTGGGGATCATTTTAATATGGTATGTATGGCTATATCCAAGACTAATTGAATGAGAAACTTTCATCTACCCCCAATCATATAGGAAATCTACAGGCAACCCTGGTGATTTAAATATGCAAGAGAGGTGTTTCACAGAATGGTGGGTGGTAGATGCCAAATGAATGGTATCAAAAGACCAACCAGTCTCCAATGCGAAGTTGCTGTCACTCAAGATTGTATATTCCACTGGTTTTTCAGAAGCTCAGAATATGTCCACACAGTTCAAAGAACATCATGAAAATGTCCAAAAATAATATGCTTGTAAAACATATTAAAGCCATAGAATGTTCTTTCCCAGTAAGGATACACTTGGATGAAATTTCAAATAACATCTCTGCTCCATAAATAGGGGAGCAAATGGATTCCTGATCTGCTTGATGCCTCATATCAGCACGAGCATACTCTCAGTGTGTAACTATAACCATCATTGTTTTCAAGCCTACTAGAAGGACATAATCCTGTGAACATCCTGCTGTTTTGGAAGAATATTATCTTCTAGCATGCTTTTGTTTCTCCTTTTCTTCTTGCCTTTGATTCTCAAATGTTTTTAAAGTAATGGATGGTAGTTAATAAACAGAATGGCAGGCAGGAAAATATCAACAGCAAGGTGCTCATGTTGATAGACTACTCTGTCTGTGTAATTTACCGGGGCAGAGTGCTACCATACACAACCACACAAGAAGGACTTATCCCTATTCTTCACCAAAATCATTCTTGAAAACTTCCATTATTCATCAGGCCCCATCCATGAAAACTGTGGGAGGCTGTCCTGTGATCATGCCCCTGAGCTGGTGGCTCTCCAGATCAGGATTCAGGAACAAGCTAACATCTGTATTTGTGCACTTGGGGAGATTGCCAGCTTTTAGAGAAAGAGCTTTGCACTGGCATCCAGTATGATGATGCAGAGCTTTCTGCCCTCATTAGAAGCATTTTCCCTGCTCCCTTGCATGGGATCTGCAATAAGTCCCGAGACCCCTGATCCTGCAGCTGCCTTTAAAACCATCACATTGGACACATTCCTTCATTTTTCTGTCTTTCCCTTTCTATAAACCTCTTGATGGTAGGATAAGGTTGCATTGTATATCCCTAGATTAGTTGAGTGCCTGACACATTAAGTAGACTCATTAAAATTAATTAAAGAATGGATCCATGAATGAAAAATGAACTGAAGAAATATATCTGGAATTTTCCACATGGGATCACAGTGAAATTGCTTAAAAGTTATTGATTCCCAAGGGTCTACTAAGAGAATAAAGGAAGGACAGGGATTTTGGTGGGTGTGGTAGTTTGAATAGATGACCCCCAATATATTCAATTCTTTATTGTTTGTAGTTTGCATCTGTAGCCACTGGCTGGAGGCAGTGTCACTGGGTGGATTTTAAGGTGTGGTAGTGGGTTTAATATTTCAATCTAAAGATATGCAAAGTGTGCCTAGCTGGAGTTCCTGAAGTGTTCTGTGCTGTGTGGCTTTTGACTTTTGGCTTGTGCTTCTCTCTCTCTCTCTGGCCTGGTCCTGTGAAGTCAGGCCAGCTTCTTCTGCCATTTATAGAACTTCCCCTGGATCTGTGAGCTTCAATAAATATTCCTTCCTCCATAACTGTGCCTGGTCTGGAAGTTCATCTCAGCAAACCTGAATCTGTCTGCTACAGTGGGCCTTTTCAGAATTTGTAATTTATAGGATTTCATTGCATAGCATGTGGGTTTTCCAGAATCAGATTTAGGTGGAGGCTCATGCAGTGTGCAATTAAAACATCTCATTGTGCCAGGCATGGTGGCTCACACTTTTAATCTTAGCACTTGGAAGGCAGAGGTAGGAGGATCTCCATGAGTTCTAGGCCATCCTGAGAATACATACTGAATTCCTTACCAGCCTGGGCTAGAGTGACACCCTACCTTGAAAACAAAACAAAACAATAAATCTCATTCTAGTTTTACCTCGTTTGCACCTTTAAAAATGCTAATTGCAAAACCCCATTGAGATCTGTTGAAATTATCCTATTATAAAAGTTAGAATGTTCCCCTCATTGGTATAAGAAGGCTTTTGAGATTGTAGATTTGGGGAGGGGAGGGTGCAATATGTTTCCTGGACTCTTGGTAGACAGGTCATTATAAAACTTCCTTGACTAACCATATGATTAAAAAATAAATATCCCTGATTCCTGAGCACCACCAGGTTGTCGTCCCAGATTCTGCTAAAAAAGGAATAAAACAGAGCCAGATGAAATAAGAGGCCTGGTCCCAGCTTATGAGCTGTGGAGTTCTCCTCTATTGGTGATGTGCCCAGGAACTGGTGGCTTTGTGGCTTTGTTTAATGTAAGGCAATAATTAATTTATAATGGGATAGACAAGTGAAACACACACACCCACACCACACTCTCCCCCTTCTGTATGTCCCTAGTGGTAAAATGAAATAAGGACAGCAGAGGATCCTGCAGATAATTTGTATTCAGATATTCTGCAGCCAGGCCACATATTTTTCAGGGTAAACAGATGACTGTTTACTCTAAGCATATTGACTCTGTTAGGAGTGACCTTTCTTGGTAATTTCCTAACCAACCTGTCTTAACCCTTTAATTAATTAATTTCCTAAAGCAAAAAAGGGTCCTTCTATCCCTGAACCCTTAGCAATCATTCATTTAATGGTATACTCAAAATTATGAGTTTGGGAATTTTAATGACCTTGCACCATTTATTTTCATTTTGTATGCTGACAGCTCTGGCAGCGGAGTATTCTGATCCACAGTGGGTATGCATGTGTGGGCACATGTGTATACCCTCACAGTTGTGTATCATTAGCTTATTTGCTATAGGAACCTTGCTGAATATTCTAGAATTCACCCCAGAGCAAAAGCTTAAGTGATAAAGTACGATGTTCCATCCACTCAAGTTCCTTAAGCATGAATCAGGAAGCTGTAATACAACATTCCAAGGGGTAAGCTGCATTTAGAGAAGAGTCTGGGACTCTATTCTGTCTCAGTGTGACTTAATTGTTGAGAGAATGATATTTTTTAATTTTCTCTTACATAGCAAGGCCATTTTAATATGACAGGAAAGTGGGCATAAGCTATGTCTTGGGGGATCTCCATTTTCCCTAATTGGCCATTTCATGTCTGTTTCCATTGTCATTCTCTAGTCTTTCCCTGCTCTTTTTTTTTTTAATTTTAAATTTTTCTGTTAACTACTACAGGGAGGCATGTGTATAATGTACAGTGGCAAGGGATAGAAGGATAAGTCAAGGACAATTTCTAAGGATTTTAGAAATCATTTGTACTGAGAAAATTCATTCTCTTCAGATATCATAGCATAATCCCCTCTAAGTCCCTCCCTAAAGATTAATTCACCCTTTCCCATAAGGTAGTTCCTTACCATAGAAGTATATTCATGGATTCATGGAGACAGAGAACCTGTACCTTTCTTGTGGGGGCTTTAATTATTGAATGTCCTCATAATATGCATTAGTTGAATGCAAGTGTAATTTTAAAGTTCTGTCTATATATATATATATATATATATATATATCATATATATATATATATATATATATATATATATATGTATAAATGTGTGTGTGTGTGTGCGGTTATCTAATTATGTGAAATTTTTTTCTATATGTTTATATGTTCATATGTTTATAGAGAAATCATAGACATACTAAAAGTATAAAATTTCATCCAAAAGCACATGGTAATACAAACAAAACAGTTAACTCCGAGGTTAGAGAATTATTAAAGGTTGGCAGTTCACAGTCTCTCCCAGGTAGGAAATCAACTGTGGTCTGCAAAGTGTCATGTACACATCTCTGGATGATCTCTCTCATCTAAGTATTTGGTTACAAAGAACCCTATCTGTAACCTTGGCCATTTTTTCTAAGTTTTGATCCTAATACCTAGATGGATAAATTGGCATGGCTCATTGAGGCATTTGCCAGTACCTCGTGAGAGAGAGAGTGTGTGTGTGTGTGTATGTGTATGTCCTCTAGACATTTTGGAGGTCACATGGCTATGGCTGGATATCTCAACCTAATATCATCTTAATATGACTAAAATCCATTCATAATCCTCTTACTTTAGAGGTTATAGCTGCTGATCTGTGTCTTTCTACCTTTGAGTAGTATTTCATACTGTAGTTTGCATTCTATCTTTTTTCTTAATATGGCAGTATATTATTTTTCATAGGAGGTTTTCAGATATTTACCATTTTTTGAACTAGACAAATTGTAACATCATATGGCTTGATTTGCCTCTAGGAAAGAAATACTAAATAAAAGGTAGCTTTATCATTGGCTAAGCACTTCACACATATCTCCTTGAATTCACAAAGCTCACTCAGGGAGTTACAGGTTCTACCCCTCAGTTTTCAGTTGTGACTATTCAGATTTGGGAAGCTGAAATAAGTAGCACAATAATTAGATTAACAATGAAGGAGTCAACTTAGTACTAAAACTCAGTCCTTGGGCTGAAGAGATAGCTCAGTAGTTAAGAGTATTTTCTGTATAAGCATGAGGACCTAAGGAGGCCCAAGAGATAGACTGAGCTTCATGCCCAGGACCAACATAAACAACTGAATGTGACTACGCACATGTGTAACCCCAGTCACTTAGAATCGCCAGAGCTTGCACAGAATAGGGGTGAGAAGCAGCATGCACACCGTCAGTAAGAGGCTCTGGCTAACACAGAAGAAAATGGGCTGAAGAGCTATGCAGTGGGGCGTCAATATTCTGCTCTGGACAAGGCAGCCTAGCATATCCTGTCATAGGTGATGGGGTGCTGTATGTGCACATACACTACACACACAACACATAACACACAACCTGGCAAATTCACATGCATACACACTCCATACTCACAATCGAATATGAATAAATACTTAGTTCTCTCTCACTCAGGAGTCTCTGTCAAAACACAGGATTAATGATCCCAACAGCACATATCCTTAGGGACAGTATTCATTAAATGAGTTTATTTTCTTTTGTCTTAATTCGATGCTTAACGTTTAGTTTATTTCTCTTTTTTCAATACCATGAAGAATGCCTTGGCAAATGTAAGTCTGAGGATAAAAATACATACACACTTCAGCTTAGAGTGAGTACATATGTCACATCTCAATCAACTCTTGCGTTCTACTTTGATGGTAGTGTGCTACCCAGTTTCCTCTAAAGGGACAGAACTGATGGGCTGAATATATATTACAAACATGATTTCTGAGACTGGCTTACACAATACAGGCAGGGTGCTTCAACAATGGGTGTTGGAATACTGGAAAAGCTGATAACCCACTGACTCTTAGTCTATAAGCTAGGCGTGGAGGGAAAAGCAGTAGTCATTGGCTTCTCTTCTTCATGAAATTAACCTTCCCTCTAATATCACCAGCAAACATATACGACTATAGTTTTTATTGTGCTGTTGTGTTCAGAGGGGATAATTTCCTCAAGAAAACACATAAGTAGGATTACCATAGTCATATATGAGATGCTTTATGAAAAATAAACTTCAGGCTATCTAAATATAAAATGAAAGGTTAATTATCTGAGCTCAAACATTCTCACTTTTCCCAAGTCATTGTTAATTGGAGGGAGAGGGAGTGGGACAACCACTGTTCACAGTTGGAGAAACTATGCCGTTCATTGTCTTAGATGTGAAGGGGATATATAACATGAATCAATTTTGAGAGCATCAGGAGTATATGTTTATCACTTCTGTATTTCTAAATAATTTCTTGTTATGCAGGAGCCAGTAAAAACTGGGTGTTAAGTGTCTGCAGCAGGGACAGCCATCGTGGTGTGGTTGATACCAACCAGATGTTCCAAAGCATAGAACAGATGTTTTCCCTTACGGGACTCATTCACGTATGGGAGGGCAGTGAGTCAAGGCCTACTGTTGGCCCCCCCGGCGGGTGGGAGGATCAAGATGCCTTAGTATGAGGCATAGGTGAGGCATGGTAGCCTTTGTGCTACACCAAAAAATACATACATAGCCAGGACTGTGAGTTCTACCTATCCCAAGTTAGGAGTGCTGCCAGTTTTGATGTTCTAATATGTAACAAAACGTTGTAAAAAGATTTTCTACTTAATAAGATATGACACATAATATAATGTATAAGTAAAATATGGTTTAACTTAATTTCATAGTAGACATGTCCTTGAAATTATGTATGTTTAATTAGGATAAACACATTGTGAGTCAGCAAAAATCATATGTATATAAAACATATATGACTCTTCTTAAAAACAAGAACAAACGTATATCAAAAATCTGAGTACTAATTCAATATGAGCATGCAATGTTTTTTATATTTCTATACTCATAGAAATTTAACAAAAAACATGCATTCACACTATATGCTGTCATAAAATGCAATAATTCAAAAAAATCTTAAATGTAAAAATAAATTCAACACCTCATGACTGAAGCAGACCAAAAATGAACCCACATGGCTCAGGGAAATTTTGCGGAAGAAGGGGCGAAAAGAATGTCAGAGCCACATGTTGGGTCATGATATGCAGAGACATTTATCCTACCCATAACTGTGTGCTAACTCCACAATGCATGACTCATGTACCTCAACAAGAAGGGGCCAAGGAGAGGGGGTAGGTCATGGATGAGCCTAATAATGGTACCAAACTGACGGTATTTGCTGAATACAAAACTAATTAATAAAAAAATTAAAAATTGAAATAATAAATAAATTCAAAAGAAAATATGTTATGTGTTTCCAGCTCTTGTGTTCTTCCAGAGATTTTCAGGTGTACTCCTGAAATCTTCAAGATACAGAGGATGGTGGTCAAAGATTTTGACAAGATCTTTTCAAAAAAGTACCACCCATATTTTCTTCCTTTGTTTTCCCTCTCTCTTCAAGGTCCTCTTTTGTCTCCATACCTTTTGGGATGGTGCTTGCTTAACATAAATGATAAGATAAATAGCCAGAAAGGTGAGCTATGCATAGGAACAAATGTCGATATCATATTAGATTTTACTGTCACCATCTTTTATAATTGTATCATATCCAATAGGATCAAATGTCTCTCTATCATCGAAAAATTCCTGACCCTTCTTCATGCATTTCTCACTAGAGCAAAGTACAATTAATTAGAATATGATGATGTTGAAAATATTTGTCATGGCAAAGGGAAGACAAACAGAATGGTAGAATATACTGAAAAAAAGGACCCACCTGATAGATGACAGTTATTCAAAATATGCAAGTACTGTTAACACTCAAAATTAAGGAAACAATCAGTACTTTTTGCTCTGCCAATCTTAGTAAGCCATCTGTGTTTTGCCTTTCAGAAATAAATTGAATAATATTGAAAAAAAGGCAAAAGTCCCTAAAAGTTAATTTATCAAAGATATGCATATGGCCAATAGGAAGGTGAAAACTAGTTTAGCATCATATGACAGAAGAGGACCATAATGAAACAAAACGAAAAAGCAGTCCTACACATGTAAAATAGTATAGCAGCTAAATCTAGAACACTGGTACCACCTAATGCTGGCAAAAATATTAGATTCAAGTTCATGGTTCATTCTGTGGCAATGCAGAATGATGCAGCCACTATACAAAACAGTCTGGCAGTTTCTTACAAAAAGAAACATAATCTTATCATAAGATCCAACTATTATGCTGCCTGGTATTTATTCAAATGGATTCAAAATGTATGGCCACACACACACACAAAAAAATAAATAAATAAATAAAATAAAACTGGCAAAGGGTGTATATGGCAGCTTTATTCGTGATTGCTCGAATTTGGATCTAACCAAGATGTCCTTTAAGAGATACGAGGATAAGCAAACTTTCACACAAACATGCAGTGGGATATTATTAAGCTCGAAAGCAATGAGCAATCATGAACAGATATGGAAGGAATTTAAGTGTGCATTTCTAAGGAAAAGGAAGCAGTGTGGGAAGCCTGAATAATGTGATTCCTACCAGGGCTGTGGAAAGGAGAACCAGGGTTGCCCAGTGAACAGCTCCTCTGTTGTCATATATGGAAGGAAGAGAGACGGGGGGGGGGGCGTGGGGGCCGGAGCGTGAGCCTAGCACAGAGGGGCTCTCCAGCAGTGAGACTGCTTCATTCGATACTGCAAAAGCAGGCATGTGCCATCACACCCTTGACCAAACCTAAAGACTATAAAACACCAAAAATCAATCCAAATATATACACTATAGAGTTAGGTGATAAGCACATAAGTGTTGGATCACTGGTTGTAAAAATTGTCCCAATCTGGGGGCTGATGTTGACAGAACAGAAGGCAGTGAGAAAGAAGAATAGAAAATATATAAGACTCTACTTTTGCCTATTTTGGCTGTGAGCCTTAAGCTGCCCTAAAGAAAAATAAATAAATAAATAAATAAATAACAGCCTCAGACACTGCACTTGATGCTCTCAGTGTTTTGAATCTCTGAATTAACAGTGGTTTAGTAGTTGTTATGTTCGTAGGTTTTGTTCATTTTCACATATGCATGTGGTATGTGGGTATGCATGTTTGTGTGTGGTGGTGCGGGGGAGGTGGATGTTTGTGAAACCCAGGTGAAGGCAGTTTCAGATGCCCTGTTTAGTCACTCAACACCTTATTCTTTGAGTTGGAGTCTCTCACTACAACTAGAGTTCATGGAGTTAGCTAGACTGGCTAGCCAGTTAGCAGTAAGGATTCCGTTTCTCTACCTCTCCAGTGCTGGGATTATAGATGTATACCCTTACGTCTAGCATTTTTCCTGGGTAACTGGGGGTCTGAGCTCAGGTCCTCATGTTTGTGTGGCAAGCACATCACCCACTGAGCCATTGCCTCCTTTAGTGGGTCACTGAGAATGTACCCAGGTAACAGAACCTGCCACTGTCTTTATGTTAATCTGAAGCTAAATAGCTCCCCCCACATTCATTGTTGGTGAGGCAAGCCTACCCCTCCTTATACTGTTGAGGTTCCACATTAGTGCTCAGTGTTGGCTGTATGTGTAGTACATGGCGCCTGGAACCTGCCCAGGGGAACTTATAACTTTGTCCTTGGCTCAAAATTAAAGTGCCCAGAGAAATTTATCCCCTTCATTCTTTCTTAAGCCCTAATGTAAGCTTTGTTCGCTTCCTCAGAAGACCTTTCTACCCAATAAGACTGTCCATTTACAAGTGGCATTTTCAGATTCTTGACCTTTTTATATATTTCTTAGTGTTTTCTTCCTCTGGGATTCCAAAAGTTCAGCAGATCAGAGGGGATTTCTCAACTTGGTATAAGACATAGCACACTAGAAAGCAATTTCTTAGATTTCCCTTGTGGGAGTAAGGTGTGTGAATTATATGAGAGACCTTAGAGAGAGCTTTCCTGAAAACTCCGGCAATACTGGAGAGCATAAGCACTGCTTGGGTTGAATTTGTAATGGGTGGAGGACAGATCTCATTTTGCTTACCTGGTTTTGCCTCCCTGGAAACCAGAGCAAGTTAACATTAATACTCACAAAGGATTTATGAAAGCTTATAGCTTCACTGCATCTTTATTAACTATACTTTTATGGTAGCACTTGTTATGATTTGGGTTTGAAAGATTTCCAAAGGCTAGTATTTTGAAGTGCTGGTCACGCGGCAGTGGACAGGGGCACTTAGGTCATAAATGGGCCGACTTCAACACTCCATTGATGAGATTATAGTTGAACGTGCTAGTAGGAGGTAGACCTGGATAGAAAACATAGTCTCTGGGAACATTCCTTTGGATGGTATATGTGGTCCTGTTGTCCTAGACCCTTCTCTGTGCTTCCCGGCTGGCATGGAGTGAGAAGCTGAGAAGCTCAGTTCCACTGTGGTCACTTGCCATAATACACTGCCTCACCAAAGGCCCATTTTTACATATGCAGTAGTGGACTGAAACCACTAAAACTGTGATTCAAAGGCTTCTCTGCCCCCCCCAACCAGGTATATTATCACAATAATGAAAGTCTGATTCATATGGCACCCTATACAATATATATCATAATTGCAAAGTACATGTAATATGAACATCACTGCCCAACTGCCCACCACACACACACACACATGCACCTGCCTTCCTTATACTAAATTATAAGTAAAATCATTCTTAGCACCCATGTCAGTACAATTGCACTCTTCATTCAAATAGAGGAAGCAAATAAAAGATATAAGGCTGGGTTAGAGGGAGAAAGTAGGAGAATGTTGTAAGCCTAATATTTGTGGAGAAACAGCATCTTTCCCATTTTATAACTATGGTGATTGTGGCTTCAGTCCAGCCTTGTAAGGACTAAGGTGACATAGTCATTCTGCTGGACTTGAACTTGATTCCCTCAGTGAAGAAGATTTCTCACTTGCTAGATTACTTAGTTTCTATATAACGTAAGGGTGAGAGGAGTCTGTCCCTCACTTTGAGCTAATTGAGGGGTTGGGATTCAAGCCATCCTCTATTCTCCAAAATTTTAGAGATATAAAGACTGGAACCTTGCCCTATCTGAGACAATCAAAGCAGTATGCAGATTGTTGTGGTTTCAACATAAAAGCTTCCTCAAGGAACATGTGTTTGAAAGCATATTCACTGCCTGGTAGTATTTTCTAATTTTTATTGAAAATCTTCATACATATACATAATGTATTTTGATTATACTACCTCCCATTATTTTCTTTTGCTCTCCTCACTCATCTCCCTTCTTTTCCAACTGGTTCTGGTTCCAGTTTGCCTGTTTTTCTTTTCTCCATTATCTATGGTGATAGGATGATGGGGTCAATGTAACAGCAGTCACTGTGAGGTTGTGGTGGTTTGATTCAGGTGTCCCCCATAAGCTTAGGTGTTCTGAATGCTAGGTTCCCAACTGATGGAGATTTGGGAATTAATGCCTCCTGGAGGCAGCATATTGTTGGGGGCGGGTTTTTGGGTGTTATAGCCAGTTTCCCCTTGCCAGTGTTTGGCACGCACTCCTGTTGCTATTGTCCCTTATGTTGGCCAGAGGATGATGTCCACCCTCTCCTCATGCCATCGTTTTACCCTGCCATCATGGAGCATCCCCTTGAGCCTGTAGCCAATATAAACCTCTTTTTCACACAAGCTGCTCTTGGTTGGCTGATTTCTACCAGCAATGCGAACCTGACTGCAACAGAGGTCATAAGTGCAATGTACACTTTGTGTCCAGATGACAGCATTCCAAAATACTCCTCCTCATCCACTGGCTCTTCTAGTCTGCGTTAGACCTCTTTCACGATATTTCCTGAGCCTTGGTGGGTATGTTAAAAATATTATGTTTGGCGTTGTGCATGTAACTCATCTCTTGTCAGCACTTTTATGAGTCTTGGGTCTCACCAGTCGTTACTACATCTACAAAGAGGAGCTTCTCTGACTCAAAGCGAGAGCAGCTCTAAAGGCGTAAACAAATATTTAGTGGCCAGTTTGTTGCACATTGCATATTCTTTTCATCAAACAATGGTAGCTTTCCACTAAGCCTTACGATCTTCCCAGCCATTCACTTTTGACTAGTTCTTCAGTATCTGGTATAGATTCCCTCCTGAGGAGTAGCCCTCAGGTCCAAACAGAGAGCAGATGATTATCCCCATAACAGTCATGCCACTATTGCAATGCTAGGTACATCTTGCCTGCCTGGCTAGTTGTGTAGCTTCATGGCGCACTGCTGGGCAAGACTATTGCTGTTTATTCTCCCCCAGCACAATGTATACCACTTTCCAACACTGTCACAGCTAGCCAACAAGGAAGAGGCTTCCAGCTATGTTCTAACATGGTTTCTCAGTATCTTGCAACCAACACATGTGGTGTCTGCACCAATAGATCTTACTATCTAGTTCTGATTGGCAACTAAGAGTGTTGATGATACCCTGTACTGTTTGGGGGGGTCATGGTTCTCCCTGACCAACATCTCCCAGGGAGGTATCCCATCCTTGGCCCTAGGATATTTTCTATGACAAGCTGTGGCTTTTGAGCATAGGAGTCTCTGTACCTGCAGGATATTTTAGCCCAAATTCTCTCTATCTTTAAAATTATATTTTAGTTGGCTAATGAAAAAAAATGGGTTTCCATATAGTTTATTTTTGTAGTCTTTAGTTTTAATAAATTCACCTCAAACCATATCTTCTATCTTCATCTCCTGAACTCAGACATTTATGGAACCTGTGGGTGATGGAGCCTTGCTGAAGGAACTGAGTCACAGCAGACAGACCTTGTGGTTTTGTTGTCCAGCTATACTGCCTTGTGGTCCTGTGCATCCCAACTGAAGTGTGATGAACTAGCCTGCCATGCCGTCCTTGCCATGGAACTTCTCCCAGAGACTCCAGCCTGAAATAAACTCTGTATTAAGTTCCTCATGGTTAGGAATTTATTTGCAGAAATGAGAAAGTAACCAATATAAAGTGAGGTCTGATTCCTGTGGTGGGTGGAACCTAGAGGAAAAAACAAGAGCAAAACGCCTGCTAGATGATCAGGAAATCTCTGGCTTAGGCTAGAGAGATGGTTTAGTGGTTAAGGCACTTTCCTGCAAAGCCTAAGGACCTAGGTTCAGTTCTCCAGGTCCCACTTAAGCCAGATGCACATGGTGGTGCATGTGTCTGGAGTTTGTTTGCAGTGGCTAGAGGCCCTGGTGTGCCCATTCTCTCTCTCTCTCTCTCTCTCTCTCTCTCTCTCTGTGTGTGTGTGTGTGTGTGTGTGTGTGTGTGTGTCTAATAATTAAATAAAAATAATTGAAAAACAAAACAAGAACAACAAAAAAGAAATCTCTGGCTGCTTTGGTGTGCTGTAGAAAACAATAGAGCATTTCACTAAAAATGTGCAAGAACTTATTGCTGGGACCTGTTCAGCACACCCATGCCCAGAGCACATGTGTAAAAAGTCTTTGGAGCAGGTGTCATGACTAGAATGCTAGAACCACTCCCACCTTTTTCCTTCTCTTGCCTTCCTGCAGCAAGGCAGCATTGATAACAAACTCCTTAGGCTGGTCTGAGAGAAGACCACCTATCCTTTCCACAATGCACATGTCAGCCAGTGTAGGATGGAAGAGTGCAGGGACAGGGTAGGAATGGAGGTTGGACGAAGACAGGGAAAGGGGAAGGTTTAATGTAGTCACATTCAGGTTGTTCATTATTATCTCCAACTGGACATTTACTTACTGAATTAAGATACTCCTTTTGATTTACAGTGACATTGGGACTACCTATTACATAGGAATAATCAGAGTTAGAGATGTGCTAGAAATTATACTCAGAAGTAAGGGGAGATTGCTTCCAAAGACTGCAATTTGAAAGAAGATGGAAATCAAGACCCTGGTTTAAACTAGTAGTTATGTTTGTCTATCACAGTGATGTAAGTGTGAGCAGGCTGTGGTCCCCATGGTTCTGCCTCCCTGTCTGCTTTTCTCTTTGCAAGAATCATTCTTCTCATCCATGACAAGGTCATGAATGGTGATGATGGTGGGAGAATGAAACTCTTTGGGTAATCATGTAGCCTTCAGTGGAAAAAGAGAAAATTGCCACCCATTCCCTTAAACCTTTCTAATAAGATGAATAATGTGTGGAGTGTAAATATATAGTCATGTTAGATATGACTAAGCCTGAAACATGACAATATGTTAAGCTTATCATGGGTGTTGTGAAACTCAAACCATGTTAGGCATGGCTGAATTATATATCACTCAATCTAGAATGCTTTGGACAGTGCACAGTGCAAATCATCAGAGATAACAAGAGTGAGTTAGGATAGGTCCGAGACAACCAGGATGCAGTTGATCACTGTCTCATATTTGAGTGCTGCTGAACTGTTCAAGAACAAGGGTGCTGTTTGTTTATTTATTTATTTATGTATTTATTTGTGTGTGTGTGTGTGTGTGTGTGGTGACTGTGTGTTCAATTTCAAGAGGACACTGTGACAAGCTATTCCTTGAGGCCACAAGATTTATTAATGAATGTTGTTAATGCTGCCACCAAAAGGGTAGGTTCTGAAGACCTAAAGAAAGCTTTTGATCTCTTGAAATGAGGGACATGAGGCAAGGCTTCCTATATGAAATGAGTCAGATTGGAGGGGTCCTGACTCATAAGAAAGCTGACATTGGTTAATAAGTAGCCCATAGTACCTGCTCGAAGACAGGTTACTTCTGGTGACTGGGCAGTAGAGGTGATAGGATTGTGGCCTGCTGTCACCACAGGTGTTAATTATTATCTCTGGATAGAGAGGCGACTGCTGCACATGGGTACAATCTGAGCAGCACCTAGCTTGAGATCTAACAGGGAAGCTGAAATCAAGACCTTCTTTCATGCAGCTTCATAACACTCACTAAGTGGCAACCATCATTAAGTGTTGCCTAATCAGTTAGCTCCAGAATTTATTGCTTATTTACTTGCTTCATACAAGATCACACACATACACACACACACACACACACACACAAACTAACATACACACACACATTAGTATTTTGACAAAATACATAAACTAATGCAACATATTATGAGTCAGTGTATTACTTCCTGTGGAATCATACCATATCCTGGAAAGAAGACCCCATGAATCATGTTGAAGAGTAAGAGAAAAGCTGACCACAAGTTGGCAGGCCAGGAGTAAGGGCACAGTACCATTAGGTGTGTTCCTTAGTAGTTATTGGGATGAAAGAATACTTGAGTGTAAGCACTTTATATGTACTACTGCATGAGTTTTCTCAAATGTTTTACAGTCTATGTTTAAAAGAACAAAGATGGGCTGGAGAGATGGTTTAGCAGTTAAATGCTTGCCTGTGAAGCCTAAGGGCACCAGTTTGAGGCTCGATTCCCCAGGACCCACATTAGCCAGATGCACAAGGGGCGCATGCATCTGGAGTTAGTTTGCACTGGCTTGAAGCCCTGGCAAGTCCATTCTCTCTCTCTCTCTGTCACTCTCAAATAAATAAATAAAAATAAACAAAAAGTTAAATTTAATTTAAAAAAGAGCAAAGATGCCATAAAATGGCTCCTTTTAAAGAGTGCTTAAGTACTGTAGAAGACATCAAAAGGTACATATTGCATAGATTTCATTATGAAAGTTCTTATTCATTCCTCTCATTTAACACTGAGAATAAGCATAAGCCTCTCCTGCCCTCCGTCTTCAGATACTGAATCTTCTGCTGAGGGCGTTTCACTGTGTTTTCACTCCTGTCAACCCTGATAGTCTCTCTCTGTCTCTGTCATCATTCTCTCTCTAGCACATGTGCATGAATGAACACACACACACACACACACACACACACACACACACACACACCCCTCATTAAAATTATACATATATGGATGCATAGCAAATGGCCAAGTTTGACCCAGATGTCCACTGTCAGAGCTGTTTTCTCAGGTTCCCCTCTGCCTGGAAGTAGATAGACACAGATTCTTACCACTTAACCATCTGTACTGGAAAGGAAGAATTTAAAAAAAAGTAGGTGCAATGATTAAAACATAATTGATGAGTTCAGGGAGTTGCAAACATGATATAAATCTACCCAGTGTTGTTTAGCTTACATTGCAGCTATTGAGAAAACAATTACTAAGGAAGATGTTAACACAGGCTCCTGGCCAGTTTGGCTGCAGTATCTAACACTTGAAGAGAGAACCACTCATAAGTACTGCCAGGTATTTCTAGGTTTTGTTCAATACACTGGCTCTAGTGTGAATCACTTTAGATCCAAGAGATGTCCAAGCCCACTTTTACTGTGTTAATCAACATTAATTGGATTAAGCCCTTAGCCAATTGGTTTGCAGCAGATTTTTGCAGGTGAGGAGGCAGATTCTGTCTGTAGAGGATATTGGGCAATGTCCAGAGACTTATTGGATCACCAAAATTGGGACTGCAGGGTACCATGGTCAGCCTGTGCATGGGGGCCAGTCATGCTACAGAACACAGGGTGACTATGCAGGAGAAAACATGACCTGGTCTCCTCATTTCAGGAGCTCTGACTTAACCTAATTTTAGGTTTGATGATAAGCAGCATAAAAAATAGAGAAGAAATACGATCTCTGGCCTCAGAAGATGTGGCCTATGACATGGAGATGACTAGAGTAGGCTCATTAGTTTAAATAATTTCCAACTCCATGTTGTTTATTTAGTCATTTTGTATGTGTATGCATATGATATGTGTGCCTGTGTGTGTTTCTATGTATGCACATATATGTGTGGTGTTCTGAGGTCAATGTTGCGTGTCTTCCTCAGTTATTCTCCACCTTTCTCAAGAAATTTCCTTACTTACAAGCAGAGAGAGAACATGGATTTGCCAGGGTCTCCAGATGCTGAAAATGAACTCCAAATGCATATGCCATGCTGAGCACCTGGCTTTACATGGCTACTGTGGAATCAAACCTGAGTCATTAAGCTTTGCAGGCAAGCGCCTCAACTGCTGAGGCATGTCTAAAGTTCTGACCTTATCTTTTGGAGTAGTCTTTTTTTTTTTTTAACTAAACCAACAGTCACTGAAATGGCTAGACTAGCTAGCCAGTAAGCCATGGGTACCCTCCTTTCTTTACTTTCCCAGTACTGGAATTATAGGCACACACTATGATGCCTAGATTTTACATGGGTTCTAGGAAGCTGAACTCAGGTCTTCATGCTTGTGTTACAAGTTCTTAAGTCACTGAGACATTTTCCAAGCCTGATCTAATGATGATTTTTGAGAGCTTATTATGTGCTAGATATTCTGCAAGGATTGGATATTATTTATAACTGTGACAAAATATATATTTTTGTGTCCTTTCTTCACTAAGCTTAGAGTTGATTAAGGAAGACACATGTTTAAAATGCAAACACACTCTTACACTGTGTATTAGAATAATGATATTTACAGGGTAAAGTCAAAGTTGACTTGAAACAGAGTGATGGGCATTTATTAGAATGGGTAAGGAAGCTAACTCTGAGAACATGATGTTTATATTCAAAAAGCTAATTAAGTGAAAAGTAAAAGAAAAAAATGGAAAAGTAAACTGTCTTTTTTTTTTTTTTTTTTTTTTGAGGTAGGGTCTCACTCTAGCCAAGGCTGACCTGGAATTCTCTATGTAGTTTCTTAAAAAAAAAAAAAAAAAAAAAAGAAAGAAAGAAAGAAATTATGTGGGAAATTTTCTGTGGAAAAAAATCCCCTGTTGGGAACATAATAATAAATTAGAAGAAACGAATTGGATCTAGAATGATGAATGCGTTGACAGGAGAAAATAAAGCTTGTTGACACCAGCAACTGTCTGCTTCATTCACTACTTAAACATAATGAATTGTCTTCTGTAAATTGAGGGCTGAGCACAAATTAGTGAACAAAATAAGAAATTGTTCAGTTCTCCAGATATTTAAACTAAGTGTCTACTAAAATAGAAAGTAATAGTGATTAAAGTATTCACAAAATTAAGTATTCAAAGAAGCAAATCTTTGTCTTTAGGAAAGCCTGTAATTAGAGGACTTTTTTTTTTTTTTTTTAACCTAGGCAGAAGTGACCCAGGGGGTGATTCAACAAAGCAACAGCCAAGTATACAGTTTAACCAGGCGATGTGGGCAGAAAAGACAGTGAAGTTCCTCGGAGCTGACTTAGGGAGAGAGCATTTGCCTCCCATGGACAAGACCCTTAGTTTGATCCCAGTACTATGAAAAGAAAGAAAGGTATAAAAACATCTAGAGAGACATATAGACATGTAGCCAACATATATGGCAATAAAGAGAAACTGCAGTGGCTCCTGTGTGAGTCGAGTGGGAATGGGAAGGAATGTGTGGTGAAATCCGGGTGGGGAGGAGAACATGGAAGTGGGCATTATGGAAAGGAATTAGGTGGAAGAGAAGGAAAATATACTTTTTTGGAGAGTCCAAGAGGGAATATTTTTAAATGAGTTAGGAAATTTTTACAGAAAATGGAGAGATCATGCATACATCAGATTGATTATGGTGGGAACACATGAGTTTATTCATGTTCAAGAAATCAGAGGGGAAAAGATAGACTTTGAGGATTAGCCAATTAAAGGGATGGCATCAAACATGAAGACTAGGTGTCGGGTCTACTGCAGGATGGAATGCACATCCACGTGGAGGATAGGAACTCTGAAGCAGCATCCATTTGGGGGAAGATCACCAATGCAAGTTTAGAAAACTTGATTTTGACATCAGTTGGAGATGCAGGATTATAGTTACCAAATGTAGGTCTGGAAATTCAGAAGATATGGGAGCTGAAGGAAAGCAACCACTTTGTTCCCGCATCATGCAAAGCAGAGAAGCTTCCCTCTAGAGAAGCTGGGACTTGACCCCAGGATCATTCAGTAGACATCTTCAGGAACCTGTGACTGAGAAGAGAGGCAAAGAAATCACAAGTCTGTGTGCTATGCTTAGCATGTGTTGAATGGAGAAAGTCCAAATAATTAAAAGCCAATGGGGATAAGGTTTCTATCTCACATAATTTGGAAAGAAGAGAGAATTGAGGTCTCACATTGGTTCATGGTCATTCATGTAAGCCATGCAGTAGCCAACTAATGTTCTGGCTAACGAGCTCTTTATATGGGAAAGGACGGCTAATGTTATCTGTACGTGCCCATGTCTTTTACAGTTGAAACTGAGGTTTGGAAAGGATAAATGTCTTACGCAAGGTTTACCCTGGATCATACAGAGCTTGGCTGTCATCTCCCCCTCTCCCCGTTTATTTCCCTGTCCTACTTAGCCCTAGCCTCCAGAATTTCAAATGTGAAGGGAGTGTCATACAGTATTTTTTCACTGGTGGCACTTTGTGTTTAGATGTTGGCAAAATAGCCTTAGGCCCCTTTAGTTAAAGGAGAGAGTGAATTTTTGCTAGCACATCCTTATAAATCACCCCACTGAAATGCAGGGTAGTTGTGATAGTGATATGAACCTTAACTATGAATTTAGAAGTTTGTCACTGCATCCAGCAGGTTTAGTTTATGACTGCCTAAGGGAGGAAGGGAAATTAAAAAATATATAGCATAAGAAACAAGCTAATAAACTTGTTTGTAGATCCAGAATCCTCCTCCCTCCCCTAAGCAATGTTGTAAATTCTGTCCGTTTATGGTTTGCTTCAGGAAGCCAGCTCAATGTCGGAGTGTTTTAATGGTCTTTGATTTACTTTTGAAGTGCTTGTAACAAGGATGGATGGGAGTGTTTTGAAACCCATCACAGACGTGGGACAGATGGGAACTTCACCACCTTCCTCCCAGTGACTAAGGGTTGGTTAGGTTTGGGGAGGACTCCCATGCACAGCAATAACACAACCCACATTGCCTTTGCTCTGTTACAGGTAGCTCTTGGTTTTTCCTTTTGTCACTTAAAAGAATATAGTGGCACAGGACATTTTTTTAGGCTCCTGCTCTCAAAGGAAAGCTCCAGTAACCACCTGCTGAGTGAGAATAGAGTGACTGTGTTGGGGGCTTCCTTCAATCTACCTTCCACATCTGCAAGAAAAAAAAAAAAAAAAAGCCCACTGTGTTAAGTCATGGGTTCACACAAGAATTCTTAGTTCATTTTGCATGCCTCAAAGTTCTGCTGAAAAGCAAACCAGGTGGTTGCAGGAGTAATTGGCTTGAGTTTGCATTTGTTCCAGACCATAATAACCGCCTCACCATGCACAGCAGCCAGCAGAGTGAGCTGTGAAACCCCACTCCACAGCAAAGAGAATTAGGCTGCATTTTATCCTGTGATCTTTCTGGAATACTCAATAGCCTGCCTCACTGAGAGGAATGCAGAGTGGCCTTTTGAGATGTAAATACTATGGCTTGCACATGAAATCCATGAAGTCAGTTCCTGCGTCTTTACTTGCAGGACGTTTCAGTGAAGAATCTGTGTGTCTCAGTTCCTGCCGCATGTTTCTTCCCTTTAGATCTAGCTTCAGTGTTCATCAGTTTCTTTAATCACACCCCTGGAGACCTTGGCTCCGGCACGTGAATAGTGAACATTCAGAGTGCCCACTGCCTCAAATACTTCTAAAGGTGTCTTCCCTTCTGTGTGTGAAAGGCACATGAATAGCAAAGACACTTTCCTTCTCATTCCCAAAGGAATGACCTGGAGGACTTGGTTTAGGCCAAAGAAAATGTACTTCAGTAATGTAGACCTTCAGCTTCATTCTGGCAATGCAGTGTTGGAGATGTGGGAGAGATTAGATCTCTATAAAGATGCAGGATGCACTCAGACCTGTGAACCCCAACTTTGTATCCTTGTCCAAGTTACAAAAGAAATGAAAATGGGACACAGAGGAAGGTAAAATTGGGAGGCATGACATTTATTTTAGGGGAGGGAAAGAGGGAAACAAAGCAGGAAACCTCAAGTCAAATGAAATTCTCCATCTTCCCAGGTTGAGAAGGGTAGAGGAGAAAGAGAAACTCTGCCTCACGTGGGGAATGGTCTTTCTCAGGGAGAGAAAATGCTGTGGGTAAGGGGCTTACACTAGAGTAAAGCAAAGCAAAAAAGTACCCAAAACAAAGTAGAATAGCACCCCAAAAGTTGTGCCCCTTCTGAAACAAGTTGGGAAGGGTAAGGAGAGAGCAAGAAGATCCCTTCACAAAGGGTCTGAGAGAGCAGAAAGAGAGAACGGGGCTTATATTAAAAAATAAACACTCAGGGGCAGAGGGACATAGGTGTTTCAGGTCCATTTATATGAACCAGACACCCAGTTAAAGTGAGCCTCATCATTACTCAGGTGTGTAAAGGAGAGTCATGACTGAAATTACATATAATAAATTATATATAAAAATTATGCATATAATTGATCATGTATACCCATCAAACATATATACATATATGCATATTCATAATCTATCTATCTCTCTCTACATGTGTGTACGTGAGTGTGTGTGTATGTATGTGTGTGTGTACATGTTTTATTTTTCAAACAAAGGGCAGTGCTCTTTGTACCATATTGAGTCTATTGCTGGTAGACTCGAGAATCTCACCATGTCATTGGTGGCTGGAGTAGCCCACTGCAGAATCCAGAGTGATGGATCAGAGGATGAGCTGATGCAGGATGGCAGACCGCTTCCTGCTCATGAGTCTGCTTCTTGGCTGTTGAAGCTCAACTACAGCAACATTAAGGAGTCACTGAGGATCTCTGAAAATTCAGGCACCATGTATTTGCATAGTTTCTTTTTGCACATATTCCTCCTTGATCTGTACAGGAACTATGAGCTAGACAAATGAATTTAAGTGATTTATCCAAGGTCAGACCTTAGTAATATATTAGTACTGGAACAGGAATGCAAGTCATAAGGATGTGCTTCCAAATCCAGGTAAGGATCAGACGTATTTGGGAAGTTACACACTAGTACTTATTATATGCGCATAAGCAGACATCTTACATCAACTGAATATTAACAACATGAGGTCATCATTATTACCTTAGAGCTGAAACAAAGAAAAATTGAATTGATTTAAAGAATAAAGTAAAATAATTAGTAGTAATAATAATGGCACATGTTTTGGTACAGGATGGTGTGTAGAGTCCTGGTGTTATTACACAAGTGCTCATAGTTAGGGTCATACAGCCACGATTACACTATCAATGCATGTGTGTCAATGTCCAATGGATAGTGATATCATGTGCTAGTGAAGAACACTGGTTAGCTGCTTTGGCCTTCCACAGGAATTATATGATGGTTGTCATTGGTCGTGGTATTTCTGTATACCACACACTTCATCAGACACTGATGGGATGAAGCTTTATGACCCTGTGTCTAAGGTGAACACTTAAGAAGGCTCGCTCTGTGCCAGGTACAGGATGAGCACCTTTCCTGTAGCTTGTATTTAAGCTAACCCATTGTTTGTCTCCCGGCCTCCCTGTATAGTCTACGTCTACAACCAAATTCGTATTGCTGGACGAAATGTCTGACTAAATCATTTTAAGGAGGAACGGGTCGGTCTCAGTTTCCAGTTCCAGGTTTCATCCTATAATGGCAGGCAATGCCCTGTGGTAGGGGCTTGAGGTGGCTGGAGACAGGCACCACAGTAAGGAAGCAGAATGATGAGTGCTGAATGCTCAGTGACCTTTCTCTTTTGAGTGCAGTCCAGGGACAGAGTCCATGGCATGCGCTGCCCACAGCTAGGGTGGGTCCTCCCACCACAACCAAAGCCATCTAGAAAATCCCTCGCAGGCATGACAAGAAATTGGTTTCCATGGTGACTCTGAATAATGTCAAGTTGACAACCGAAGATTAGCCATCACACTATCTACCTGTCCATATAGATGTAGAAAGAAAGGCACAGATATGTTGAGTAGCTTATCCCCAATTTCAGATGGTGAGAAAATTAGCTTCTTGTATTCCCAACCCAGTTGTTTATTACTTTCCTCTGCTCAAACATATTAAAAATTGCATATGAAAGGGGAGCAAAATCAGATATGAGTTAGAAGCAGTAGTCACAGAGAACAAACTGTACATTTTATGTTTATAGACATTGTTTTGTTTGCTAAAGCAAAGGGGTGTAACTAGACAAAAATATTAAGTAGGTGGTAGTGAGTAAAAAATTTTAGAAAATTATTAAGGTCATTTTTCTCTAATGATTCATAATCTGAATTCCTCATTAGTGTGTCAAGATCTGGAGCTCTAACCCCCACCCCCATAAGCAACCTCTTGCAAAACGAAGACCTGTGAATATGTGGTGTGCTTGTGTCTTTTAGAGTCTGTGTGTGTGTGTTTTGTGGTTTTGTGTGTGTGTATGTACGTGTGTGTGTGCATGCACATGTATGTGTGAATGCATGTCTGCAAAGACAGAGATTAAGGAAATGGAGATGAGATCCATGGACCTAATTGAGTCACCACTAGTGGTGATTTGTAAGGTACAGGATTGGAGTTGGAAATAGATTTTTTTTTAAATTTTTATTTGAGAGCGACAGACAGAGAGACAGGGGGAGAGAGAGAGAGATTGAGAGAGAGAGAGAGAGAGAGAGAGAATGGGCACATCAGGGCCCCCAGCCACTGCAAACAAACCCCAGATGCATGTGTCATGTTGTGCATCTGGCTTACATGGGTACTGGGAAATCGAGCCCCGACCTGGGGTCTTTAGGCTTCACAGGCAAGTGTTTAACCACTAAGCTATCTCTCCAGCCCCATGGAAAAATATTTTAAGTTGAAGACATTGTAATAAACAAAACTCTTTGGAAGCATGTAGAATAAAGGGTGTTTAAAGCCAGGTGTGGTTGTGCACACCTTTAATCCCATCACTCAGGAGGGCAATAGGCAGAGAAAAGAGGATCCCTCTAAGTTCAGACAAGCCTGGGACTATGTAGTGAAGTCCAAGCCAGCTGGGGTTAAAGTAAGACCTTGCCTTGAAAGTATCGAGGGAGAGGGGGTGCTTGGAGCTTGTAACAGGACATTTGGGGCTTCAGGAAATGTTGTTAAAATCCAAACCCCGAGTTCATATCTGTTTTACCAAAGAATTAGAATAAAATAAGACTGAGAAGGATGGTTTCCAAACCATTACATTTTTATTAGGGAGAATATGAGGGAGAGAGAGCTCAGGAACCAAGGAAGGGAAAAGGGATATGCCCACCTGGGGAAAAAGATGTGAAAAGGGATTTTTCTACAGAGGCATGCACTTTAAAAAATAAAAGGCAAAGCCAGGTGTGGTGGCTCATGCCTTTAATGCCAGCACTTGCGAGGCTGAGGTAGGAGGATGGCCAAGAGTTCAAGGCCACCGTGAGACCAAATAGTGAATTCCAGGTCAGCCTGAGCTAGCATGAGACCCTACCTCGAGAAACCAAAAGTAACAACAAAAATAAATAAATAAATGGCAAAAGCGATAAAAAACAAAATAAAAAATTTCCATTCTGGCATGATCTTACTATTGTTGGGACTCCCTGGTACCTGAAGATTGTAACAGCCAAGGACAAGAAAAAGAATTGACACCTGCATGGCCCCTAAGTATTATTGGGGGTGGGGGGGCTGTCCCTTGAAGAGGTTAACATCCTATATATGGTATGAGAGCCATTTGGCCTAGACTCAGAGAAGGAGTTCACCCCCACACACCTGAGCTTAGTGCTTGAGAGAACGTGCTGATGGGGTGAGCCTGGGGCAGATGCTAAGTTTCGGTTTTTCTGCTGCAGCAGGACAACAGTGGAAAGTAGGTGAAAGGAGACACTTGTGTTCCACGAGGCAGGCAAGGGTCAATTTAAGATTTCTCTAGTAAGCCTTTTCCCTAAGCTGCCTAAGAAAGCTATCTGACTCCCTGTCAAGATGTTAACTGGGGTATGAACTCAATACTATCCCCCATTGCAATTATGCAATCATGCATGGTAGCCCAGAAGGGCATACCCGAATTGTACTTGGTGGAGGTGAAGAAGGAAAATGTTTATAAGGAATCAAAAGAGAGAAAAGAATCTGAACGTGTGTACATATGTGAGTATGAATGACTCTGTTCCCATTTATGTTTCTGAGAGTCCCCTGTCTCTTTTTGATGTTACTTGTATTCCTCTGCTACTAATACTTTTTTTTTTTTTTTTTTGCAAGGTAGGGGTGGTGACTTTTGTCAAAAGGAAACACATTCTTTTCACTCTAATGAAATCAGCCAGGGTCCTCAGCAAGTGGGAGCTGGATTGAGGGCATGTGAGGCAGCCAGCATAAAATTGAATACAGTCCTCAAGGAGCAAGGGTTCTGTAGATTTCCAAAAAGCTACATTGGAGCCACCATTCAAACAGCAAGGGAGCTAGCATACTGATTCCAGGGAAGTGAGTGATTGGGAGGACTGCTTGCTGTGTGGTCCAACATATGCATCCATTTCTTCCAGAAGGAGTGCGGAAGACAGGAGGCTACACATATAAAGATGAAGGTCAGAGTAAAGGCCATGTTGAAATATATGTGGGAAAACCACAGTTGGGCAACTAGATCATGGGGTTTCCTGGGAAAAACATTAGTGGTGTCCCTGGATGCTGGTTTTGGTAGTTACGTAATGTCATAAATGAGCATCTCAGGAGCTGGCTAGGAAAGACTGAAGCACAGTCTGCATACATTGATAAGTTTCACTTTCTTGATAAGCAAATCCATATGAGTAGGCTGTGTGTGTAAGGACTGGTGAGTCTTTGGGACAAGACCATCAGAGACCCCCCCACCCCCTGCAAATTCATCCAGCTTGGGCCTTGGATAAACACATCCTCCTAAGCAGCAAACTTCCTTAGCTATGCAACTAAACAAGAGAAGCTCTCCTGGAATCAATAATAGCAGTGTGGGGAAGGTATGCAAATTATTATTGTTGCAAAAGATAACCCAGATTAAGTCTAGGTCAGCGCTGAGTATTGATAGATAAGTTGCATTAGATGCAGTTTTGATATTTACATGCCACATAAATGTGTATTTGCGAAACTTCTTAGTGACAAAACCTCTATTTCATATTTCACATGTTTTCCAGACTAGATGGTAGTTTAGAAGAGTTACACATGCCCATAGATCATAATACATGAAGTTGAAAACTGGTAATATTATTGAGAAATGCAAATACTTAGATATGCAATATGTAGGTTCAAATGTAGGGACAGGGTGAGACTAGGATTGCATATACAGTAAACACATTAGCAATGTATATTCCTGATTTCAATAGGGAGGTCTTTATACAAAGAAAATAGCTAGTGAGTAGTCCAGACATCTGCTGAGGAACACATAATGAGAGCTTTTACCATCAGCGGAATGACAATGGTCTGTGATATTCCTGATGCTTTCCTAGGAGAATATGCATGAGAACTATACTATCAATATAATTGGAGTTCTATCTACATGAACATTTTCCTTTAAAATTTATTCATAAATGCATATTTGTTATAAAAATAAGTATACTTAGGGGTCTGGGAAGATGATTCAGCAATTAAAGGCACTTAATTGGCAAGCTTCCCAGCCTAGGTTCAATTCCCAATACGCATATAAACTGGACAAAAAGGTAACAAGAACATCTGGAATCCCTTTGCAGAGGCAAGAGGCCCTGGCAACTTTCTCTCTCTCTCTCTCTCTCTCTCTCACACACACACACACACATACGCACACACAAATGAAAATAAAAAATAAATTTTTTAAATTTTTTTTGTTTATTTTTATTTATTTATTTAAGAGTGACAGACCGAGAGAAGGAGAGAGAGAGAGAATGGGCATGCCAGGGCTTCCAGCCACTGCAACGAGCTCCAGACGCATGCGCCCCCTTGTGCATCTGGCTAACGTGGGTCTTGGGGAATCAAGCCTTGAACCGGGGTCATTAGGCTTCACAGGCAAGTACTTAACCGCTAAGCCACCTCTCCAACCCCCAAAATAATAAAATTTAAGAAATGGATATGATTTTATTATTTTCCAGAGTCTAAGATAGCATTACTTCTTACATATTAGAAAAAAATGTCAGTCTATATAATCTGCCTCAATCCTAGCACCAATAGTAATCCCATTGTATATACATACATACATACATGTTTTTTGTTTTTGTTTTTTGTTTGTGTTTTGTTTTTTGAGGAAGGGTCTCTAGCTAAGGCTGACCTGGAATTCACTCTGTAGTCTCAGGCTGGCCTTGAACTCACAGAGACCCTCCTACCTCTGCCTCCTGAGTGCTGGGATTAAAGGCATGCGCCACTATGCCTAACTGGTGACAATATGTTTGAACAACAGTATTTTTATCTTAGTGTGTACTATACTTGCATGTCAATCAACATCAGTTTATATCATTATTTTACTGTGTCAACATTCATTTAATATACATGTCATAAATAACTGCCAATTCCTTCAGTATTAGGCATTCAGTCCTTCCCAATGTGTTACTATTTTATACAATGCTAAGATAAAAAATCCCATTATTTAGCAAGGTCAACACTAGGAAATAATGAGCAAGTTTTGCAAATATTCCGACAAGATTGTGTACATGGTTGCTCCCTAGGAGATTTGTACTAAATATATATTTTCTAGAAAGTGCTTTGAATGCTCGTTTCCCTACAAATTTGCAGCAATGGGAATTGTCATTCTCTTTCATCCTTCTCTATTTGTTAGCTTGGAAAGAAACCACAGTGAAGAAGTTTTTGGGAAGAGTCTAGATGGGTTTTATAGGGTCTGCAGGCTGAGTCCCTCATATTATGACAAACTAACCCCTTGGCTCACCACTCAACTTCATAGTTGATCCCTTCCCCAAGGTGTTTGTGACCCATGGACTGTCCACACTCTATTGATTAGAAATTCTTTTGGATCCAAGCAGAGCATTGAATTTCTTAACTCTAGATTCTCAGGTTTATATTTTAAACCATAGTCACCTGTTATAAGTTACAGTTGTTAAATCCATATGTATATACATATGTATATACATATGTATATACATATGTATATACATATGTATATACATATGTATATACATATGTATATACATATGTATATACATATGTATATACATATGTATATACATATGTATATACATATGTATATACATATGTATATACATATGTATATACATATGTATATACATATGTATATACATATGTATATACATATGTATATACATATGTATATACATATGTATATACATATGTATATACATATGTATATACATATGTATATACATATGTATATACATATGTATATACATATGTATATACATATGTATATACATATGTATATACATATGTATATACATATGTATATACATATGTATATACATATGTATATACATATGTATATACATATGTATATACATATGTATATACATATGTATATACATATGTATATACATATGTATATACATATGTATATACATATGTATATACATATGTATATACATATGTATTGTTTGTGTTTTGTTTTTTGAGGAAGGGTCTCTAGCTAAGGCTGACCTGGAATTCACTCTGTAGTCTCAGGCTGGCCTTGAACTCACAGAGACCCTCCTACCTCTGCCTCCTGAGTGCTGGGATTAAAGTCATGCGCCACTATGCCTAACTGGTGACAATATGTTTGAACAATAGTATTTTTATCTTAGTGTGTACTATACTTGCATGTCAATCAACATCAGTTTATATCATTATTTTACTGTGTCAACATTCATTTAATATACATGTCATAAATAACTGCCAATTCCTTCAGCATTAGGCATTCAGTCCTTCCCAATGTGTTACTATTTTATACAATGCTAAGATAAAAAATCCCATTATTTAGCAAGGTCAACACTAGGAAATAATGAGCAAGTTTTGCAAATATTCCGACAAGATTGTGTACATAGTTGCTCCCTAGGAGATTTGTACTAAATATATATTTTCTAGAAAGTGCTTTGAATGCTCGTTTCCCTACAAATTTGCAGCAATGGGAATTGTCATTCTCTTTCATCCTTCTCTATTTGTTAGCTTGGAAAGAAACCACAGTGAAGAAGTTTTTGGGAAGAGTCTAGATGGGTTTTATAGGGTCTGCAGGCTGAGTCCCTCATATTATGACAAACTAACCCCTTGGCTCACCACTCAACTTCATAGTTGATCCCTTCCCCAAGGTGTTTGTGACCCATGGACTGTCCACACTCTATTGATTAGAAATTCTTTTGGATCCAAGCAGAGCATTGAATTTCTTAACTCTAGATTCTCAGGTTTATATTTTAAACCATAGTCACCTGTTATAAGTTACAGTTGTTAAATCCAAGTGTTTCCCCAAAGGAGAGAGAAAGAAAGGGAAGTTGATATGAGATAGATGAAATTTGGGTCGTAAGAGGATAGAAATTGAGTTAGTTATGACCTCAGAGATAGTGCCAAGAGCTGGCCATCAGTTATAGCAGAGTCTGATAGTAAATTTTGAGATTGTTTTAAAGCATTTTAGAGCCTCCTAGCTCAAAAATTCAGTGTTTTAGTGGCTGATAGTGGAGGTAGCTGACATCTGATGTAATTCATCCCTGCAGAGTGCATACAAATGCATACCCACACCCAACAACTGTGTGACAGAGGAAGAAGGGGGACTTAAAGTTTGATGAAAATCCAACTATGTATTGTTGGAAAAGCAAGAGTTCCAACACCCTTGATTGTTTGCAGTTATGTTCCCCTTTCCTGGATAGCTAAATTTTTTTTTTGTTTTAAATGAATTGGAATGAAAACATCATATATACTTGTGACTATATTATAATTATGTATTAAATCAGTACTTTTATGTCACTAATAAAATAGAAACAAGCACAATCTTATAGCCTTTTCTTGAGGACAAAAAAGAGGACTAACATAGTTTTCTAATTTTTTATGATCTTACTTCAAAGTTTTGGTAAAGTTGAGATTTGGCCTTTAATTTTTTTTGAAATCTTTAAATACAATTGAAAATAATTTTCTGGGACTGGAGAGATGGCTTAGTGGTTAAGCCATTTGCCTACAATGTCAAAGGACCCAGTTTTCATTCCCCAACACCCATGTAAGTCAGATGCACAAGATGGTGTATGTGTGTGTCTGGAGTTTGTTTACAACAGCTGGAGGCCCTGGCACACCAATTCTCTCTCCTTATCTGCCTCTTTATATTTCCTTTTCTCTTTCAAGTAAATAAATAAAATTAAAATATTAAAATAAATAAATTTCTATACATTTTGATAATATGTAATTTATTAGAAATGTAGTCATTTCACTCAGATTTTCAAATATCAAAGAATATAATTCATTTTCTTTTGCAACTAAGTACTTATTTATTTTTCTTTTTGGACATTTATTGGCATGTGTGTGGTGTGTGTGTGTGTGTGTGTTTATATGTGTGTGAGCACATATGTGTTTTTTCCACTTGTGTGGGCAAGCATTTATAGGCTAGAGGGTAACCTCACAGGTTGTTCCCAGGAAGGGTGTCCACTTCATTTGTAGATAGGATGTCTCACTGGCCTGGAGGTCACCATTAGGCAAGATTGGTTAGCCTCTGAGCTCCTGGGCTCTGCTTGTCTTACCTCACCACTTCTGGGATTGTTACGGGAGTTTTGGGAGTCAGGAGACCAAAAGCTGAGTCAGGTGAAGGAGAGGAAGTTTATTTACTCCAGAGGACTGGCTCCAGGAACTCTCCTTATTGACTCAGGATCTCTCCTTAATGGTGTCAACCCGTGTGGTGGTTTGATTACATGGCTCCCAATATATTCAGTGTTTTATTACTTTGTAGTTTGTATCTGTAGCCACCTAGCTAGAGGCAGTTTCACTGGGTGAAGGTGTGGTTGTGGGTTTAAGAATTCAATCTAAAGATATGCAAAGTGTGCCTAATTGGAGTTCTTGAAGTGTGCTGTACTATGTGGCTTTTTGGCTTGTGCTTCTGTCTGTCTGCTTGGCCCTGTGAAATCAGGTCAGCTTCTTCTGCCTTTATGGAACTTCCTCTGGCTCTGTAAACTTCAATAAATATCCCTTCCTCCATAACTGTGCCTTGTCTGGAAGTTCATCTCAGTGAACCTGAGGTTGTCTGCTACAGAACTTGGTACCAAGGAGTGGGCTGAGATGAACCTGACCATGTGGATGTTGATCTTTTGGAACCTTTGTTTTGGAGGAATAGGCATGGATTTGGTGCTTGTAACTGAAGATGCCTTCTGGAGTGGTAAGCCAAGTCTTATGGACTATTCTGATGAGAGTTTAAGAATGCTAAGTGCAGATAGTATTGATCTTTCTAAGGGGAAGAAAAAACTACAGAGGACTTTGTTGGAACTGGGCTACTGGCACAAGGGCTGGCTGCATTCTGCTGCTGAGGCCCAGAGAGTTTGATCAAGGTTAAGTATGTAATGGACTGATGTGCTTGGCTAGAGATATTGGACTGAGAGATTTAAAATTTTTAAGCTGGAAAACTTTAAGAAAGTTAAATTTACTTGCACAGAGACTGGTTTTAGGTTACTGAAGCTGTTGTTAAGGAAGATGGTCCAATTGCTTTACATTAGAACAATGGAAAGGATGCCTGAGGAAAGACTATCAGAAATGCAAAGTCTTGGAAAGAGATGACTGGAGTAGGAACCAGCTTTTCAAGGCTATGATTTGTTTCGTCCCTGAATTAAGAATATGGCTGTGTCCTGCACAACTGGTATTGGTTTCAGAAGCATGAAAGATGTGAGTAGTGGTCATGAATTGCACATGGTTCCAGGAACTTCTACTGAGATGCGGCATGAGGCAGGGCATGATGCCCTGATAGTCTGAAAGAGCCTTTGGAAGATGGACTGTGGTTTGCATGGAGACCTGAAAACATTTTGATATACCAGGACTGTGCAAGGGCTACCATGGTGGGCACTGTTGGCCTAGGATGGAAGTGTTCCCTAGCTACTCTGCCCAGCTAGAGGGGCAAATTGGAAAATCTGGAGACTGTCACTCCCTGATTATATTGAACTTAAATTGCAGAAGTTTGATGTTTGTTTGATGGTGGTTAAGTTTTCATTGTTTTAGTCTCTCCTTGCTATGCATTATACCAGTTGAAAATGTTTACTCTGTGCCTTTATATGTTAGAAGTGTTTAATTTGTTTGATTTTACAGGTCTTAATATCTTAAATTGGTCAAGATTGTGGGGACCTTTGAAATTGAAATGAGTACAATTGCTAATGTGTGATGGTTAAAAATCTACTGGGGGCCAGGGGTGGAATGTGGTGGTTTGAATAGATGGCTCCCAGTATATTCAGTGTTTTATTACTTTGTAGTTTGCATCTGCAGCCACCTGGCTGGAGGCAGTTTTACTGGGTGGATCTTAAGGTGTCGTGGTGGGTTTAAGATTTCAATCTAAAGATATGCAAAGTGTGCCTAGCTGTAGTTCCTGAAGTGTGTTGTGCTTTGTGGCTTTTTGGCTTGTGCTTCTCTCTGTCTGTTTGGCCCTGTGAAATCAGGTCAGCTTCTTCTGCTTTTATGGAACTTCCTCTATAACTGTGCCTGGTCTGGAAGTTCATCTCAGTGAGCCTGAAGTTGTCTGTTACAACCTGGAGCTGAAGTTTCCTAGGGATTTTATAGTATATGGGGTTGAGCAAGCATGGGTCATAATAGTGAATACATGACAGCTGACAATTACAAAGCAATTACAAAGGATTATATAAATCCTAACAGTTTCACAAACAAAGATTACAATGGGGTGTACTTGGTAGTTAAACCTGCAATAAACCTCGAGGGCAATGAACCACAAGGGTTGAGGGCACCCTTCTTAGCCCCCCCCATTACTTCCTTATCTCATCCTGGGGGTTCCCACTGTTCAAGTTTCTTGGCATATTTCTACCACCATTGTAGGACTAGGGTGTGCTCTACTGTGTCTGATATTTTTCTGTGGATTCTGAGGATTGGACTTCACACTTCGGAGGAATGCACTTTACCTACTGAATTATCTCCCCAGTCTATTCTTCCTTTAATAAATTTACCAGATAAATATACTATTATTTATTATTAACTTTTTATTTTTTTTTACCTATGAAACACTTCCATGAATATAGAGCAATTTAGTGATTCTCTTTCTTATTTCTTCCCAAAATTTGTTCCTCCGCTTCTATTTTTAATATTTCCATCTTTCGTAGTTTTTTAGAAGTTTGGTTATTTTTTATACATTTTCAAGTTTAATAATTTTTTAAGTTGCACTTCTCTCATGAAAGTTTTTAATGTTAAACATATATTTATTTGCATAGTCCACTGGTTGTGCTACATTTCATGCTTAGTTAATCTATAATTGGAGTTTTTGTTTCTTCTTTCTCTCAATACTACATTTTGGAGAGTGTTTTTGATTCTTGTTATAGCATGGATTTATTTAAAAAATGGATTTTGTGAGGTGGGAGAGATGGCTCAGCAGTTAAGAAGCTTGCCTGTAAATCCTAATGAAATGAGTTTGATTCGCCAGTACTCACCTAAAGCCAGATGCACAAAGTGACACATGTGTCTGAAATTCACTGCCAGTGGCTACAGGCCCTGGTACACCAATTTTCATGTCCTTCTCTCTCTCTCTCTCTCTCTCTCTCTCTCTCTCTGTTGGACATGGTGGTACACACCTTTAATCCCACTGCTTGGGAGGCAGAGATAAGAGGGTTGCTGTGAGTTTGGGAGACTACATAGTGAATTCTAGTTCAATGTGGGTTAGAGAAAGACTCTACCTCCAAAAATCAAAAAGAGCAAAACAAACAAGCAAACAAAATCCATGGGTTTTGTATGTGTACGATTCAGGAGTGACCAAGACCACAGAGACCACTCTGAGGCAAAGATAGAAGCTTTTATTCAGGAAAAGCACAAGCTGCCAGGACTGATTCTCAAGAGCAAAGCACAGCCAACTTTGAGATTACAGACAGTGGGCTAAATAGAGCTCTTCAGTTGGGGTCAGGTGAGGAAGGGAAACGAACTCCTTTGTACATTAGCCATTTCAAATAGCTAAGGTGTGAGACCAGCGCAGTGACCAGGTGACCTGAGAGATAAGGGGGCAGGAAACCTAGATCTGGGGCATTGTTAGACAAGGAAGGGATAATGATGGCTGGGGGCTTTCTTGAGGAATGTGGAGGAGCCACTTCCTTGTGTCTGTCACCATCTTACTGTCTTTGGTGACTCCATTTTGGGAAGCCCATCTTGACCTAACATTTCATCCTTTTGTTAATGACAAGGGACTGTGTTTTTTTTTTATTCCGTAGTGTCTTCGTGCTGATCATAGGGGGCAATGAGCTCTTATGGGAGAGGCTGGGTAATGTGGTCAATGGTCTTGCTTCAGGGTAGTAGATGAGGAGAAGGTTCCTCAGTGGCTAAAGGTTGCTAGGAGGTAGAGGAGGGACACGTCAGTAAAAGTTGGCTGAATTTTCAGTGGGTGAATTGGTTCACCTGGTTTTGGATGCATCTCAGAAGGCAAGGGGCCAGAGCAAATAGCAAGAATAGTCCAGATATAGGCCCTAAGAGTGGCAAAAGCCAGGGCCAGACTGTCCCAAAGATGTTCCGTGACGCTGAAGGGATTGGTGTTCATACCTGAAGCTGGTCAGCCAGATTTTTTAAAGTTTTTTTCAACCTCCGCCTTGCCTGATCAGTTAACATAGTAACAGCATTCCTCATTTAGAAAAAGGCAGGTCCCTCCTCTGTCCACTGTCAAGAGGTCTAGGGCTCGGCAGTTCTATAGCATGACTGAGGCCATAGAAGTAAGTTGCTCTTGTAGCAGTCACAGGGCCTCGGTGGATCCTCAGACTGTGATGCTCAGTTCTGTAGGAAGCCTTTCATTGGAGATGATGGCTCAAGCCTCCTGTAACCAGTCCTGTGGCAGCTGTAGAGGCTACCGGGCTCACCCCTATCATCACAGACAAGTGGACAGCTCTTTTGTAATGATGAGCCCACTTAGGAAGAAGGACTGCCAGCTCTCCCTCTGTGTACATGGTGAGGCTAGGTACCAAAGTGACTGGGGTGCAAGGGCCCGAGTGTGTTCTGGGAGAGATGTAAATATATGGCATGGAGTCACACCAAAAATAAATTCCCTTAGGTAAGGTGTGATTTTTAATAACAGAGTTTTTCCTGAAAGCTCCCGACCAGCATTGAGACATGTCCTTATGCCAGCAATCAAAGTGGTTCGGAAGAGACAGTAGTATTGGGAGCTTGGAGAGAGGACACCAGAAGTAGTGAGTGTCTGAAGCAGAGGTGACCTTGAACATGGCAAATGCAGTAATGAGGGGCCGCTCAAGGGAAGCACACAGGAAGCAGGCAGTGTGATTAGTAAGACTGAGTTGATTGAGGAGGGAGAGAGAAGAACTAAGGATGGACACCCTGAGCGTTGTGGAGAAGGTTAGATATGCAGATCTTCCTGGAGCTTGCCATGAGACTGTTTGCTGTCCATAACTGTCTGGATATGGGAATTTGGGCAGTCTTAGGGACATTTTGAATGGATTTAAATATTTCTATTCTGCCCCCACGGCGAGAGCCCATAGTGTATTGGGTTGCCACCCCTACCATCCCATCTGCCCACTTTTGGTCCCACGCATCTGTGACAGAAAAAAACTCTGAGTATCCCCTGAGATTTGAGATGTGGTGGATGGATGCCATAGGACTTAGTCGGGTGAAAGTAGTGGTACCGACAGGATGGGGAGATGGATAGTGAGCACCTTCCTACAGAGCCAGTGTAGCATGCTGTTACGACTTGGTCCTCAGCTAAGTAGAGACTTCTCTCATACCATCCCTGTATTGAGCTGGCTTCCAGGCAGTCTTTGGCAACATCTATTACAGAGAAAGTGAGGGAGATGGGCTTCACACGCCCCTTGAGAGGAAAGAAGGTAGAATTAAGGAGCTTCTTATCCTTGTCAACAGCTATGACACCAAGATACAATGCACAAGGGGGAGGGGATGAGCACTCAGAGGCGAGGGATAAAGGGCTTTGGGCAAGAGAGAGGAGGCAGAGGGGCATTGGTGTCAAAAGGCACATTCTGGGATTGGAGGAAGGCGGCCCGTTGGGGTGGCAATGTATTTATCCCGGGATGAGGTAGGGTAGGAAGGAGGTAGCTTGACTTTCTTGAGCTGTGATAGGTAGATACAATTGGGGATGCCCTGAAGCTTTGCGCCCATGGGGTGGTTATGATCACCAATGAGGTCCAGTCCAGAGCGGCTTGAGACCCTGTGGGCAAGACTGCTTAAGGTAGACTTGATCTCCAGGGTTAAGTGAGAGAGCTGTGGCGCCCTCTGGTGGTTGAGGAAGAAGGCGCTCAGCATGTTCCCATAGAAGATTCCAGATAGAGGTGAAAGCCGCTAAGCACCCATGGAGAGGGGTTTCTGGTAGTGGGGGGAGGTTGTTTAACAGGAAGGGGTGCCCATACATGAGTTCAAAAGGGCTAAGGAAGGAGGGGGCCTGAGGAGTAGCTCTAATTCGGGCTAAGAGGGAGGAGCTGGGGCCAGGACAGCTGAAGTTCAGAAGTCAGTTTAGACAGGTGAGTTTAAGAATGGCATTTGTGGGCTGGAGAGGTGGCTTAGCGGTTAAGCGCTTGCCTGTGAAGCCTAAGGACCCCAGTCCGAGGCTCGATTCCCCAGGACCTACGTTAGCCAGATGCACTGGGGGGCGCACGCGTCTGGAGTTCGTTTGCAGTGACTCGATGACCTGGCATGCCCTCTCTCTCTCTCTCTCTCTCTCTCTCTCTCTCTGTGTGTGTCGCTCTCAAATAAAAAAAAAAAAATGGCATTTCCTCTTTCTCCTTTGTCTGAGGACTAAGGCCTATATGGAATATGGAGTTTCCAACTTATCCCCAGGTCTCTGGTACTTTCCTGGGTTACCTTGGAAATGAAGGTTGGTCCATTGTCTGATTGTGATTGGATGGTAAGGGGAAGGCTAAGCAGGGCAGAATAGATTCAAGAATGTGAGAGGTAACTATTTTTGCAGTTTCTCCTGTCATAGGAAAAGCTTCAACCCATCCCGAGAAAGTATCCTCCATAGTGCGAGGGTATTTAGTTTTTTTGTGAAGAGGCATGTAAAATCTGTCTGCCAGTCCACCCTGGGAAGTGAGCCCCTGTGTTGGTGGGATTTGAAAGAGGGAGGGGGATGGACTCCCCCTTGTGGAGAAGCCTTGGCGCAGAGTGAGCAAGCCTGTGTCATGTAGATTGGAGAGGAGAGGCAAGGATGGAAAAGGAGCTGGGTGAGGAATCTTTGTAGAGGGCAGGCTCCCACATGAAACAGCTTATGTAGGTGGGTCAGGATAGTAGTAGCTTGGAGATCAGGCGAGCAGTAAAGATCCCCCAGAAGTAGCCAGCCATGTGGTCCTAAGATGGCGCCAAGTTTTGTTAGAGTTTGGTACTGTCCTGAGGTTTGTGAAGGAGATAGGGGCAAGGAAAAAGGCTGAAGCTGAATACATGCCGTGGAGGCTGGATTACCTGGCAACTCTGTCTGCAAAAGAGTTTCTCTTGGCCACAGGTGAAGTTAGAGCCTGGTGTCCCCTACAGTGAATGACAGCTGTCTTTGTAGGAAGATAGGAGGCATGGTGCAGTTTAAGGATAAGGGGTCTGTTAGGTTGGGGATACCTTTAGCTGAGAGGAAGCCTCTCTCCTTCCAGATAGCAGCATGGCGATGTAGAATATGGAAAGTCAGTTGTTGTCCAAAAGTGAATTTCTGTGCCTCTAGGGCCAGAAGAGCAGCTGCAACTAGAGTGCGTAGGCACGGTTGCCAGCCCTGGACAGAGGTTTCTAGTTGCTTAGAGAGAGAGGCTTCAGGGGCAAAGGATGGGTCCTTCATTTGACCTAGAACTCCCACTGCCATATCCCCTTTTTCTGTGGAATAAAGAAGAAAAAGCTGCGGAAAGTCTGGAAGTGCAAGGCCTGGAGCTTTCAAAGGGCATTGCGCGGGGAGGAGAAGGCAGCATCTGTCTCTGACTTAGGGTCTAGGGGCTCATGAGGGCTTCCCTTAGCCTTGTAGTTAAGGGGCTTCACCAGGAGGGCAAAGTTTGGAATTCACATTCTAAGGAACCCAGAAAAACCAAGAAAGGAGAGAATTTCTTCCTTGGAGGTAGGCAGGGGGAGAGAGAGCGAAGATGTTCTTTTTGGTCTAGGGTGAGTTGTCGTAAATTGGTTGTAAGGAGTCCAGCTTGCAGCAGGTGAGAAATAATAGGTTTGAGACCTTGGCAATGTTTATGTGAGATTAGGTACTGAAGGCAGCAGGGAAAGGATGTGGGGTCTTTGAGTCTGATGAGGATAGGCATGTGGTGAGGGGCTAGTACTGGCGAGAAAGTATCCCATGCCCTGGATTAACTTTGGAGGCCAAGAGGGGAAAACCTGGACCCTTTAAAGGGAGGGAGTTGGCGTGAGGAGGAAGACAGGGTGTGGGCAGTAAGTTAGAGGGAGAGAGAATTTTTGCATAAGATCTCAAGCCAGGAGAGGAACAGGACAAGAGGATATTACTAGAAATGAATGGGAGAGGGGAGTATCACAGATTATACAGGGTAAGGGGTGGGGGTGATGTGTGGGAAGAGTGATTGGTTGTCAATACCCGACACAGAGGTCTGCCAGGGGAAAGTCTTACCAGAGTAGGATGGCAGGACTGACCCACTGGCCCTTTGTATTGATCAGAAATGAGACAGGTCTTCCTGCCAGCCAGATTGTAACCCTGGGCTCCTACACTGTGATATGGAGAGGGTTGGTGGGGGCCGAGGTCCCAGGGCACTGTCAATCTTCAGCAGCCAGGCCCAGAAGATCAGCAGTTGGCTCTCGTGGGGGATAAGGGGGAAGAGGTTGGCCTACCTTGTCAAGGCAAAGAAGGACAGTCTACCTTCCAGAGTCCATCAAGCCCGCAGTGAGTGCAGGGCCTTGAAGGCAGGCATGGGCTGTGGCAGGTTTTTACCCAGTGGTCAGTTTGGTTGCACTTGAAGCAGGGTCATGGCGGTGAGCATTACAGCCCCATTATCTTCTTTGGAGGAGGCCTCAGGGCCACAACCAGGAGCTACAAGTTTTACCTCTCTCTGGCCACTCTCTCAGTCCATTACTGGTCCTCTCTCTCATTGAAAACTTTAAATTCCAAGTCAAGCAGATCTGAGGGGTTTGAGGGCCCTTTTCTAAGCGTTTAAGTTTTTTCCTGATGTCAGGGGCAGATTGGGACAGGAAACTGGTATTGATAACTATCATGCCCTCTTGGGAAGAAAAGTCTAGGTGAGTGTATTGGGTAAGCACCTCAGTTAGGCATCCCATAAACTCAGCTGGATTTTCATTAGGCCTCTGGGTAAGTGTCTGGAGTTTGTCAAAATTGACAAACTTATGGGATGCCTTTTGGAGGCTAGTCAAGAGGCAGAGAATCATTCTATCATGGGTCACCCTTCCTGCGGAGTTAGCAGGAGCGTGGTATTCCCAGTCAGGGTCCTCTCTGTGGACAGCAAGCATCCCCACTGGGAAAGTGTTATCAGTTAAGTGAGCCTCATCAGCATGAGCATGAGCAGCTACCCAGACACGTTCTCGTTCATCAGGAGTGAGAGTGGAGGAAAGAATTACAAAGAGATCACGTCAGGTTAGGTCATAGGCCTGGGTGAGGTAGCAGAATTCTTTGGTGTAGCGAGTTGGATCAGTGGAGAAAGACTCTAGAAGTTTTTCAATACAGGATAAATCAGATATGGAGAAGGGATCGTGAATGAGGACAATTCCTTCAGTGCCTGCAACCTCAAACAAAGGGTATATGCCATTCCTGTGAGAACGAGTACAGTGGGCAGGAGGGGATAGAGAGGAGGAAAAGATATGGGAGATGGCATGGTGGGGGGCACAGAGGCGGAACAGGAGACAGATGAAGGGAGGGAGGAGTGTGGGCATCAGGCAGGGGCCAGGAGAGGCTGAGGGAGCTGCAGGAGCCAGAGGAGCTGTTGGGGCCAAAGCATCTATGGCGTCCATCCAGGTTGAAAGCAGACGGTGAAGACAAGTATGGGGGAGGGGTTGAATCAGAGCGCATTTCTGAGACCTTGGCCAGAAGGACCTGGTGAGAAGAGCAGGTAGAGCAGAGAGAAGGCCACGTACTCAGAATTAAAAATGCTTGGATATAGGGTATTTTGGACCACTTGCCTGTACATTGGCAGAATTTTTTCTAAATCAGTGAGAATTTGGAAATCAAAAGTGCCATGTGCAGGCCATTTGGACCCATTGTCCAGCTTATATTGCAGCCAGGCAGATTTTCAGAGAAACAGTAGATGGCAAGGTTTGATGTAGTCCAAGAGTCATAGAGGTTTTAAGTTTAAAGAGGCAGGCTAAGGGGGTAGTAGAAATTGTTTTGCAGGTTTTATTCTCCATGGAGGTGTGAGAGTATAATGAAAGGGCTAGTGAGAGGAGACAGAGAAAGAGCAAGACAGAGGTGGGAGGAAGAAACCAGAGCCTAAGCTGGGTTTACATAGGATACCAATATGACCACCTGGCCCACCTTCCACGTGGGCAGAGGCCATACAGGCCACAACTGTCGGCTTTTTAGCCTGTTAGTGGGCAAGGCGGGCGACTGTGCTCCCGATGGTGAAAGCAGCTGTCAGTGAAAGATGAAACCTCAAGAGGAAGAGGGAGAGGAGGGAGGGAGAGGAAGTGTCCCCAGATGGGATAAATGAACCAAAAGGTGCCCCTTAGGGTACGGTAGACCAGAGAGTGAGAGACCCAAGGTGTCAAGAGTGCATCTTTCTCTAGACCTAGAAGTGTAGCCTGGTGTGCTGACATAGCTTCCACGAGGACGGATGAAACCCAAGAGCAGGCTAACCGAGAGGACACTTACTGAGAAGGAGGGAGGAGATGGATAAGGGAAGAGTGAGGCCCGAATTGTTGTGGAGGTGAAAACCGGTACCAAGCAGAGATGGTCCGAAGCCTTCAGAAGGTCAAATGGCAGCTCAGTGGTCTGGTCAGGGGAAAGGAGGTCTGGCCACCAAAGAGTGGCAACCAGGAGCCTCCTTCGAGTCATGATGACCAGATGTAAGGTTCAGGAGTGACCAAGACCACGGAGACCACGGGAAAAGCATGAGCTTCCAGGACTGACTCTCAAGAGCAGAGCATAGCCAACTTTGAGATGACAGATAGTAGGCTATATAGAGTTCTTCATTTGGGGGAAGGTGAGAAAGGGAAAAAAAAATTCCTTTGTTCTTTACATTAGCCATTTCACATAGCTAAGGTGTGAGACCAGAACAGTGACTAGGTGGGAGATAAGGGGCAGGAAACTTAGACCTGGGGCATTGTTAGGCAAGGAAGGGATAATGGCTTGGGCAGTTTCTTGAGGAATGTGGATGACCTACTTCCTTGTGTCTGTTGCCATCCTGCTGTCCATTTTGGGAAGCCCATCTTGACCTAACAGTTTGTAAGTTCACTTCTTAAAGTTAACAATAATATGTCTCAGGAGAGAAGGCCTGAGTTCAACATAAGCTGTTCAACAGAAGCTTATCATCATTCAGGTCAAACTACAGGATAGTAGGTGAGATTCTTCCAAACTAAACTCCTCTCTGTGGCTGTGTATATTGTTAAAGGGAGAGTTAGGAATTCTAGATGATATTAAAGCCTTAAAGCTCTATGATAAATAGTTAATGATCTACCTTAAGTTCTTGTTTAAATACCCAGACTACCTCTCTTCTACAACTCTCACATTAGTAGAACTTAGATATATTCCCCTGGGGCATTTTTAATATTTTTAAAACATTTACTGGGCCTGACCTATTGGTATGTGAACCTTTTATTCATCACTACAAGGTAGGTTTCCAGAAAGCTCTTTAGGGTCTTTATGAATCCTGATATGGAACTGAGCATTTGCCTTTGTATTAGTACATACTGAGTACTTTGAGAGTAATATTATGATCAAGTATGTATGTTAAGCTCTTTATAAATTTGATAGATTTGGCAAATTTCATGGATGTCTATGAGCCTAGTTGAGTATGTAAAGCTTTACTTTTCCCTGATAAAAAGATTGACAGCATTCTGGAGAGAAATTTGATAATCCTGGATTATAGCCATAGTGCCAACAGCAAGCAAGTGAGTTTAGACAAGGTCTGTTAACGTCTCTGATTCATCTGTGTTTTTCTTTTGAACTCTGAGTGGGGATATGCATGATTATTCTAAGTCATTTGAAACCAAGGAAAGTTGTGGTAATTTGAATGTATGTACCCCATAGACTTGGGTGTTTTATTAAGGTTGAGTTTGTAGCTAGTCCCCTAGTAGGCAGACTCCTGCTACAGGGGACTGTGTCACTGGGGGCAGATCTGAATTGCAGCCTAAATGTGTGCAGAAAGGTTTTGAGTTTTGGCTGAGCTTGCTTGTGGCTTGGCTGTTTGGTGGTATCTCTCTGCTTGGATTTATGAATGAGAGCCACCTTCTCCTGCCATTTGATGGAACTTTCCCTGTAAACCTGAAATAAAAACCTTTCTGCCATAAGTGTGCCTGATTTGGATGTTCATCCCGGGGACATAGAGTGGACTACAACAAAGGGTTGTGATGCATCCTATCACTTATCTGGCTGAGATGACAGTCAATGGGCAAATACTTAAGTTCTAGGCATATAAACATGGACATAAGCTATTACATTTGCAAATCTCTGAAATCCATTCAGCAAGAGAAGAAACTACAAAAGGATAGAGTAAGCCATTCCCAAGCCAATGAGAAATCTCTTATTAAGTAGGATTTGATTCCTGTGTCTCACTGAGAATCTTGTTAATGTAATTTAAAGGTAATTAAAAATACATTTGATTTATTTATTGCTCTTCTTTAAAATCTCTACTTTTTTTCTGTCTGAGAAAACCCTGCTGAGTCAGTTCTATCTTCCCAATCACATAATGTGCATGAATTTTCAGCATTTCAGGCAAAATGGTTAAGATGACAGTGTGGGGAATCTTCCCAGAGCACAGTCACAACAGGATTGCCTTGGATCGTAGTTCTCTATTTTGTGATGGTTAATCTCCTGCAACTCTTGGAGATGACAAGAAGCAACTGGCACTCACTGGGTACCTCATTTTTCTCAATTCAGGAAGGCAATTCATTATCAGGCATATGGCCTTGGCTCCATCCCTTCATATGCTTGTCAGTTCACACCCTAATTGAAACCATGAAAACAAATGCCTTCATATGGGTTTATGAGCTCTTGAACTTAGCAAAGGTCCATCAACTATAACATTCCATAGCTGTATGTTATGGTTGGAGCTTTTACAATGAAAGGAGAGAGGCGGTATGAACCATGTTAGATTTGAGGAGGTGAGTTAAATAAAACCAATTTTACATGTTTCATTTTGCTTATTTTTGCTCTAATTATTCTTCACTTGATTCTTGGTATTTTTTAATGAAGGATAAACACCTGGAGGTTTACTTCTAGACATAATTAATTTAAATCATTTCTTAAATAATTTTATATAACGATAAAGATTATGCATATGTATTGCAGAGAGTTTGAAAGTTTCACAAATGTAAATAAGAAGTTACCCATAAGGCTATCACCAGTTATAGCTATTATCACTTGCTGTATGTTTGTTCCTGCCTTGTTGTTGGATTTATTAATACAGATAAGTATCATATATAAATTATAAAATATGCAGCTTGCTTTATTTATTATTTTCTCACCATGTCACAGCATCCGGAAACTCAAACATTAAAGCTATATGTGTGTGTTTATGTATATGTACATGTCAGTAGCAATGCTCTAGGGCCTCTTGATTCTTTAAATGAGTGCCAGATGCTTGCTCTGCCTTTTAGATTTGGCTGACATAGGTGGCTGGGGAATTGAACTGGCTTTGCAACCCAGCACCTTTAACCACTGAGCAATTTTCCCAGTCCTTCAACCTTTAAAATTTAAGTATTCGAATTAATAGTTGGGTTAAAATCATATATATAATGTCATTGGACATATAGGTGATTTCTTTTTGATTTGGTTATAATAAATAATATTGTATTGATTTTAAGGAAACAACTTTATTTTATATACTATTACATGGATGTCCGTTATAACTTAAGGCAAATCCATAAAGACAGGTAATGTGCTAAAGCATTAAAATATATTTGGACAAAAAGATCATTAAAACAAAATTTAGAGTCTGAGTTGGACATCTGTTATAAACAAGTGGATTCCCCATCAGTATATCCTCCCATTCATCATATCCGCAGTGCTTATTTAACTAGAATTTTGCACTCTTTGGTAATATTGCTATGAAGTAGTGAAACCTCACTTTTAGAATTTGTATAACTTTGTTTCCAAAGCTGATCTCCCTGGTCTTTTCCAGCAGGGCAGCCCCAGCCATGCTGCTCCCTCTGCTGAACCCCTCTTCTCTGTGGGAAAAGGCCACTTTGGGATGCTGTGAGTTGCCAAGCTCAGCGATGTTACACCTTCCCCAGATGGCTGGCTTTTGAATAAAGGGCACCATTTATAGCTCATAGGGGAACTTCATTAGAGATGACAAAGTAATTAGAAGAAGAACTTAGCTGGTGGATAAATAAAGCAAAGTAACAACAACAATAATAAAAAGCAAGTGGCCCTGTTCCTCTCCATTATCAGCCCTAAACTTAACAGAATTTAAACTTATCTTTGCCTCAGTTCCCCTGTCTGTGTAATAAGTTCCTAGTTATATGACAATTTTTAATCTAGAACGATAGTTCCACAGCAGATGGAATCTCCTGTACACACCTGAGCCTGTAAGCATCCTCATCCATGGGGGGAGGGGCCCAAGAGACCTCACACCTCCCAGAGTAATTACTGGAAACATGTTTGCTGGGAGAGGGGAAGTCATGTCCTCTGTGGGAGTAACCATTGGAGGATTGCCCCTTCTCCAGTAAATAACCTCCCACCCATGATTATGCAAGTAGCCCTAATTTAAATCAGTGGATCACATAAGTAAATAAATAAATAAATAAGGCATGAAAGTAAAAGGGGGATCTAATGGGAAGAAGAAGGGTGTTTAGTGGGAGGGGAATAAGGAAGACAGAATGTAAGTGGGGGGATCAAAATGTATTTTAAACATGTATGAAATTGTTAAAAATGATTTTAAAAAATGGTGTTAGACACTGTCTTAGTGGACAACCTCTAGAAATAAATTCTTAAAGTAGGATTTTGGAGCAAACCATAATTTGGAAATTGATGTCTTGGAAACAAACTGCAGAAAGGGTAATTTAGACAGGGATGGAAATCTAATCAATAAAAGGCCAGTTCCTGACTCATTCACCGCAATGAGTGATTGGATCTTAGTCTCCATGGAGAAGCTGAGTGTCAGATAGTATCTGCTTAGTCGTGTTTTCTAAGGGGTGAGGGCCAAGGTGAAGAGAACTCCTGCAATCAGAAAAAAAAAAAGCCATAAACAGAAATTGGGTAGTTAATACATTTTAGGATTAGGCCAAGGAGATGTGAATACAGAACAGAATGCTGACTGATTTGCTATGTTTTTCAGTACCATAGAAAATAAAGATCTCTACATATTGCTGCTATCCCTCAGCCTTGTCTCACAAACAAGCCCTACGATAACTTTTGATTTCAATTCTATTTAACACTGCCCTGTCACAGCCATGAGAAACCATGACTAAGGCATGGCCTCTGATCTCTAAAACAATTTGTTTTTAGAGGAATGAGCCAACAGACAAGGTAACTATACGCAGATTCAAATACAAATTAGGTCACACGGTGCAGTGAATAGTCTTAGGAAAAAAATGGGAATGCAAAAGGAGATGCTATGCCTACATATAGTTCCATAGCAGGTCCCAAATAAGTTTGTGTGTGTGTGTTTGTGTATGTGCACACCACGCACACGTGCTCATATATATAAAATGAATATTTGCATATGCATATATAACGTGTACATAGGTACGGATGGAGAGAGATAGAGAGAGAAAGCAAAAATGTTGAAAGTTACCAGGCATGATGAAACATAACTATAATCTCAGCACTGGGGAGGTTGAGGCTACAGGATCTTAAGTTTACATCCACTGTAGACTACAGGTGACACCCTGTCTGAAAACACAAACAATAAAGATGAAATAATAAGATTTGTGACTTCTCTGTACTTCAGTATTCCTTGAAGGCAGAAGTCCTGTGGTCCATAGGTGATTGTTCTATCAGACAGCCAAGCTGCTGCCAGGTCAGCAGACATAGAAGGCCATGTCAGTAAATCCCCAGGAGTTTTGGACCCAACTCGAAAGACCTGGGATGTTACTGGATGATGTTATAGAGAGAGCTTTCTGAGCATTGTCTGGAAGACACTGTAAAAAAAATGTGAATCTGTAGAGTTAGTGGGGTAATGAGCAAGAGCTGCTTTCTCGGTGAACCTGGTATCAGGACAAGGGTGAATGAGACAGACACAGAGGACACTCAACTCCTACCAAACCAGAGATCCAGAGACACAGACACTCCCAAGACTTTATCACTGAAAAATACCTAAAATGAACCCAACATGGCTCAGGAAAATTCGTAGAGGAGGGTTTGTAAAGGTTGTTAGAGCCATAAGTTGGGTCATTATGCACAGAGGCTTTACCTCTCTCCCGTAAGGGATGGCCACCCCCACAATGTAACACCCACAATCCTCATGGGGGGGGGATGACAGGGAGAAGGCTAACAATGGTACTATCACGTCTGTATATACACTATATACATAACTAATAAAAATTAAATGTGAATCTGGAAGTAGGGTGGACAGTCAGACTCTATTCTGGAATCATCTACAAAATAGAATATAGTGGCAGAATGGATTTAGGTAATAGTAGGGATATGAGATATAAAGAGTGTGATGTCATCCAGCAGAGTTTGGAAGCATGAACAATAAGAAGGAGCAGCCCTGGATGAGGTCAGAATTATAGCTGAGGTGCCTTTGACAAGGGTATTCAACTTATTCATGTGGATGCTGGAGAGAGAGCCCGACAATTTGGGGGGAAGGAAAACTGGGGTATGAAAGATGATAGGGTGTTCCTTGCATGTTTTCTTAGTATCCAACTTTCCTCCCCTGCCACTTCCTCTATGTGAGTCCTCAGTCCAAGTGGAGCATGACTGACTTTCTTTCCCAAACTTGTATTGTTAAATCCAAGGCTTATTGGGGAATGGAAGTGGGGGACTTCTTGGCTGCCAGTTGTGTTACTGTGAAGATGGGGATGGAGAACATCTGGGTCAGATTGGAGTTGATTTGAAATGATTACAGAAAACTGCGTATTGGTTCCCGGTTCTCATCTCACCAGTACCATGATCTTTAACCACCGAGAGAGACTTGTAAGAAATGATGACAGTGGTGCCAAGAATCTGTCCACTATGAACATAATGAAAATACATTATGAACATATAGGAAAGTCCGTAAAAATAAAAGTAGTTCTTTAAATTCTGACTAATGAACAAGTAAGGGCCTGTGTTGATCTACATGCAAAAAAAAAAAAAAATCTATCAACTAAGGAGAGAAATTAGGTAACTAGCATTACTCTCATAAGAGGAGTCAATAACACCCAGTAGGTCTTGTTCTGATGAGTTGGGGACAGAGTATAATTTATTGTACTTTCAGGTTTTGAGGAAAGGTAATAATAATGATTGAGACAGTAATAAATGGCTTAGAATAGAGGAAAAGTATCAGAATTAATAAGTGAAATAAGGAGCTGTAGCTTTGGGAACAAATATGGGAAGTAAGACCAAAAAGAGAAATGATATCATCGAGCTGGCAGCCCAGTGCATCTTCCACGCCCCCACAAGCCTGGCTCTGACTCCTGTCAGCCACATCACCCACATCTTCTCAGCGGTGTAACTCAGATTTGCATCCTGGTGGGCAAACCCCACCACCAATGCAAAAACTCATCTTTTGATCAGTGACAGTGGCCAGGTGTTTGACACTAGGTGACTTCCTATTGCAAAGCTGACTTGGGAATGGTTGGAACTTTTTTTTTTAATAAGGGGGAACTAGAGGAATATGATGGAGGTAGATGTCTGAATTGTCCCTCATCTACCTGTAAAACTTCTGCATAGAAAAGCCGACAGAAGGAAAGCTGCCCCGCAGAAGAACTCGGCTGTTAGCTGTGTAATTAGGTGGGAGGATGATTAGTGAGCTCAGCGCTGTAGGTGGATTTATTTTCATCATGTTTGGGATGTCGATGGGTAGGACATCAGCTGATCAGAATCTCTTTGGAGAAGTCTGAAAATTGACAAGAACACAAGTCGGTGCACAGGGATGTCCTCTCACCCATGTCAGAGAGAAGCGAAGGAGTGGGAGGTGTTCTCCTTGCTCTAAGAACTTGACTATGGACCCGTTGAAGAAGATCTGAAAGTAAACATTGGCAGGTAGTTTTCTGGTTGAAATCAACAACAGCCAGTACAGGTAATTTCACTTCAGGGGAGTTTCATCCCCACTTCCCTTGCAGCGTAACTAGTATTCACAGAACCAACAACCAACATGGCTGAAGTTTGAACTTAACATGGCAAACGTCAGGAATCGGTCCAGAGGACTGGAAAATGGGATCCTCCCCCAATGGTGGTAAGAATTCTGCTGGCATCATGCCAAGCACAGTATTTTGGCCCCTTTGTATGTTTCCAACTTCAAGGTGAAGTGCTTGGGCTGCTGTGTCTCAATGGCCAGCCTTCAGTCATAAGCTAACCCTGTGGCTTTACAGAGTGACAACAAAAGTATTCTGACTCCTTTGAATTCCAATGTGAGAAACAGAGGCCTGTTTTGGTTTTTTTTTTTTTTTCCTTTTATCTCCGTTTTATGTGTATATGTTTATGTGGTGTGCACGAGTACATGTATGGGTGTTCATATGTGTGAGAGCTCATAAATGTGTGTGTATACACACACATTTGTTTGTGTATGTGTGTGGACACTAGACACTGATGTGGGGGGTCTATTCATCTTATTTTTTGAGAGAGAGTCTCACATTGAACCTGGCACTCAATGATTTAACCACACTAGCAGGGCATCAATCCACAGTGCTCCTCCTGCCTTCTGTCTCCACCTCGTCAACACCGGAATTACAGACACTTGCCACTGCGTGGCTGGTAGGAATCCAAACTCAGATCCACTAGATTGTGTGGGAGTCACACTGAGCAATCTCTCCAGTCTCCAAAGGTCTCTTTGTAAATAGCCCTATTCTATAAGAAAGGGCTAATTTCCTTAAATGCCCTTGGAATATTGGACTGGAGAGAGTTATGTACAGAGAGAGCAAGAAAGACAGTATATGGAAGTGATAAAAATGTTTTAGGAAAACTGAACCACATAGCTAATTTTTGAATGATAAAGATTATGTAGTGTTAAGGATTTAGGCCAATCCGGAACAAACAGAAGGAAACAAAATAAGTGCATTACTGATTTTGCAGAACATATTTTCAGGAGGGAATGAAATGTGCAAAGGTCCCAGAATGTATTTGGAGGCTGATCATAGATAGTTACCTGTCCTCCCAGCCTCTGTCACTTCTGCATCCAGACACATAAATGAAACAGTATTTGAGACATGTACAAGGGGAGTAAAGCAGGCATTGGGGAAGAACACCTGGATCTGTGATCTCCTATCATTTCACCTGGGACTCCAAGAACTCTAAAATCCACTCTAATATTTAAAACATTGTCACTCTGTTACACTTGGTGCTGTCTTTTGAGATAGGTCTCAAAGAATGTAGATAGAGTATATCTGCAAAGTTCATTTTAGTATTTTTAGAAAAGTATTTTTTATTTATTTGTTTGCAAAAGAGGGAATGTAGGCATGTCATTATCTCTTGCCAAATGAACTCCAGATGCGTGGGGCACTTTGTGCATCTTATATTACACGGGTTACCGAGAATTAAACCGGGCCAGCAGGCTCTGCAAGCAAGCACCATTAACCACTGAACCATTTCTCCAGTCATCCAACCCTCATTTTAATTTTTTTTAAACTGTGGTTAAAAATTTACTTAACACAAAAGGTGACATCATAACTCTCTCCAGTCCAGTAGTGTTAAATGTATTCGCAGTGTAATAGAACAAATGATCTGAAGTTTTCCTACAAATATGAAACTTAATTCTCATTAATCTGTAGCCCCATTCCCTCATCCCTGGGGACACCCATTCTGCTTTCCGTGAATTTGACAGCTTGACATATTTCACCTATGTGGAATCATAGAATGTTTGTCTTTTTGTTACTCCCTCATTTCTCTGAGCATGATGTCCACAAGGTTCATCCATGTTGTAGCATGTCAGTGCTTTTTTTGAACATCCAGTTTGATTTTTGTATTTTGATGATGTGAAACTTATGCACACTTAGTAGGAATCATACTGCAAATGTCATATTTTGATCGTTTCCTCTGCTAGCCATTCCCAGTAGTTTGACTTTCATATTCAAGATATACTGGGCTAAACTGTGGTGTTTGGTAACTTAGATGTATTGAATATGCTTTCAATTTATAGCATTTTCAAACTATGATGGCTTTATGGAGGCATAACCTCATTCTAAATTGAAGAATAGGTATATATACGCATGCAAATGTATCTACATAGTCATGTTTTCTTTATCTGTTCATCCATCAGTGGCTATTGGGGTGAATAACTGCTAAGCTATCTTGAAAATTGCTGCTCTTTGAGAACTTGCTTTCAATTTTCTTGCATATTTATCCAAAAATGGGATTCCTCATTACATGGTAACACTGTCTCCAACATTTTGAGGAGCCTCCATGCTATTTTTCAGAAAAAAAAATACCATTTTCAGTCTCACTAAGGTTATGCAGTAGATTGCATACCTCCATGTTCTGTCTGACTTTATCTGTTACCTTTTAAACCTAGCCAACTCATCATTCAAGTGGCATGCCATGCACAGAGCATTAGTAGATGGCTAGGGAAGGTGGGCGTCCTAGAGTGGCTGTCAGTCATATAATGCCTGAAGGGTTTTTCATGTAAAAAAAAAAAAAAAAGCCTGGGCTGGAGAGAGGTTGCTTAGTAATTAAGGCAGTTTTTGGCAAAGCCAAAGGGACCAGGTTCAATTACATTCCCCAGTACCCATGTAAAGCCAGGTGCCAAAAGTGGCCCATGTGTCTGGACTTCGTTTGCAGTGGCTAGAAGCACAGGTGTGCCTATGTTTTCTCTCTATCTCCCTCTTTCTGTCTTTCTACCTCTCTCTCTCTCTCTCTCTCTCTCTCTCTCCAATGAGTGAATAAATAAAATATTTTTTAAAAACCTGCTGCAAATGAGGAAGCAGAGAAAAGTGAAAAGGTACTGGAAGTGGGTTCTCAAGAAGCCACCTAACTTTGAGGACAATAGTCAGTGGACAAAGTATAGGACATGCAGCTTGAATGCTAGACTGGAAAAACCCTAAATATTCCCTCCAGGTAGTCTCCTAGTTGACACCTGTGATATATGTATTATTAGAAAAGCTAGTGGTTTGAAATTCTTCCAAAATCAGGCTAATTTAGCCTCCCCCGCAAAGACATACAGACTCATTATATTATGGGTCAAGAGGTTCTAAGAGTTGCGCCAAAAGAATCTCCCTAAGTTGTGCTAGGAATGATTCAGAATCTAGCCAGAACTTCTGTCTTCCAGAGTTTGAGATGCTTGTTAATGTCCATAATGTGATAAAAAATAACAAGCCTCCTTTTATTTTGCTTGCTTAGAAAGGTTTGCTTTATTGGCATTCCCCATATATAAAATCATGTGTAGCTGTTTTCAGCCCATAAGCAACTACTTCTCATGTTGGATACTATAGACTGATGATTCCTTCCATTTGTGTACATCTTTATATGGCACAGGTTTATTGCAAACAATCTCGTGACCATAACTGATCTCCTGCACTGCAATCATCTAGCTTAGGGTTTAATGCTAGGGATACATTTCCACAAAGACTTGGCTCAAAATCACCACATCTCATTTAATGGGGATGATCACTACAGGCTTTACAGCTGCTTCAGAAGGCTACTACTTGTGGTTGGAACGAATGAGTTAAAGTAAAAACTTCATACATAGAATGTGAAAGAGTAATCTTCCTGTCTAATTATCTTTACTGGAAGAGCTTTTGTGATGTCCTCACTATCAAGAAACCCTCCCAAACCTCACACATACATGTACACATGCATACATACCCGCACACATGCACATGTGCACACACGCACACAAGCCCTGCTAACTTCAAGCGGGGTGATGGTTCTTCTCAATTTGCTGTTTATTGAGTTACATCAACTGTGGAAATAAAGTATGTCACATAATCAAATGTTACCAGATAAAAAATGAGTTTGCCACCTGCTGCTTTCACCCACCCATCTGGCAGATAAAAGAAACTGAATTTGCTTAAAAAAATTCTGCTGGCTTCTTGTTTTAATTTTTCTTGAAGAATTTCAATATGTCAGGGTCAGAACACAGCTGTACTTAGTAGTGAAAAGTCCATCACTGTTATTAATTAAAAAAAAGCCTTGTATATGAAAAAACTCCATTTTATAAGATAAACTTCCTGTTTACTGGCAAGCTCATGTTTTACATCAGAATTGATGATGCATTCAACTTCATGCTGCTGGCCTGAAGAGCTGGCTAATTAGACATTTTTGAAAACTGAAACATCAAATAAAAAATGTTTAGTTTGTCATTTAGGCTGAGCTCTTACTTCATTTTCACTCTGTTTTTTTTTTTTTTTTACTCTTTTTTTTTTCCCATGAATCTTCAAGTGAAGAGAAAAAGAAATTACCTTTGAAATTATTTGCAGAGCTCTATTTCTATTACCTGCAGTGACCTCCTCCTACTGATTTTTCAGTAGCCTCAATGTGTTCTGTACCAATAGCATCTTGGAATTTGTAGGCAACTGGGGATTTCTAACTTTGGATATTTAAGGATATATTGCATTAATTTATTTCATCATTACTCATTTTATTCATTCCATACATTACTATGGATAACACTGTATGCCAGACACACATGATAGGCACAGAGGATACCTTATTGATAAAAGGTAAACACTGCCTCTCCCTTAGAGAGCTTATGAGATAACTGGGAAGAAATAAAAAAAAATTCAAAATCTTTATATGCATTAGCCATACTAAGATCTGAGGCAAAGTGAAAATTCATATCAAAAGAAATATTTCTCATTTATTTTATTGCCTTCAACCACTATACTTTTTAAAAGTATTTATTGAAGGTGATTAAATTTAATATCTGATGACAAGACCTATCAAAGCATATGAGTAGGACAAGGAAGCTCATTATAATTTTCAAATTATATTTTTCATTGTGATTTATTGGGGGAGTTTTTAAAACTGTAAATTATACTTTTCTGCATTTGAAATTGAGTTCTTAATTAATTTAGCTAATTACACTTTATCTCACCACAACTAGTGCTAATACTACCCACTGAACTCTGCAAGGTTAAAAAATTCTTACTTATGTTTGTATCTTGACTAAAGGAGACACTATGAAAAATTAAGACTAGAATGAATGCATAGATGAATGAATAAATGAATGAGCAGATCTTGGACCTTGGTAAATACCACATGAATGTATCTACCCCTTGGTTACTCAATGAAATGTGAAAGCACATTGGCAAGTGCTTTTATGGAAGGGTAAGGTGCGTTTGGTGTTTTGTAGAGCACAGAGATGGCATATTCCCTAAGCTTTCCAGTTATTACTATGCTGTGATTGAAGGCATTGTCCTGGGCCTATTTGAAATGGGTAAACAACCATGTCTGTTTAAACAAAGCCAAACTCCAGGTGACTTATAATAAAAGGTTGTTTACAAATCAGAGGCATCACATGCAATTGTAATCCTGTTTGAACCGTTGCTTAACTCTACAGTGTCCAAGGAGAACTGGTCGACTGTAGACAGGTGGTTTAGCTACAGAGGAAGTCTTAGACCATCTCATGCAATTTTATGTCTGCAAAATAGCCTAGTAGCAAATCCATGTAGGGTACAAAATGCCAGGAACTTTACCTATAGATGCAGAGAAAGCTTTGCATCCGGTGTATTTAGTGTTCCCTGCCAACACCGTGTTAGGTTGAATTGGTCAGAAACAATCCGTGCTATGCCCAGATTAGGAGGGCTGTGGTGAAAGGGAAGGTTTATCCCCTCCTCAAATGAAAATGAAGTCATAGTACATCCACTGAGTGAGATGGCACAGGAGTCGAATGTCAAATGAAGCTAGAAGTTTTTTTTATTTTTTTTTATTTTTTATTTTTTTGGTTTTTTGAGGTAGGGTCTCACTCTAGCCCAGGCATACCTGGAATTCACTATGTAGTCTCAGGGTGGCCTCGAACTCACAGCGATCCTCCTACCTCTGCCTCCCGAGTGCTGGGATTAAAGGCGTGCGCCACCACGCCCGGCAGCTAGAAGTTTTAATTCTCCATTGTGGTGTTAACAAAGAATGCTTGGATTGGTTTACTTGAAGCGCTAAATTAAGACAAAAGCCTTGGTGTTGATTCTTGTTTCGTCTGCTTTAATTTGTTATTCCACGTATTTGTAAGAGAATCATTATGCTCAATAAAGATTTCAAGTGAAACTTCCGTTGTATTTATTGTTAACATATTGATCAAGTGAACCGGAAGTTCAAACCTGTCCACTCATTCATCTATTTGGCACATGCTGCGTAGAAGACATTCATTGTTCATTTTCATCATTCTGTTAAGCCTGTGCTAACAGGTCTTTCATCTAAGCATACTTTTGCTTTAAATTTCTAAGGGGCCATTGGTTAATAGCACAATTTACCAGGTGCACTGTACAAACAGTTTCCAACCCCCCTTCAGACCAGTCATCAGCTTGATTAATTAATTTAATCAAACACTTCAGTGTGACAGTTCATCTTAATTAGCTAATAATATTCTATTTCTCTGCACTCTGGGGACCAAGATATTTTTGTTATGTGCAGTAACAGAGTTTCCATATTGCCTTACCCTTCTAGAAAGCCCAATTTGAGCATGAAATATCTTCAATGCATGGCTGTGTTTAGGGAAGTTATCGAAATATTGAGATGTGGTATATCTGTTGGCGTTAGATCTTTCTCTTGAGATGGGCCTTTGAAGGGTACACCCAATTCTTGTTTGTTTGTTTGTTTATTTGTTTATTTGAGAGCAACAGAGAAAAGGAAGCAGAGAGAGAGAGAAAGAATGGGCAAGCCAGAGCTTCCAGCCTCTGTAAATGAACTCCAGATGTGTGCGCCCCCTTGTGCATCTGGCTAACGTGGGTCCTCGGGAGTTGAGCCTTGAACCAGGGTCCTTAGGCTTCATAGGCAAGTACTTAACAGCTAAGCCATCTCTCCAGCCCCCAATTCTGGGTTTCTGCCTGGCCTACAGGCTGCTTGTTCCAGACAGTGTGTGAGAAGTCACCGTCATCCTGGCATGCCTTCTCCACCAGGATGGACTGTGTTCTGTAAAACTTAGTTAAAGTAACCTCTCCTTCAACTTTCTAGGTCAGAAATTTTGTTCACCACAACTAGAAGTACGTACTATACTATCCAAGTGTGTGTGTGTGTGTGTGTGTGTGTGTGTGTGTGTGTGATGTGGGCTACAAGATATGCTCTCTACTGAGAGTGAGACAGGAAAATAGTGTATCATACATGACACCTGGGATCAGGAATACAGGCTCAATGCTAGTCTCATTGCTAGAGCCATTACACCTTCTATGATGTGGTCTGGATGCTCCAAACTCTTCTGCAGAGAAACTTACTAGATTTCTATTGAGATGTGGACATACGATTCTACTTTCAGAACAGTATGATTCATGTAGGCAGAAATGTCACCAGTCACTGGCCTTCTGCTTGGGACTGCAATCCTATGAATGGAGCTGGTAATTGTTTTCTCCTGATCATAAGTGAAGAATGCATTTTGGGAATTTCAAAGCTACTGGTAAGTTAAGAATCCAGAAAGTCTTCCCTGTGTTTCTATTCAGCATTCTTCCTTAATAGCCCACTGATTTATTTGGCCATCTTGCCTTTCTAAGATGTCATTTAGATGAGTTTTCCCTTCACTAATGCCTCTCAGGGTTGATTTTACATACTCAGTGCTAGTGATCTCATTTTAATTACATGGGCCTTTGTTTTTCTTTCTCCTTTTTAATAAGGCTGCACTGAGGAACTCTCCTTTCTGGCCCTAATCAGGCTGTCAGATCAATTAGGGTAATTGACAGCAGGTTTATCACATTCCTTAATCAACAGTGTAGCCATTTTATTAGAGCAAAACAATCCCCAGATGACTTGGAGAAAGAAAAACTAAAAGATGATTCAGTTCATGTAAATAGTGAGGGAAGGAAAAGCCACCTGAACTGTGAAGAGCACGGCCAGGGGCCTTCACGTCTGATGCCATGGAGGACGGAGTGGCGGTCCCCGGAAGTCAGTGTGCGTCAGAATCATCTACAGTAATTTTTTTAAGGATGCAAACTGCTATACTGCTCCATTTCATTAACTTCAGTAGGTAGTGAAACCCAAAAGTAACTTTATTTGCAGCCTCTCCCCACCTAACCAATGATTTTTTCTACAAGATGGTCCATCACCTATTGTGTTTCCAGCATCAATGTTATTGGGAAAGCAGGTTGTCCTAATATCAGGTCATGGTGAGGGTTGTACTTCATATACTTTGATGGGTACACACTTGCCCTGGAGCCCTTTGTCTCATGGACAGTGTGTGCTGTGAGGTTCTCTGTTAACAAGCTCCCTGGCGATGTCGACCAGTGCTGCTGGTCAGTGTGCTCTCTTTCAAGCTGCGCTGTTTTCCTAGGTCCCCTTGTGCCATGGTGAATGGACAGGTGGCAGGGACAGTGGCCAGGTTGTCCATTTAGAGCTACTAACTGTTATGAAGTTTTCTGCCAATGTCTGGGCTGCCTGGGGTATAAGTGAACAGCATGTTTCAGCTTACTATCAGAGGAAACAACACGTGTTCCCCATAATTCTCTGATGTATAGAAAAGTACCTAATTTCTGAATGTATGACACAAGGATGAAGTCTATCTTTTTTTTAATTTTTTTGTTTATTTAATTTATTTATTTATTTGAGAGCAACAGAGAGAAAGAGGCAGAGAGAGAGAGAGAGAATGGGCACACCAGGGCCTTCAGCCACCGCAAATGCACTCCAGACACACGCGCCCCCTTGTGCGGCTGGCTAACGTGGGTCCTGGGGAATCGAGCCTCAAACTGGGGTCCTTAGGCTTCACAGGCAAGCGCTTAATAGCTAAGGCATCTCTCCAGCCCGAAAGTCTATCTTTTAAAAATAACTTCCTCTTCCTCAGGAGAAGTGGTTATGGGAAGGACGTTAATGTTAGTAAATAAATATCTCCTAGTTCTTATTGAATGTAAGCCTTGTTAGAAACTGTTTTAAGGTCTTACAATTTAAAATTCTTAAAGATGACCAAGATGACTTTACATTACTGATTATTTAATTTATGGACCTAAGCTCTGTCCCACTCCTGCAGTGACTGGCGCACTGGCTTGAGCAAGGGCCAGGATGTGGGCTTCGTTACTGTGAAGCGCTCTTAATCTATTTGAGAAGATAAGACATGGTCTCATGCTTGATCTTTTTGTTTGTACTTTTTCTCTTGATATGCATTTAGGATATTCGGGGCAGTGCAGAAGAGGTTATTTCAATTTGAGAAGGCTGTTAGAGTGACACTGAAATTGATCATGGAAGAAAACCCTGCAAGAGCAACAGAACAAAATGTTACTACTGACATTTGATGTAATGTAACCAAGGTTAACTGATTTTCCGAGTGGAACTAGGATTGAAGACTTTTGTTCAAGAGTCATATATTGATAATCTTCCAGGTATTCAGATGTTTCCAGATATTCAGCAAGACCACTCACCATATATCACATGATAAATACGACATGCCTGCTTCTTTCTTTATGTGACCCATAGTTTTGCTGTGTTGGCTTTCAGGTATTTCCATGATGAAAAATATATTTTATAATAAATTTGTTAACCTTAAGGTCCCACCCAAGATACAGTCTAATTGTTTAGGAGGCCTTGGTCAGTTTCATCATGTTAAGGATGCCCCATAGATAAAGGGACATAGATTTGAACAATTTCTTAGGCCACTGATATCTTATTTTTTCCTTTCCATCCATTGTTTATTATATATGCTACATCAAAGCACCTTCTCAAGAATCGAAGTCATCTGTGTTCCATGGGTTTTCTTTTACATAGCCAGAGTATATTCTCAGATTCTATTATACTGAGCCCTATGACTTCACGGGAGCAGCTCTATTCATATTTATGCTTGACAAAGCTAAAGTCTTAAGAATTGGGGAGTGGTAGTGAGTTGGCATTAGAGGGAAGAGTAGAAAGCCTGCCTGGGCATACAGCTTGCAGCTTTTTCTATATAGCTACTCCCTCATCCAATAGAATCCATCTATTCCTATGTAAGGTACAGGAAACAGATGACAGGCTATATTAAGAAGCTGTGTGTCCGGCTGGATGAAAGTTATCATCATTTAAACATTAGCGACTTTAGCTTTAACTCTCTAATGTACCCAGTAATAGAGCTAATTTCTTCCTTTGGAGAGACTCTATTGCTGCCAAATGAACGACTATTTTGTAAGCAAATTATTTGTCCCACCAACAATAATTGTCACTTTGTGAAAGTCTACTATGTGTAGATCTCTTTATATCTGTTATATTTATATTTTCTGTATCATGAATCTGTGTTAAATTGATTATTTCTTTTTTCTTTTGTATAATGTTTTAATCCACCTAATATGACTGAAAGTCAAATATATTTTCCAGTTTGATTTCTGATTTTTACCACATGTCATGAAACAAATTATTGTTGAGTTCAAATTATATTATGCTAAATAGTATAAATTAACATATTCCTGATTTCATCTTCATTTCAACTTAATTCATGGTTTTAACCATTCATTCAATGTGCTTAAAATTAATGTAACTATTATAGTTTTGATAAGTTGTTAATAGTAATATTTGCCGTGTGCATTTGTGCATTTGTGTGTGTGTGCATGTGTGCACATCCAGGGGTTGATGTCCAGTCTCTTCCTCAGTCTCTCTCCACCTAAAGCTCATGGATTCAACTACAGTAATCCACAGTGCTGGCACATATCAGTGTCTCTTGCTCATACCATCATGCCAAGCATTTTGCATGGGTACTAGGGATATGAGTTCAGGTTCTCATACCTGTTTTAGGAGAAATTTACTCTCTATATCTTCCCATCCATAACTACTTCATACTAATCAGTGCTAATGCTATCTTATATTATTAATGTGTGTCCACTGGTACTCCATTGGTATTTGGAAGTCTGTAACACCTATTATGACAGATACTTATACTTAGTTCCAGAAGCCATGGGCTATCATATATGAACACTGTATCCCTCATTTTTGCAAAATCTTTTCATCTTAATGCCAAGAATTTTTCTGGAAACATGGTGTGTTAATAAATAACTGTTGGTTACTGACTCTAATTACTCCAGTTCTTGTTTTTCTCAGTTATTTTTAAGGTCTAATAAATTAGAGCTTCTGATTTATATACTTTAGCCATAGGTCAGTTCATTTAAATTTACTTATATTTTATGACAGTAAGTTATAAGTTCTGGAAAGAACTTGCATCTCCTACATAGTCTTTTTATATACCTAAAATGTGGTGCAATTCATTTTCTTTTAATGACTGATGTCTGAATGGAAGGTCTTCATGGTCTTTAATAGCATCCATCCTTCTTTCATGACCACCCTGGTAAGGTTTAGTTGCAATGAGCTGCACAGAATAGTAATCACAGGGTGCTTAGGAAAGACAGCCTCATCAATAATTGTGGGGCAGCTCAGTTAACATTGGCACTCAAACTGGGATGAGGTGTGTGTATGTGTGTGTGTGTGTGTGTGTGTGTGTGTGTGTGTGTGTGTGATGTCTGAGTCTAATAACTTCTAAGGAAAATTACCCCACTCACTATCACAGCTATATCTTCCAGTACACTAGTAGATCACACATATATGATGCTGCCAGTATCCTTGCTTCCTGTTCCCTGAGTCTACCTGTCCCTTCACTTTTCCTCAGTGGAACTCAGTGATAGACCTGTGAGCTGCTGCCCTTTAAAACGTACATTTAATAAAATAATTTACATATGATGTAGCAAATTATAAAACAGAAGCCAAAGAAAAATGTGATTACTATAGTACTATGTCTATACCTGTCTAAAGTGATGTTTCATATCATCTTTCAGGTTTCATAAAGCTTTCCCCAGACCAAAACAAAATAGATGTTATACTTTTTATGACACACACTGTCTTCAGCCTAACATGAAGCCATGATATACCATACTTTGCTGTTGATAACTTTGTGTTAATATACCATAATGAGGTGATCTCTTACCTCTAATGAGAATCACAGACTACAATAAAGTCTTCAGACCACATCTGAGCATGGTATACAAGCCAATCATCCCAGTCCTGTAGAGATTTAGGCAAGAAGATCAAGCTCAAAGACATCCTAGAGTACATAGGAAGACCCATTTTCAAATGTATATAAATCAATAAGACTTCCCTTCATTTGTTTCATACACACTAGGTACAAAAATCCTCACCATACTGATTTTAAATTTTCCAGTAACATGGGGCATTGTTTTTTGTTTGTTTGTTTGTTTTCTATTACCATTATGAGATAGCTTTTTAGTAAGTGCAAAATTAACTAACTCTTGAATAAAGTATTCATGTTTTTTTTAATTATAGACATATTTAGTATGTAAATAGCACATGTTGGCACTACCCTTACCTTCATTCCCCCCACCCTGCAAAGGGACCCTCCTCGTTGGGGATGCCAGTTATCCCCATGGGGATTGTGGATCATGCATTGAGGGGGTAGCCATCAGTTATGGGGAAGAGGCATTGTCTCTGTGCATAATGAACCAACTTGTGGTTCTAACAATCTTTCTGTCCACCTCTTCCGTGAATTCCCTTAAGCCATGTTGGATTCGTTTTAGGTCTACTTCTGTAATGGGCTCTCAGGAGCCTCTGGGTCTCTGGTTTCGTAGGAGTTGAGTGTCCTCAGTGTCTATCTTCTTCACCTTTGTGCTTTCACTGAGAAAGCAGCACTCTTTCTCATTTCCCCAATTTCTTTATGGTTTCAGCTGGGGCCCTGGTGAAGTGCGATGGGCTCTTTCTCTCCTCAGGTCCTGCTTCAAAAAACTCTCATTTGTTATTTTGTTTTGGTGTTTTTCCTAATTGACAACCACTTGGATTTCAGAGTTGAAAGTGTTTATGCTTTAGACAAGTGGAGGTAAACCTAATTTGTCTGACGTGGGCTTTAACTGACAAATGTTAGACATTGACCTTTTCAACAAAAATTTACTCAGAAGTCGCAAGTAAAGCTCTGCTTTAAGCTAAATTTGTCACTGAGACATGATTAAATTCTCTTAAATGCAGATCAATTACACATATTAGTGATGGGAATTGGAAACCCCTAAATGGCACCCATAAATATATATCTTTAAGAAAATGAGAATGTGAAGTCAAGGTGTCTCATATGTGTATAAGGGAAATCTTTCCTAAATATAAGATGAAGAGATCTTTATATTTCCAGAGAAAGATGTGTATAGCTGAGATATCATGTTACCTCAGAATTCCATCTGGAAGAAAGTTCCTTCTACAGTAGGATTTGGATATTCAGAAAGCTTTTATGATGGAGCTAAATGCCTCATTATTTTTATATCACTGAAATTAGTGTAAAATTGTGTTTAGAATGAGAGAAAGAATGAAGGAGAGAGGGAAAGAGTGAGTACAGGAAAAAAGGAATAAGTTTTGACAACTTCTCTAGATGTAAAGTAGCCCACAGAAATACTGAGAACGAGCAGTGTTCTTGAGATGTAGTGTGGTCTGAGAAATGACTGATATTCTCAGCAGGGAAAATACCAATTTATTGGCTCAGCACTCCAGCTATGGTCTATCAGGAAGTTTGAACAAGGCTTGGGGCCTTAATTACAGAGGCCAACATATAAAAAAAAGTGAATAGGACAGGTTCTTCCTGCTGTGCCACTGTGTTTTCAGTCAACTTACCTGTGTAAGGTCGGGTGCATTTTCATTTTCTTTACCCTGGTAAGTCTGAGAAGCTAAAATCAAAGAAATGAGTATGGCTGAAAGTAGAGAGATAATCAAGACCGTGGGTTAATAGATTTGTTTATTTTATAAGTGATTTTACACATTAGCTTCTATGTCCCTCTTCCGGTCTTTTAGCATGGCATAGAATCTGCAAGATAAAGGAGGTGTGAATACCTTTTGAAAGGATTAAAAGAAAAGACTATGAAGGTGTTTTTAGCATTGCTGATAACATATTCTAACTCAGGAGTCCTTTCCCTCACTAAGAGGCACTTTTAAGTATTATAACATGCTTATGCAGATTAGTTCTGTATCTTAGGTTGGCAGTAAGTGGTTCTTATCAAATCAAGTCGAATTGAAAGGCATCTGGTTGCTCAGAAATGTCAGTGGATTTCTATACATGACGAGGAAAAGGCTGGATGATAACTCCACAGATGCTTGAGGTATTTGGGATTGATCCCTTTTTCTGAGTCATTCCACATCCATCTCTACATATTATAGGGCTTTTGTGGTTCAGGTAAAATAAAATCTAATAGGTATGTGGCAATAATCATTCAGTACAATCAGAAAGAAATTTGATTTTATGAATATGTTAGTAGGCTTGTGTGTGTGAGAGAGAAAGATCTCAAGGTAAAATTAGTACTAGGGGGTCATCAATATAAAAATATCCATCTAAAGAACTTGGACTAGTGTCAGTAAACCCTGGTTGGATTATATACACCACTTGTATTTATAAATAAAGAGTCATTGGAACACTGCTGCAATCACCTGTTTACATATTGCCCATTGCTACCTTTATTATTTAACAGCGGAGTTGCATAATTGCAAGCAGATAGCCCAATGCCCACAAAGCTAAACATATTTAGAATCTGACCCTTTATAGAAAAAGAAATAAAACAAAAACAAAAACAAAAACAGTTTGCAAAATGCGGGTGTAAACTATCTTCCCAACTGTATGCCAGATTCCAGTGGGTTGAACCTGGAGAGCCACAAGCCTTTCTGAAGGTATCTTGTTGAAGAGGAGAGGGAGTGATACACTGACAGGCTGAAGCAACTGTGACAGGCGCACAAAGGGTGCAGGCATTCATTGCCTCCTATGAGCAGACAAAAGCAGTAGGGACTTCCACCACTCTCTAGGTGCACTTGCCCTCACAGGTTCAAGACAGCAGTTGTGTTCGTCTTCTTTCCATTTCTGTGACAACATCTTCGTACTTGTTTTTCTGCTTCCTATATTTTATGGGCCTATGGAATACAGAAGAGTGGTTTATCGCATGTTGAGTATTCAGCAATATCAAATATGAAATAGTATCATGAGGATAACAATGTACAAGGGATAAGCTAGATACAAGGTTAAGAACTTTAGTCTGATGATGGTGGCTCAATGGGGAGGGTTGCTATTTGACTAATCTTCTTAGCTTTCTCTGTTAAGCACACTGGTTTGTAACTACATTAGCTATGTCATTTCAATTTCCTCTCCTCTCTATGAAAACATGTTGAGGGCAGATAATAGGTTTAAGTTTCATTTGGTGGGATATGAAGAAGGTATTCTTGGTAAATGTGATATTGCTGGAACAAATGACTAGAAGATGTTAATAAATTTCCTTTTCTGGCCTTTAAAAAAATAATGGTTTCAGCTGGGGCCCTGGTGAGGTACGATGGTATGATTTTCTCCTCAGGTTCTGTGTCAATCTGAAAAAGAGAAGCAGGGGCTGGAGAGATGGCTTAGTGGTTAAGCACTTGCCTGTGAAGCCTAAGGACCCTGATCCAAGGCTCAATTCTTCAGGACCCACGTTAGCCAGATGCACAAGGGGGCACATGTGTCTGGAGTTCGTTTGCAGTGGCTGGAAGCCCTGGTGTGCCCATTCTCTCTCTCTCTCTCTCTCTCTCTCTCTCTCTTTATCTGTCTCTTTTTCTCTCTGTTACTCTCAAGTAAATAAATGAACAAAAAATATTTTTAAAAAATTAAAAAAATAAAATAAAATAAAAAGAGACTCAGGTTCTCCAATGGAGAATGAAGTTAGCATAATTGGGGAAATGAGCAAGAGTCCTGCTTTCTTGGTGAACATAGTACCAGCACAAGGGTGAAGGAGATAGACACAGAGAGCACTCAATTCCTACCAAACCAGATATCCAGAGACACAGAGGCTCCCAACACCTCATCACTGAAGGAGACTTAAAATGACCCTAACATGGCTCAGGGAAATTCACAGAATGGGGGGGGGGCAGAAAGATTGTTAGAGCCACAAGTTGCGGTGATGTCTACCCCCATAATGCATGACTCAAAATCCCCAATGAGGAGGGTCTCTGTGGAGGGGGGAGGACAGGGAAGAGGCTGACAATGGTACCAACATGGCTGTTTACACATTGATTATATACAAAACTAATAAAGAAAAAAATCATAATAAAAGACAAAAATTGGGCTGGAGAGATGGCTTAGCAGTTGAGGTGCTTGCCTACAAAGTCAAAGTTTAGATTTCCAGGTACTGACATAGAGCCAGATACACAAGGTGGTGCATGCATCTGGAGTTCATTTGCAGTGTCTAGAGGCCCTGGCATGCTCATTCTCTCTCTCCTTCTCTATCTGCCTCTTTCTCTCTTAAATAAAAGAAAAAAAAATATTTTAATAAGAAAAAAAATAGTGGGATACAAGTTGTCCTCTGTGAAATGATTAACAACCAGGGATTGGATTGGTCAATATGAATGGATTTATTACCCCTGGAACTTTTGTATGTAATAGAGAGCAGACACAGTAGATGTTTATTAAACAGTTCCTATGTGCAAACTTTATGATAGTTCTTTTTCTCATTAACATTCTCCTAGGTTTGAAGGACTGCTCTTCCCATTTGAAGAGAAACACACTAAATCTTAAAAAAAAAAAGATAGAGAAGTTTCATTATTTCACACTGAGACTACAAATTCCAAGGTTCTTATGCAGGTCTACTGTCCCCAAAGATCAAGGGTCTTTATAAAAATATTTTATTTATTTGAGAGAGAGAGAGGGAGAGAGAGAGAGAGAGAGAGAGAGAGAAAGTGAGAGAGGGAGAGAGAGACAGAAAGAGAGAGGCAGAAAATTGGCATGCCAGGGCCTCTAGCCACTGCAAACGAGCTCCAGACGCATGTGCTATTTGTGCATCTGGTTCACATGGGTCCTGGGGAATTGAACCTGGGTCCTTTGGCCTTCAGGCAAGCACCTTAACTTCTAAGTCATTTCTCCACCCCCCAAAGACCTTCTCATTGGACCCTGTCCCTTTCTGTTTGAAAGCAGATTTCCCCTTTGTCAAGTGTTTTTAATGGATTTATTGTATATTTAAAACTGATGTCATCATTTGGTTCTTTGGTAGAAGCTGGTGCCAAACACTTTACAACAAACTTGCTCTAATATTTTTGGTTCATTTTATTTTTTTTTCATTTTTAATGCATTTGTTCTTTGTTCTACAGCATTTCTAGCATTGTTCACACATTTTTTTTACCTAAACCTTTTCTCAAAATAGATTGCTCCAAATGTAAAGCTTATTAAATTACAGATGTCTAAAATCTTTCATGACCCATTGCATTAAAACCTGTAGGAGGAAAAAATAATATCAAGTATTTGAGCTTTTAGCAGATTTAATCCTCATTCCAATCTCCATAAACATTAGGCAGATTTTTCTTTAGGGAGCTATCCTGCTAATGCCTACAATTGATATTATATTTGGGAACACAACTGAGAAATGCTTCCCCAGATATGTTGTAGATATTTTATTTTCCCAAGTGTGTGTGTATGTGTGTTTTCATGTGTGTGAATGTGGCATTAGTGTGCCACAGGGCACGTGTGGAGGTTAGAGGACAACTTTCAGGTATCGCTCCTTATCTTTCACCAAGTTTAAGGCAAGGACTCTCTCGGTGCACCACTGTTTGCCCACTCCGCTGGCCCACAAGCTCCTTGCAGTGTCTCCTATTTCCACCACTCTTCTTGCTATAGGCACAGTGGGATTAGAGACACTAGTGCTAGAACCTCAGGCTATATGTGAAATAAGGGGTGAGACTCGTGCTTGCCCAGCAAGTGCTTTTTTTCAATGCACCATCTTCCAGTCCCTGATATTTTCCTTTATTAATACCAAAAAATATTAATTCATGGTTCTTTAGCTCCAAAGCCTGTCTTTTATCACACTATTTTTAAAGGTGACATACCTGAGGTAAACTAAATTCCTATGATATTGTCAGGAAGAACTGAACTCCTGGGTTATCACAAGTGTAATGGAATTCCCCTGCACAAATTTATTTTAGGTTAGAATTGGAGTTTAGTGGATAACTGAGGACAGTGCCACACTTTGCATTCCAGCCGCCCTAACCTTCACTTGTGCAGGTGAGTCTGTCATCATCAGCCTCATTAGAGTCAATGTCTCACACGAACTGCGTTTAGTCCCTGTCGCTGTTAACAAATCACCACTCACTTAGCATCCACAGGTAACCTTACTTTCCTAGAGGTCAGAACTTCAGGCAAAAACAGTTCACTGTGTAGGTCTTCCAAAGGCTGACATAGTCTCGTGTACTCTGATGCTGACATACTTGGGCACCTGTGTGTCGTTCCTCTGCCACCCACTGGGAATCTTTGACACACTGTCCACATTACTGGCCGTTTTTCATCTGGGAAGCAGCCGGGGAAGACAGTCCCTTGAGTGCTTGCAGTGGCATTAATCTCCGACAATGTGCTTTCATTTTACTTCCTGTAAAAATCCATCTCTAGATCCTGTGCTTGACCTGAGGTTAGATGTCAGGGGAACAGAATACTGATTCTCATTTCACAACACAATTGTTGCCATAAATAGCTTGTTTTATAACCCAGTAGATACAAGGTGTGTGTAGTGATGGATGAGCTCCTGCTGATTAAAAAAGAAAGAAAAAAGTCCATAACTTTCGAATCGTAGTCCAAGTTGAAGTCAATGGCAATAATAAAGCATAACTAATACGCTGCTGAATTATTCATGCTGAGTGTAAGGAATATCCTCAATGTCAGAGTGGCCACCTCCTTAGCGGGGGTCCCTAGCCAGCTGTCTCGGGATTGCCAAGTTCAGAGTGAGAAGGAAGACATGGGCACTGAATCTGGGTTATGCTAATGCAGAACTTAAGCTGAAGACATTCCTTTAAGTTACAATGAGAAATTGGTATAAATAAAACATAGAAATTGTTAGGGTTTATAAATAGAAGTGATTGTAAGTGGGATTATCGTTATTTTCTAACTCTGCGCGTATGGATACATCTAGCACAGGAGCATAGCTGGCATCAGTCCCTAGTCTGACACGTCATCATCACTACCTGACTCGCTTTTCTGCTTCAGCCGCTCAGTGATCTTCTCATAATGGCCAAAGTAGACTCCTTTAAAAATAATGTTGATTCCAAATATGCTATCATTTCTTCCTATATCTTACCAATTAATCTAAACCCTTAGTCCTATATAGGAAAACCTAGCCCTATCCTGCCTCATTCGGACCTTTACCCTCCAAGCTCTGAGCATGTGGCTGCCTTGTGGGTGGTTCCTCAAATGTACTGGGAGACCTTGGTGCTCTTGATTCCTTGTGTGGATGCACAGTCACACCCCCCCTCAGAGGACGGCTTCTGCTCTGATGCAGTCTCCAAGGCCATGCAGGGTAGCTTACCACACCGTCATTCTTAAGGCAGCACTGGTGTCATTTCCATTGAATACTTCTTCAAGCAGCAATGCCAACAGTTCTACTGTGGTACCTGTTTCTTCTGCTAAGACTCAGACTCCAGACAGTAGAATCATTGCTTATTTTACTTTATTTTTTTTTTTATCCACAATACCCAGAGCTTTGCTTTTTCTGTGTTGTCTTTTATTTCTCTGTTTCGCTGAATGATAAGTCTCATGTACAAACTTCATCGTATGAAAGTCTCATTCCCCTCTTCCCTTTATGTACACTTTTACCACTTTAATAGACTGGAAGCTCTGTTTTCTTTGCCTAGTATGTGACTCTAAGGCTTCCCTGGTGTGATTCATTGTCCTCACTTAACATGAGGAAGCAAGACCATCCTATCGTGCTGTGGATGTTACAGAGAAAAGAATCACTTCAGACGCAGTGTTTAGTACTTTTCCATAGGTCAGAGATTTTTGTGATTATTAAAATGTCTTGACTCTTAGATACAGTAAGCTCACTGTACAGTAAATATTTATAAAGGGCTCTGTATTGACTAAGTGTTTCACGTCAGGTTGATCAGTGATTCCTCCCCAGATACCTGATAAGGTCAATCAGCATTATTAAAGCATATTGCAAAGAGGTTGGGAAAGTTGCCCAAGGTGACTGAGCAGGTCATTGGCACAGCCTGCACTGGCGACTTCAGAGCCTGCTATTGTGACAAGCCCTGGCACCAACTCTTTTTGGAAGGGTGACCCTTAATCACTTTTCTTGTACTGTAGGCATATGAACACTAGATGTTCTAAAGTAAGAGAAGTACAAGGGCTTTGAGTTCAAGGAGTTATTGGTGAAACTGAGACTTGGAGCCAGCTATGGGAAATTGCAAATGCTACTCAGAGAAAGAGGAACTGGATGATCCACTGAGAGAAGTTGAGACATGTAGTTTGAATGACAGGAGTGCAAAGGACAGGAACATAGATAACAATCACTGGAGGTGGCTTTGGAGAGGGTTGGAATGATAAGTTCTAGGCTCAAAATGTTTTGGGAAGTATTTAGATAGATCATGGCGTCAGGAACTGAGTTCTCCAAAATAATGTGCCTCATCCACATTACACAACACTCCTCACAAATAGGTTCTAATGTCCTAAAAGAATGAAATCTGTTTTTCAGTGTTGGAATATTTTCATCTTTAAGCCCAACATGCAAATAGAATAGGTCCCAACTTATCAGTATGCCCTGATAATTAAACCTAGTAATACATATCTGGGGAATTTTCAACTTTAAGAAATGTCAAATGTATCCTCTCATTTATGTTTTTGATTGGTTTATTCCTTTGCCCTTTCCCCCATATATGACTGTGATTTCAGTTTGATATTGTCTGTGTTATAAGAAGATGAAACTTTAAAATGCTTAGGTTTCTTTTGTTGTTCCCCCCCGCCAAGGGAGATGAGTAACATCTTCATATTATATCGCATGCCTTTCTGTTTTTTAAATTTTATTTATTTATTTGAGAGCCACAGACAGAGAGAGAAATAGTCAGATAGAGAGAATGGGCGCGCCAGGGCCTCCAGCCACTGCAAACGAACTCCAGATGTGTGTGCCCCCTTGTGCATCTGGCTAACGTGGGTGCTGGGGAATCGAGCCTCGAACCATGGTCCTTAGGCTTCACAGGCAAGCTCTTAACTGCTAAGCCATCTCTTCACCCCTCACATGCCTTTCTTAAAGTATCAATGATGGTTTTCTTTCTGCCTAAGTGTGTGTTTGTGTGTGCATGTCTGTGTGCATGTTTGTGTGATGTGTGGCATATATATGCAGATGCTTGCTCCCCATGGCAGAGGAGAATGCCGAGTGTCCTGTCCTTATCACTCATCTGCACATTGCCTTGAGGAAGGGTCTTTTCCTCAACTTGGAGCTACTTTTGGTTTGGGAGCTGTAGCAGTTCTCTGGTCTCTACCTCCTATGGACTGGAGTCACAGACTTGCAACATGCCCGGATTTTTATGTGGATGCTGGGGAGTCCAACTGGGCAATCTCTAGCCACAGGAGTCCCTCATACATAAGCACCAAGTGAGTTTACCCACTGTTAAAACTTAATAAGTGTCTTGCCCTAGTAAGATGAAGATGCTTTCATATGCATGATAACCCATCATTCTGTGACATATTAGCATAACAATCATACAAAACCTGAGTTTTCTTCATGTCTTGATTCTCAACTAAATGCTTGACTTACTCTAATTTAAACTTCAAATACTTCTGCAGAATTATAAGTTTTCCCTGATCCTATTACATGGGCATACCCTTCTTTAAACCTCAGAGAGTGAAGAAAATGTAAACTAAGTAACCATCATGTGAGAATGCATATTCCATCATCTGTAGAAAAGAAGAATATGATGAGAATATATACAACAACAAAACACCCTAATATGTTGACCTTAACCATAACAACATTAGAATAGCTTATGCAATTGAGATTCTTGGGTCATTTTAGTCCTAGTGTTATAATTAAGTTCTATTGTCACTTCTAAATACTAAGTTGTTTTTTGTTTATTCCATGATACATATTTCTATAATGTCCATGTGTATACATTTTTGAGAGGCTAGGAGGTTGAAGGGATATGGCTTTCCCTTGATAAATATTGACATTTTTTATTAATATTCCAAGAACAGGGCAGTGACACTGCTTTTTCAGCCAGATCGGTACCTTGTGCAAGAAAGATGAAGCATGTTGACAGAAATACAACAAGACTGTAGTTGCAGCTCAAGTTCATTTCATAGTGAGCTTTTCAAGACATGCTATAAGTGTAGCTGTAGCATTTCATGCCTGAACTCGTGCATCATTCATGGGCAGAGAAGAAGTCTAGACTAGTCCATGTTACCACCAGTAAGTGCATCAATACATTTGGATTTATGATGGAATAAATGTTTGACTAGGGCTCCTCATTTTTAATAAAATTCGATGTCACAAAGATAATAGATAGATATTACAAACAGCAGTGGGCTGATGTGTGGGGAGCAAGTAATCTAAGTTCTGGAAGTTCCATTTGGAAATTTCTATAGTTTTTCAGATACTCTGTTCTATCTTTCTCAGAGTACTATACCTGAATATATTGTTTCTAATATCGTCAAATGCACAATTTATTTCACATATATATGTTCTTTAGTAAACCCCTAACTTCTCTAATACTTGCATATCATAGTTCTCCTTACCTGCCACAAACTCATCATGGAACCCTGATGTTTATTTCTCCCTTACTATCCAACAAGTAACACAAAAGTCTCAGGAATAAATTCTCCAGTTAGTTTTCCTGGTGATGGAGACGAGCTCTTCAGGGTGATTTGTTCAGTTCAGCTCTGCAGCCTCACTTGAGCAACTTTTACTGTGTACGAAGAAGCTGCCGCCAGGATGTAGGAAAGAAAGTACAGGTAGGTGCACCTTGCTTTCTAGTGGATGGCTGTGTGGAAGGAGATTAGAGCCTAAGAGTGAGATGCAGAACTGGAATGAAAGAGAAAAGAGGAGGAGTTCAGATGAGTTGCCTGAGGCACAAAGATGAGGTCATTGTGTGCAGCAGATGGATATGAGACTGTTCAGGGAAGGAAGAGCAGCCTTGGGGTGTATAAATGAATTGTGATAAGAAAGGGTGAATGTATAAACATGAACTAGCCCTCTATGTGCAGAATGTAGTCTATCACCACAGGAAACCACAGATGCTGACAATGACAGTATCAGGTGCAAGAGTCTGAAGTGCCACTGAAGCAAAAGGACATCTTGTTAATTGGCAGTCAAAAGAGGCATCATGGGAAAGGTGACTGAAGTGGAGCCTCAAAATATGAGATGAAATATAATTCCTCTGCCTTCTCTACAATTATCAGTGTGTCTATTGTAAAGGGGGGGAGATGCATCTATGAAAAGGGGCTACAAGTCTTCTACCCACTCTGTAACTTATCAGCGTGTCTCTATATATAAGTGGGGAGGGATGCATCTATGAAAAGAGGCTACAAATCTCTGCCCTCTACACAACTATCAGCTTATCTTTGTGAGGTGTGAGGGCCCCATCTATGAAAAGGGGTTACTAGTAAATTTACCTCAACTAACTAGAAAAATGTTCTAGGCAAGCAGAAATAGGAATTTCATCCCTGAGCACTAGGGAGGAAATAAAATGAAGTACTAGGAGAACTAAAATGAAGAGCACATGTATGGAACAAAGAGGCTCATTAGTGTGTGTGTGTGTGTGTGTGTGTGTGTGTAAGAAATAAGTCATTCATGTGAAACTAGTAAAAAATAATACTTCTACTTATACTAGATCCTAGCAATGTAAATAGGAGAGCTCTGTTCTAATTACATTGCTTTCCTTAAAACAAAATAGAGGCATAGCTATCAGGGTCAGTATTGGAAATTTTTACATTCAGATATAAACTATGGATAAGAGGAGGGAGTATACCTTATCCTTAATGTTCTCTGTATTCCAGGCAAATTTAACCTAAAGCAGGAAAATCACTGACATGCCATATTTTAACTACTATATGGCCACATTTTCCTTGGAACAATACACATGTAATTCCAATCGAATTCTTATTTAAAATGTCTTGCATTGAACCTATTCTAAATGGCTAGAAAGATGATAGGCACAACATAGAGACACCCAGAAGAATGATAACATGAAGAAAGCCAGAAAGCTGGGAACTTTTAAACCTATCAACGCTTAAGTACCTGCTACTTTCATTTAAGAAACAAAAGTATTTCATGGGCTATTACATGCTCTGTAAAATATAGTCATACAGCAGAAATATCAATTTACATAACTTCCTTTAAATCCAGCATTTACCCTGAGCAAAATCTGCAAGTGAGGCTAAAAAGCTCACTATGTCCAGGAAACAGAAGGAAACTTGTTCAGTTCAGAATGCACCAGAACATCTTAGCAGAACATTTAAATTATATGCTCAGGCTGACAGCAAGCATATCCAGGGCAGAATCCTTAGAAAGTAGGAGACAATTTCCTTCAGCTCCACGTCATCATTTGATGTAGATTGCCTATTATATTCTCCATGTATTATGAAAAATGGATTTTGGAGATATTTTCTTGACAGTGGGGAGACTAATGGTATCTGGTGACTATTTAAGATGTGCAGGGGTTTGTTATAACATGGTAATAGAAATATCAATTGTACTGACAGGTTAAAAAAATCTGTCAATGAATGATAATGAAGTTATTTAAATGTGGGCTCACTTGCAAACATTTTCCAAACCCTAAATTATTCTCACAGCTTTAACCTCATGCATATCAAGTTATTAAAAAGCAAATTCTGTGAAGCAGTCCATGAGCCTTTGGCTTTGTGAGCTATTTTTTATGCCACCAAATGCATAAGGAGCAATGAAAGGGACTGTTCCTACTGATTTTAGGAAAGATTCAAAATATAGATTCCACCAATGCTTTAGTAATACTCCTGTACTTCTGGCCCCCAAGCTTTACTGGGAGGCCTGAGCCTTTGCTTTTTGATCTTGGCAGTATTTCTCTCTGTGTCTGACATAGGGCATCTTCCCTCTTTAGGTCTCTCATGGCAAGAAATCCAAGTTGTATAGATATAGTCCACAGCTTTGTTAGAGGCACAGCTCAGATTATCCCAAGTTCAGTGTGTGTCCATGAAGGTCAAAGCATCTCCACAAGGACAAGGAACCCTACTTGTGCCAGCTCTGTCCTGGGCATAGAACTTATGGATGAACAAGGATGTGTCCACTGCCCAGAGAGTACTAACCATCCAGGATCAGGGGCCATGAGGAGGTTTCTTAATGAAGGAAAACACAGTCATTACCACCCATCTTAACAGTAAATAAAACACATCAAAAATAAAAATCTGAAGAAAAAGTATACATTACTTCTGATATTTTTCAGAGAAGTGGGGTCTCAGGGCCCACAAATATCAACAGGCAGAGACAGAGAGTCACAGTTAACTATATCATGAACTAACAAGAGAACATTTCCATAATTCAGGTTCTGAAACCGTGAGCATAAACTGGTGAATTGCTGGACACAGTGTGAACTGGTCTGAGAGTCACAGATGACCTTTATCCCATTGTGAACTTTACTTCCATGGTCTCTATCAGGTCATCATAGTGACTATCCCAAAAAAAATCCTTTGTACTTCCAGGAAGGAGAGGGGAACATAACTACTGGAAAAATTACCCAAACATGTGTCCTTTTGATTTTAGAGTCCTTGAGTAAAATTTTACATATGTATCAGTTTCTATCTAATTTTTTTATTATATTCTATCAAGTGCACATAATAATGTTTTGTATTGTGACATTTTGGTACATGCATGCATTCTGTTCCTAACAAGGTCACAACCTAATATGTTGGGGATTTATGAGTCTGACAACCTGCAGAAGGAGATACACAGCCACAACCTCCTCTTGCCATGCATCCTACCAAAGCAGGGGATAACCAAAACACACTATTGAAGTGCACAATACAGGCCCAAATCACCCAAATACTGAGACTTAATCATAGGCTTTCACATGATCATCCCTTTCTACCTTCTCACCATATTGCAAAAGGCCAATTGGCAATAGTTTCTTTAATCATAACTTTGTGTCAGCCTTTCCAGTATAGTGGGAGATAATAAACAAAACTGAACAAAGACAAAAGCAAATACACCATAGTTTGAGGAACATATATGTATATGTTTACGATTTCAAGATTTTTAATAGAAAAATAATAGACAATGCACAAGAACAGATAGTATTTGCAAACTAGTATCAGGTATCAAAGCCGACATCCAAAATCTCAGAGAAGATCAAGTGGATGAATTTCCCACAAAACAGAAACTGCACCTAACTAACATACTCAAACTTCAGAAACAGTCAGGGAGTGGGGACAGGGTACCTATAGAGAGAAAAGATAACAACGATGAAATGTTACATCTAATCTGTGCTAACGGGAAAGAGTACAAGGAAACGTTTCAAACACTGAGAGAACACCAGCAACTTAACATCCTACGTGCTGATAACTCATTAACAGGGAGGTGTAAAAACTGTCTCAGATAGGCAAAAAAAAAAAAAAAAAAAAAAAATGAAGGATTTGTTGCCAGCAGACTTTCTTTGAATGAAATGTTAAAAACTGTTCTTCAGAGAAAAGGAAATTGGTCTAAGTCACAAACTCAGGCCAACAGAAAGGAAGAACATCAGGGAAGTAGCAAGTGAAGGTGCAGTTTCTATTTTCTTTTATCATTTTCTTAATCAACCTAACAGATAGCAATTTATAGAAACAATAACGACAACTCTATATTTGATCACAGTTGCTCACGTGTAATTAAAGGTGTGTGTTCAACGAGTAATGGTGATGACAACGCTATGCAGTAATCGTTCTCGTGAGTCAGTATGATGTCGCTTGAAAGTGGACTTAGATTGCATGTAAGTGTGTGCTAAAATTCTAACTTTAAAACAGTGAGAAGAAACAGGATTTATAGGCCAAAGAAAGAAAAAAAAAACCTAAAATTATATTAAACATTCAAATAAAATGACAAAAGATAGAAAACATGTGAAATAGAACAGCCGGCACAAAAAGCAGGGAAAACAATAGAGAATAGTAACAAATATATGTAGCATTATCTTTTAAAATATCAGTGTTCTAAATACACCAAGTATGTATTTATGTGTCTGTCTGTTCTTTGCCAATTTCATATTGTGGTGGTTTGATTCACGTGTTGTCCATAAACTTATATATTCTGAATGCAAGGTCCCCATCTGGTGTCAATCTGGGAATTGGAGCCTCCTTGAGCAGTGTGTTGTTGGGTGCAGGCTTATGGGTTTTTGGCAAACTTTCCCCTGCCAATGTTTGGCACACTCTTATGCTGATGTTGTCTACCTGATGTTGGCCAGGAGATGATGTCCACCCTCTACTTATGCCATGGTTTTCCCCTGCCATCATGGAGCTACTTCCTGAGTCTTTAAGCTAAAATAAACCCTTTTCTCTCACAAGCTCCTCTTGGACAGGTATTTTCTATGAGAAAAGCAAAGATGACTGCAACAGTAAAATTGGTACCAGGAGTGGGGTCATTGTTTCTGGAAACTTGTGTGCTTTTGGCCTTTTGGAACTAATTTGATGGAAGAATGTGGAAGGATTTAAACCTTGGCCTAAGAGATGCCATGCAGAGTTGTAAGTACAGCTTTATGGACTACTCTGGTCAGAGCTGAAAGATCTGAGTGCAGTAAGAACCATAGACTGTGAGGTTTGGCTAGTAAGGGGAAGGAAGAACTTTCCTAAACTGGGCTAGAAGCAGTTTGTGTTGCTTGCTGTTCTGTCTGTGTCCTGAGAGCATGTGCAGGGTTGCATTGCAAAGAAATGGACTGGTGTGAGCATAGGGATATGGCACAGAAAGAAATGAAATCTTTGGTCTGAAACGTCTGTCCATTCAGCTGCAAATCTTTGAGAGATTACAACCATTCAGATTGGGCCTATCTGTATCAGGACAACAGGAAGAATGCAGACTCTAAAGGGGCCTAAATGCTGAAGGAGTGTCCTGTTCTTCAAAGGCTGCTTTATTCCTCCCTTGATTAAGAAATGTGTAGCTCACCTGGTACTGTGGTATGTAACAAATGGAGAAAAGAGAGGATCATTACATGTGTAGTATGGTTTTGTATCCTGGAAATGGCCATAGACAGTGTGAAGCAGGCTTGTTGGATTACCTACATGGAGGCCTAATGGAGTCATGAGGATGAACCACAGGTTTCAGTGGAGACCCAATGGAGAGGCCAGGACTATGGGATGATTGCCTTGGAGAGCTTCCAGCACCACATGAAGTTTTCAGGAATTGTGAGTGGCCTAACTAGAGGGGTGAAATTGGTATGCCAGAGACTTGTCACTGGTTACAGTTATAAGATTTGGAGATTTTCCAATGACTAGAGTTGTCAGACTTGGAGCTACAGAGTTTGATGTTTGCCCTGTATGTTTTAAATATTGTCTTGTTTGAATGTTTCTTTGCTATGTCCAATACCATCTTTTGCAGTGTGAATGTTTATTCTGTGCCATTATGTGTTATTTTTCTTTTTCTTTTTTTTTCTTTTTCTTTTTTTTGGCATTATGATTCAGTTAAAAGACCTTGGACTGGTGAAGGATCAGCCATTTGGTCTTTTAGTAAGTAGAAAATTATGGTACCATTGCCGTTTGGGTCTAGATTTGTGTTTCCCACCCCTTTGATGCCCTCCCCTCCCTCCCCTTCCATCCTAGTGTCTAGTCTAGGAGATGCTTGCTGGGTATGTAAGGTATCTTGGGTAGATTCAGGTTAGGTGCTGTAGATGAGTGAGACTATGTGGCGATTTTTTTTCTGTGATTGGGTAAGTTCACTGAGAATGATCTGTTCCAGGTTCAACCATTTTTCCTCAAATTTCACTGTGTCATTTTTTCTTACTGCTGTATAGAATTCCATTGTGTAGATATACCACATCTTAGTTATCCATTCTTCTAGTGATGGACATCTGGGTTGATTCCAGCACTTAGCTATTACAAATTGAGCTGCTATAAACATGGTTGAGCAAATCTCTCTAGCCTGTGGTTTGAAGGTTTTAGGGTAGATGCCCAGTAAGGGAATAACTGCATCTGTTGGTATCTCTATATTCAGCTTTTTCAGAAGTCTCCATATTGCTTTCCAAAGTGGTTGTACCATCCTACATTCTTTCTCTTTGTTGGACTGTATTAGGTCTTCCACCTGGTCTTCTAGTTTAGATATTCTGTTCTCTGCTTTATCCATTCTACTGGTGAGACTTTCTGCAGAGATTTTTATTTGACTTACTATCTTTTTTTCAGTGCTAGAATTTATGCCTGGTTTTTCTTTAGTATTTCTGTTTCCTTACTCGTTTCTTGTATTTGCTGAATACAAAACTAACTAATAAACAAACAAACAAACAAAAAAAGACCTTGGACTATGGGAATGCCTGAACATCACTGGGATTGATAAAAAGAATGGGAACTTTAAAGTTGAACTAAATATATTTCATTTTATATCATTTATAGTTAGTTTATGGGGGCTAGGGGTAGAATAATTTGGTTTCATCCAGGTGTCCTCAATAAACTTATGTGTTCTGAATGTGAGGTTGCAAGCTAGTGGCAATTTGGGAATTGAAGCCTTCTGGAGGTGATGTACTATTGGGTGTAGGCTTATAAGTGTTTTTTTCTAGCTTGCCACTGTTTGGCATACTTGTTTGGCACAGTCTCCTGCTGCCGTTGTCCACCTGATGTTGGTCAGGAGATGATGCCCACCTGTGGTGGTTTGAATAGAATAGATGGCCCCCAATATATTCAGTTGTTTATTTGTTTGTAGTTTGCATCTCTAGCCATCTGGCTGGAGGCAATGCCATTGTGTGGATCTTAAGGTGTGGTGGTGGGTTTGAGATTTCAATCTAAAGATATGCAAAGTGTGCCTAGCTGGAGTTCCTGAAGTGTGCTGTGGCCTTTGGCTTTTAGGCTTGTGCTTCGCTCTCTCTCTGCTTGGGCCTGTGAAGGCAGGCCAGTTTCTTCTGCCATTATGGAACTTCCCCTGGATCCATAAGCTTCAATAAATCCCTTCCTCCATAACTGTGCCTGGTCTGGAATTTCATCTCAGTGAACCTGAAGCTGTCTGCTACAGAATTTGGTACCGGGAGTGGGGTGAGATGAACCTTACTATGTGGATGTTGATCTTGTGGAACCTTTGTTTTGGAGGAATAGGCATGGACTTGGTGCTTGCAACTGAAGATGTCTTCTGGAGTGGTAAGCCAAGTTTTATGGACTATTCTGATGAGAGTCTAAGAATGCTAAGTGCAGACAGCATTGAACTTAAAGGCTTGGCTTATGAGCTTTCTAAGGTGAAGGAAAGACTGCAGGGGACTTTGTTGGAACTGGGCTACTGGCATAAGGGCTGGCTGCGTCCTGCTGCCCAGGCCCAGAGAGTTTGATCAAGTTTAAATTTGTAATGGACTGATGTGCTTGGCCAGAGATATTGGACTGAGAGATTTAAGATTTTTAAGCTGGAAAACTTTAAGCAAGTTAAATTTACTGGCACAGAGACTGGTTTTAGGTTACTGAACCTGCTATTGTCAAACACATTAGCAATCTTAAAGAAGATGGTCCAACTGCTTTACATTAGAACAATGGAAAGGATGCCTGAGGAAGGACTATCATAGAAATGCAAACTCTTGGAAAGAGTTGACTGGAGAAGGAACCTGCTTTTCAAGATTGTGATTTATTTTGTCTGTGAATTAATATGGCTGTGTCCTGCACACCTGGTATTGGTTTCAGAAATGAAAAATACATGGAGTGGCCGTAAATTGCACATGCTTCCAGGAGCCGCTGCTGAGATGCAGCATGAGGTAGGGCCTGATGCCCTGATAGGCTGAAAGAGCCTTTGGAAAATGTGAGGAGTGGTCATGAATTGCACATGGTTCCAGGAGCTGCTGCTGAGATGTGGCATGAGGCAGGGCATGATGCCCTGATAGGCTGAAAGAGCCTTTGGAAGATGGACCATGGTTTGCATGAAGACCTGAAGATGTTTTGTATATACCAGGACTGTGCAAGGGCTACCATAGAGCACACTGTTGGCCTGGGATGGAAGTGTTCCCTGGCTACTCTGCCCAGCTGGAGGGGCGGAAATGGAAAGTCTGGAGACTGTTAGTCTCTGGATATATTGAACTTGAACTGCAGAAGTTTGATATTTGTTTGATGGTGGTTGAGTTTGCATTGTTTTAGTCTCTCCTTGCTATGCATTATACCAGTTAAAAATGTTTACTCTGTGCCTTTATATGTTATAAATGTTTAACTTGTTTGATTTTACATGTCTTCATATCTTAAATTGTTCAAGACTGTGGGGACCTTTGAAATTGAACTGAGTACAATTTACAATGTGTGATGGTTATAAATTTATTGGGGGCCAGGGGCGGAATGTGGTGGTTTGAATAGAATAGATGGCCCCCAATATATTCAGTTGTTTATTTGTTTGTAGTTTGCATCTCTAGCCATCTGGCTGGAGGCAATGCCATTGTGTGGATCTTAAGGTGTGGTGGTGGGTTTGAGATTTCAATCTAAAGATATGCAAAGTGTGCCTAGCTGGAGTTCCTGAAGTGTGCTGTGGCCTTTGGCTTTTAGGCTTGTGCTTCGCTCTCTCTCTGCTTGGGCCTGTGAAGGCAGGCCAGTTTCTTCTGCCATTATGGAACTTCCCCTGGATCCATAAGCTTCAATAAATCCCTTCCTCCATAACTGTGCCTGGTCTGGAATTTCATCTCAGTGAACCTGAAGCTGTCTGCTACACCACCCTTTGCTCATGCCATAATTTTCCCCATGTGGTGACCAGAATAGAACATCAGGTGTCCTTTCATTTTGTTCTTTGACTCTGCTTTCTTGAAATGGAGTCTCACTGAGCCTGGAGCTACAGAGCCTCTGATTTTCTTGTCTCCGTCATGCTTAAGGTTAGGGTTGCAAGTGTGTGTGGCCACACACAAATTTTTATATGGGTACTATAGGATAAAGTTAAGGCTCTCATACTTATGCAACAAGCAGTCTTACCTACTGAGTAATCTCCCTGGCCCCCCAAAAAGCTTTCTGACCTAGCCTGAAAGCAACAATAATCTGGTTATGTAGACATTAAAATTTAGAAGGCCACTGCTGGTAGAAATCACCCAACTAAGAGTAGCTTGTGGGGAAAAAAAAAGAGGTTTATTTTGTATTACAGGCTCGAATGGGAAGCTCTATGATGGCAGGAAAAACGATGGCATGAGCAGAGGGTGGACATCACCTTGTGGCCAACATAAGGTGGACAATAGCGACAGGAGAGTCTGCCAAACATTGGCAATGGGAAACTGGCTCTACTACCCATAAGCCTGCCCCCAACAATACATTCCCTCCACGAGGCATTAATTCTGAAATCTCTATCAGCAGGGAATCTAGCATTCAGAACACCTAACTCTATGGGGGACACCTGAATCAAACCACCACATTCCACCCACCCCCATAAACTGTTATCCATACATGATGTAAGATGCAATGCTTTTAGTCCAACTTTAAAAGTCCCCATACTTTTTTTTATCAATCCCAATGATGTTCAAACATCCCCATAGTCCACGGTCTTTTAACTGAGCAATAATAGCACCCCCCCCAAAAAAAACCCAACCATAATGACACAGAATAAACATTCACACTGAAAAAGATGGCATTGGGGCATAGCCAATAAATATTCAACCAATATGAGATTTAAAACAGCCAGGGAAAACATCAAACTTTGTAGCTTCAAGTCCAACAACTCTAGCCAGTGACAAGTCTCCAAGTCTGATAATTCTAACCAGCAACAAGTCTCTGGAGTTTCAATTCTGCCCCTCCAGCTAGGCTACTCACAGTCCTGGAAAACTTCATCCAGGCCGGCAGCTTTCCTTAGCAGCCATCTGGTGGTCCTGGCATCTCCACTGGGTCTGCACTGCTCTCCACGGTTCATCTCACAGCTCCACTGGGTTCCCATGCAGGCATACAGAAAACTTGCTTCACACTGTCTATGGCCATTTCCAAAACACAAGACCGCATTTCAAACTCAATGACCCTCTTTTTCCTTCATTTCTTACACTCCACAATAACAAGTAGGGTACCAATTTGTTAACACTTGGAGGAATAAGCAGACTTTGAAGAATAGGACACTCCTTGAGCACTCAGGACCCTTCAGAAGACTCTACATTCTTCCTGTTGCCCCAGTGCACGTCAACTGGCCCAATCTCAATAGTTGTTATCTCTCATACAATTTGCAGGTGAGCTGGCATCAGTTTAGGCCCAAAGATTTTGTTTTCCTATGCCATATTCCTCTGCTCCCACCAGTTGATTTCCATGCAAAGCAACCCTGCACAACTTCTCAGGACATGCGCATAATAGCAACCTTTTGACACAAACTGTCTCTAGCCCAATCCAAGAAAAGCTCTTTCTCACCCTCATAAGCTAAACCTCACAGTCCATAGTTCATACTGCATTCAGGTCTTTCAATTCTGACCAGAATAGTCCATCAAGCAGTACTTACAGCACTGCAAATCATCTCTTAAGCCAAGGTTTCAAATTCTTCCACATTCTTCTTGAAAATCAGCTCAGGTGTCTAGCAGCAATCCAACTCCTTGGTACCACTTTACTGTTGCAGTCAGGTTTTCATTGCTGGTAGAAATCACCCAACCAAGAGCAGCTTGTGGGAACAAAAAGAGCTTTATTTTGGATTATAGGCTTGAGGGGGAAGCTCCATGATGGCAGGGAAAATGGCATGAGCAGAGGGTAGACATTATCTCCTGGCCAACATAAAGTGGACAATAGAAACAGGAGAGTGTGCCAAACAGTGGCATGGGGAAACTGGCTATAGCACCCATAAGTGTGCCCCTCAACAATACACTGTCTCCAGGGGGCCTTAATTCCCAAATTTCTATCAGCTGGGAACTTAGCATTTAGAACACCTACGTTTATGGAGGACACTTGAATCAAACCACAATAGAAGGCAATTTGATAACACATTGTCTCCATTTAGTCCATTTCCCCCATTCTCACCCGTGTTTAACTCTTTCCAGTACTAATACTCCCCTCACTACATTCATATCACTTGTAATGTACTATCCTCCCACCTTTCCCCTGACATTTCTCATTTGCCCCTATTCTAACTTCCTTGTCTCTACAGATACTCTGTGTAAACACACAAATCTGAAAATCCAAAGCTAGGATCCTCATATGAGAGAGAATATTCAGGGTGTGTTTTTCTAGGCATGAGTTACCTCACTCAAAATATTTTCCAATTCCATCCATTGTGCAAATATTGTAATTTAAATTTTCTTTACAGATGAGTAAAATTCCATTGTGTATATACACTCCATTTTCATTATCCATTTACTCATTGGACTTTTAGACTGCTTCCATCTCCCAGCCATTGGGAATAGAACAATAATGAACATGAATGTGCAAGTTGCTCTATCATGGTGTATTCAGTTCTTTGTGTATGATGCCTAGGAGTGGTATAGCTGGGTGATAGTTTAATCCTATTTTCTGGTTTTAAGGCACCTCTAAAGTGATTTCCATATGGATTATCTGTGCCAGTTTACATTCCCACCAGTAATGAATAAATGTTCATTTTTCCCAACATCTTCACCAGTATTTGTTGTCGTTTGTTTTCTTGATGATAGCCATTCTGACTGCAGTGACCAAGAATCTCAAAGTATTTTTAGTTTGCATTTCTCTGATGACAGAGGATGTAGAGCACTTTGCTATATTTAATAATCATTTGTATTTCCTCTTTTGAGAACTCTGTTTAATTTCATACCTCATTTTGGTTAGATTGTTCATTTTCTTGATATTTAGTTTTTTTTAGTTCTTTGCATATTCCAGCTGTTAATCCTCTGTCAGATGTGCAGCTGAGAAAGATTTTCTCGCATGCTGAAGGCTGATGCTTCATTCGAAGGATAGTTTCCTTTGCTGTTCAGAAGTTTTTAATTTCATGAGCTCCCATTGGAATATTGTTTGTTTTTTGCCTGGGCAACCAGAGTCTGATTCAGAAAGTTTGTATTTGTACCTATATCTTGACTGTATTTCCTACTTTTTCTTCCAGCCATTTCAGTTTCAGGTCTTACGTTGAGGTCCATAATTCATGCTGAATTGGATTTTTTGCAATGTGAGAGATAGGATATAGTGTCATCCTTCTACATGTAGAAATCCAATTTTGCCAGTATCATTTGTAAAGGATGTTTTCGGTTTTTGCATGCAATTTTGACATCTTTGTCAAAAAATCAGGTGAATGCCATTACATGGAATTATGCCTGGGCCCTCTATTCGATTCCATTGATCTGTATGCCTTTTGTACAATACCATTTTGTGTTTTTATTACTATAACTCTGTAGTATAGTTGACACAAGGTATTATTCTTTTTGCTCAAGATTGCTTTGTCTATTTGGATTATTTTGTGTTTCCATATAATGTCTAAGATTTTTTTCTGTTTATTTGAGTAATGGTGTTTGAATTTTGATTGGAGTTGCACCAAATCTGTAGCTTGTTTATGGTTTTCATGATATCGATACTCTAATCCATCAGTATGGGAGATCTCTCCATCTATGTCTTCAATTTCTTCAATACTTTAAAGTATTTATGTAGAAATCTTTTACTCCCTTGATTATGTTGATTCTAAGGTATTACATTTTGTTTGTGTGTGGGGATTTTGTGTGTGTGAGAGATCTGTGTGGGGTATGTATACAATATAGCAATTTGGTCAGATATCAGTTTTGTGATATGTCCATATGATCTTCTGTATTTCAGTAATACCTTCATTTCTTAGCTCATTAATTTGAGTTTTCTTTTCCTCTTCCTTTTGATTAGTTTAGCTGGAAGTTTGCCAATCCTGTTTATCTTTTCAAAGAACCAATACTTGATTTCGCCATTTTTTTTTCATTTTTTGTTTGTTTCTATTCATTGATCACATATTAGGCACAAAGAATGTCTCACCAAATATAGGAAAATTGAAATAACTTCTTGTATTCTATCTGAGCACAAGAGAATAATACCTAAAGTCAACAATAAGAGAAACTAAACAAAATATAGAAACTCTGAAGATTAAGTAGCACACTATCAAATGGATCATTAAAGAAACCAAGAATGAAATCAAAAAGTTCCTAGAACTGAATGAAAATGAAATCACAACATTCGCAAACTGATAAGATACAATGCAGGTAGCGGATAGTTTGTACCTCTAACTGACAACTTTACAAAATCATAGAGATCTTAACTAAATTTATCAATTTAACAAGATTATCAATATATCCCAAAAGCAAGATCTAACTACATTTTGTCTATAAGAAACTCACTTCACACATAAAGATATAGAAAATTAAAGATATCTTTTTCCTACTCAGTCCTTTGGAGAGAGAGAGAGAGTGTGTGTGTGTGTGTGTATGTGTGTGTTGTATATAAATATATATGCATATACATATTTATGTATATATATATGCATATATATTTTTTTTCTTAAAATTGATTCTCACTGTCATACTGTCTGAGAATGAAGGAAAGTTAGTGTTTGGCCTATACCATAGATCACTGCAAGCAGTTTTGTTCCCATAACTTTTGCTGAAGAATGCTGAATTAGCCTCTCTGGATAGGCCTGTGTTGCAGTCTGGTTTGCATTGCTGGTAGAAATCACCTGACCAAGAGCAGCTTGTGGGAAAAATAGGTTTATTTTGGTTTATAGGCTTGAGAGGAAGCTCCACAATGGCAGGGGAAAACGATGGCATGAACAGAGGGTGGACATCACCCCCTGGCCAACATAAGATGGACAATAGCAACAGGAGAGTGTGCCCAACACTGGCATGGGGAAACTGGCTATAACACCTAATAAGCCTGCCACCAACAATATACTCCCTCGAAGAGGTGTTAATTCCCAAATATCCATCAGCTGGGAACCTAGCATTCAGAACACCTAAATTTATGGGAGATCAATCAAACCGCCACATTCTGCCCCTGGCCCCCATAAACTGATAACCATACATGATGTAAAATGCAAGGCATCCATCTAACTTTAAAAGTCCCATAGTTTTTATCAATTCCAATGATGTTCATACATCCCCGTAGTCCAAGATCTTTTAAGTGAGCCATAATACCAAAAAATAACCTCAAAAAACCCATAATGGCACAGAATACATATTCACACTGCAAAAGATGGCACTGGGCATAGCAAAGAAACATTCAACCAATATAAGATTTACAATAACCAGGGCAAACATCAAACTCTGTAGCTTCAAGTCCAACAACTCTAGCCAGTAAAAAATCTCCAAGTCAGATAATTCTAACCAGCAACAAGTCTCTGGCATTCCAATTCCACCCCTCCAGCTAGGCTACTCACAGTCCTGGAAAACTTCATTGGAGCCAGCAGCTCCTTGGCAGCCATCTCCTGGTCTGGCATCTCCACTGGGTCTCCACTGCAATCCACTGTTCATCCTCATGGCCCCATGGGGTCTCCATGCAGGCATCCAGCAAACCTGCTTCACACTGCCCATGGCCATTTCCAAAACACAAGACCATGCTGCAAACTCAATGACCCTCTCTTTCCTGCATTTCTTAAACTCCACAATACCAGGTAGGGTGTCAATTTGTTAATCCAGGGGGCAATAAAACAGACTTTGGAGAATAGGACACTCCTTGAGCACTCAGGCCCCTTCAAAAGAATTGACATTCTTCCTATTGCCCCAGCGCAGGTCAGCTAGCCCAGTGTCAAAAGTTGTAATCTAAGCCAGGTGTGGTGGCGCACACATTTAATCCCAGCATTCAGGAGGCAGAGGTAGGAGGATTGCCGTGAGTTTGAGGCCACCCTGAGACTCCATAGTGAATTCCAGGTCAGCCTGGGCTAGAGTTAGACCCTACCTCGAAAAACAACAACAACAAAAAAAGTTGTAATCTCTCAGTTGCAGCTGAACGGGAAACAGTTCACCCAAAGATTTTTCTTTCTTTGCCATATCCCTCTGCTCACACCAGTTCATTTCTACGCAAAGCAACCCTGCACAATTTCTCAGGACATGGGCATAAGAGCAAGCTTCTCACACAAACTGATAGCCCAATCCAAGCAAAGCTCTTTGTTTGTAAGCCAAACCTCACAGTCCATAGTTCTTACTGCATTCAGGTCAGAATAGTCCATTAAGCTGTACTTACAGCACTGCAAAGCATCTCTTAGGCCAAGGTTTCTTCCTCATTTCTCTTAAAAATCAGCTCCAAAGGGCCAAAGCCACACAGTCGGGTGTCTAGCAGCAAGCCCACTCCTTGGTACCACTTTACTGTTGCAGTCCGGTTCGCATTGCTGGTAGAAATCACCTGACCAAGAGCAGCTTGTGGGAAAAATAGGTTTATTTTGGTTTACAGGCTCGAGGGGAAGCTCCATGATGGCAGGGGAAAACGATGGCATGAGCAGAGGGTGGACATCACCCCCTGGCCAACATAAGATGGACAATAGCAACAGGAGAGTGTGCCCAACACTGGCATGGGGAAACTGGCTATAACACCCAATAAGCCTGCCCTCAACAATACACTCCATCCAGGAGGCATTAATTCCCAAATATCCATCATAGCTGGGAACCTAGCATTCAGAACACCTAAGTTTATGGGGGACACCTGAATCAAACCACCACAGCCTGGTTTTCCTATAGCTTTTGGTGGAGATAATGAAGTAAGGAGTAAAGTATGCTCTAGAGGGTCACCCTAAGACTATGTGGAACTCATGTTTTATATTGATTGATTATAGTTTGAGTCCCTCTGATGTAATTTGTAGGATTCCACATATAAAGAGCCCCAAAACCACTATAAACACACAACATAGGTTTATTTCATTACTTACAAACATAGGTTTGTTTCATTACTCATTTATGTGCAGGCATGTGTTTAATGTATATGCATAGGCACATTCATGCCAACCCAAGAAAGTGAATCAGATGACAAACTCAGGATGTACCTCCTCCTCTCCTTCATCCTCATTCTTTTGCCTCTGAGTCTTTCTTACCACTGCTGCTTACAAAGCTTCCAGGTTCTTCTGTCCTACCTCCACTTTCTGTATGCATGCTGGGATACCATACATGGGGACCACTTTTCATTCCGATTTACATCTGTGCTGATGAGGACTGACCTCCAGTCATCAGGCTTACAAGCAAGAACCTTTAACTATTGATCCATCTTTCTAGAACCCCCCCAAAAATGTCAATGTTTTTAATTTTTATTTATGTGTGATAGTAGTGTGTGTCATGGGGCATGTGTAGAGATGTCAGAGGACAACTTCCAGGTGTCTATGTTCAACCTCCTTTAGGGCAAGGACTCTTGCTGATGTCAGACTGAAAAAGAATGTCAGACTAGTTGACATGCAAGCTTCAGATTCTCCTGGCTCTCCTGCTCAATATCTAAAGCTCATAGGGATCACATATGAATAATCCACTTTGTATCTGGCTTTACTTGGGTGCTGTGGAATTAAAACCTCAGCCATCTTTGCAAACAACTTGTCCTTAATGGCTTTGAGATATCTCCCCGGCTCTATATTGCTTATTTATTATATTTTGTTTTCATTTATTTATTTGATAGAGAGAGAGAGAGAGAGAGAATGGACATTCCATTGCCCTCCAGCCACTGCAGACTAACTACATATGCATGTGCCACTTTATGCATCTGGCTTATGTGGGTTCTGGGGAATTGAACCTGGGTCCTTTGGCTTTGTAGGCAAACACCTTATGGCTAAGCCATCTCTCCAGTCCTACATCACTTATTTTTTTAATGTCATATACTTAGAGTTCTTAAACACAATAGTGTATTTAACAATGAAATTCGGGCCAAAAAAATGCAGAGTGTCAAATCTTCATTTCCCAATTGCAATCCTTATGGTTCATTCTTTGATGTAAGTCCTAGAACTTTTCCTCTAAAATGTAAAAGAATAAATTCAGCTACATTTTAAAATGCTGTAATAGCTTCATGAATGTCTCCTCAGCAAACTAAATTGATATAATTTTCATTGATTAAGATTTTCCTTGAGGGTTCACATTATGGGTATTAGTAAGCAATGGGCAATGAACACAAAAGGTAATTAAGAAAATGCATTAGAAAATGAACAAGAAAAGCTATCACTTGCAGGTTGTTTATTATGTGCCAGTCATTTCCACTAAGCACTTTTCTGGATTAATTTAGCCCATTAAATGATTCTGTGTTCACTATCTCATTGGATCATATACAATTATAGTAGGGAAAATCCAATCACATGTTTTATTTCTGCAGCTTTTTGTTAAAACTAGTCACATGCTGTTTGGACCCTTTCTTCATGAGGCTTGGGAGATTTTGCCATCTCAAAGATATCATAAGTTCATGGGAGGTAGGGAGGATGCCTCTGAAGCAGTGTCTCCATTGCTCAAAGCAGCTCAGCTCAGCTCTGTCTATTTAGCAAACACTTAACAGGGACATGCTTTCAAATGTTCTAATAATCACCACTTATGATCTCCTTCTTAGAAGTGCAGAGTAATGTTTAAGGATCAAAAGCAAAGGAAACAAACTTGTATTTAATCACTTACATATGTATTTTACTGAAATCAGTTTTTCAAACTTTCAGATTCTTCTAATATAGTGTAGGTGTTGCCAGGAGTTTGGTTATTTTTTTTAATCTATACATAAGCCAATTCATGCACAAATCATAAGAACAAAAATACTTATTCAGAATATTTTTAAATGATACAAGCTTAAAATCCATAGACAAATACAGCATACCTTACATATGTCTATATATACATATCTTAAATACCCTGTATTTGATTTGATTTGTTTTTGTGTTTATTTTGATTTTCCCTTTTGTACATACACTCACTTTGAAGTTAGCACAAGTGGGCATTTTTAATATATAATTTTATTTTTGTATTTACAATCAGAGAGAGAGAGAGAGAGAGAGAGAGAGTTGTGTAAGTGCATGCAAGAGAGAGAATATATGGGCATCATAGGGCCTTTTGACATTGCAAATGAACTACAGATGCATGTTTTACTTTTGGCATCTGGCTTCATATAGATGCTGGGGAATCAAACCCAGATAAACAGGCTTTGCAAACAAGCACCTTTAACTGCTGAGCTCTCAACCCAGCACTACAAGCTGGAATTTCTGTTTGCAAATTATACTTGTTTCAAATGTTTTTGTTATCCTCCTTTCCTTAGGTAACCAAGTTATTGTCTTTCTTTTGCATTTTTTCCTATGATATTGTATTTCCCAATGTATGTTGCTTGAAACACTAATCTCATTCTGTATCACTTAATAATAAATCCTATAATCAAATATATTTGGAAAATGCTACATGATCTTATAGGGACAGTGTCAGAATAATGTAATTGTGATAAATTATGAAGTAAAGCGATACTATGTTTTATGTAATCAAGCATTTTCCCATCACTTTAATTTTGGGGATCTATTCTCTAAAATGCTGAGGGATGGCATTTAAAATATTTTAACAGGGCTGGAGAGATGGTTTAGTAGTTAAGCACTTGCCTGTGAAGCTTAAGGACCCCGGTTCGAGGCTCGACTGCCCAGGACCCACGTTAGCCAGATGCACAAGGGGGCACACGCGTCTGGAGTTCGTTTGCAGTGGCTGGAGGCCCTGGCGTGCCCATTCTCTCTCCCTCTGTCACTCTCAAATAAATAAATGAAAATAACAAAAAAATATTTTAAAAAAATATTTTAACAACTGTGGCAATGTCTCACAATCAGCCTACTGCTGACACTGCCTCATCTGCTCATGCACAGTTCATGGTCTTTGGAAACTATTGCTCGCACAAAGTATCCCTATGAGGATCACTGGAAGCCTCTGATACCTGCGAATTAGAGGCATGGCATCACCCCCAAGTGTAGTTGCTCCAAGTGTACTGTCCCAAGTGTACTGAGAATGAAGCTACTTGGGGCAGATATTTACCAGCGAGTCCATGTTCTAGTCTTGGTACTAGAGCAAGTTTCTGGAGGCTTTCTTCTGTGCTAGCCCTAAATCTTGTGTTTGTCAAATGGCGAGGAAACCCAGGTGTTGCCCAGCTGAGAAACCATCTCCATGATACTGGAGGATCAACTCCTCAGAGGACAGTACATGAAATGGCCATCAACTAGTTTGCAAACATTTAATATTTTCATTCCTGTGTCATGGTGGCAATCTATATCATCCAACCATGAGTTTAACTTCTGATACCTGCCAATACCTTCATTCTAGTTGTGAAACTTCATTAGACAACAGCCAATCTATACCATCTGAGTAGGTAAAAATGCATTCATTTTCTTTTCATATCTATTTATTATTACAAATGTCCAATGTTTAGACCTACTGCTGTATTTGGAATGAAAAATTCATGAATTTTGGTTCCAATTTTAAGCTTTGTAAAGTTAAGATGTAAGAGATTGTAAAAAAAAAATAATAGCAAACACCTTAAAAGAAATGGGACCATTAATGGGTGATTTTAAAATAAGAGAAATATATCCAGTTAGGCGCTGTATACACCCTGAAGAGAAATGGCTAATGTAAATCTGAGACACTCACTCCATTACCTTTTCTCACGTGAGGTTTGGACGTAAACATATGCACATGCACGCATGCCCCTCCCACCCACATTAGCCTATGTAGAATCTCTTTTCTATTTGTGAAATATTCACCTGGGTATTTGTTAACAGAAATTACAAAGAACTGTGTACAGACATATCAACTTGAATGTGACTGAATTCATCTGATCTCAGAAGTTAAGTAGAATCAGACCTGGTTAGTACTTGGATGGAAGAATTATAAAGAACCATGGATCCCAATTTTGTAGCTTTCTTTCCCAGTGTTCTACTAGAAAATTTGTCCTATTTATCCCTAGGCAAAAATTATTAATAACATCATTAACATCTTTTCTTTTATCTTTCTTTCAACAACCCCCAGGGGTCTTTTGTGTATGTTGTTTGTTCTTGAACTTGTAGGTATTGTTAGACTATACATATATATTATATATATATATGAAGCTGAATAAAAACTAGCAAAAGTTTACGGACAGACAAGTCCTAAAACAGGTACAGGAATGCTATAGTATGTGTTGAGTGAAGCCCAACATCAAGTCCAGACCAAGTGAAGAAAGATATATTAGATATTTCTTTTAAAGTAACAGAAAATCTCCTCATATTAATGTGAATGTGAAGAGGAAAAAAAGATGAATATCAGAGGAGTATTTTAAGAAATTTTGTTCCTGACTTCCCATCCTGCTCAACCCTAATTAGACTCATTCAAGTCATTAAAAAAAAAAAAAAACAACATTGAAGTAGAAGGAAGTTGAGTTGGGAAGAGGAAGGGTATCACAGGAAGGGGAACTAGAGAGGGTAATGGGGGTGAATGCAATCAAAATGCATTATGGACATACAAAGCTATGAAAAAGGAAATGGGGCCCATGGATGAGACTTGTGGAGGGGTTCTGAAGTGGAATTACTGGCTACCAAATGGAGGCTTGCAAGGTAGTCCTGAAGAAATGCAGTTACAAATCCTCTGTGACAACATTGATAATACTTTGTAGAGTTGTTTTTTTCCCCATTCCTCTATGGTTTGGAATGCCATCTAAACCCTCTGACCTTTTAATATGTACCATTTGTGTATAAATTTTCAGAAGAAATGTTTTGGGATTTCAGGCCAGAATATATGCTTGATTCCAGGAATACTTACGTAGAGCTTTCTTGCTCCAGCTTTCTTGGGTTCAGAGTAGGCTCTTCTTGTGAGGTGGTTACACAAAGAGGCAACTTTTAGTTGTTATGTCCTGTAGGAATTTGTAACTTCTCACATCTAAAAGTAAGCTGAGGAGCTGAAGAGATGGCTTAGTGGTTAAGGTGCTTGCCTGTGAAGCCAAAGAACCTAGGTTTGATTCCCTAGAACCCATGTAAGGCCAGATGCACAAGGTTTAGCATGTATCTAGAGTTTGCTTGTAGTGGCTATAGGCCCTGGCATGCCCTTTCTCTCTCTCTCTCTCTCTCTCTCTTACACACACACACACACACACACACACACACACACACACACACACACCTGCCTGGTTCTCTATGTCTCAAACAAACAAATAAATAAATACATATATTTTTAAAAATAAATAAATAAAGGTGAGAAGAAAAGATTATACTTTTTGCTTTTTTGTTAACCCGCCCTTATTTTCTATGTCCTGGTCATTGCACCTGTGACTATTGGTTCATATTTCTCTCTCTGATAAAGCTGGTAAATCTTTGAGAGCAGCCAGTGTGTTCCACTCTACATCTTCATAGTGTCCAGTGCATTTTAGCTCCATAAGCATACATAAAAAAGTGAATTACACCATGAAGTTCTTTTGTGAGAACAGAAGGCTATGAGGAAATTAATCCTTAAAATGAAAAAAAATAAATTGAGAAGGTTGTGAAACTTCACTTCTTACTAAGACATACTTTTTCCTCTTAAGTAATAGGAAGAAACTGAATGCCCTTTGAAGGAAGGAACTCACCATCTATCCTATGACTCATGAATGAAAAGACAATTTGTAGATAAATCAAGAGCAACTTTTTTTATATTATGCCAAAGATAAAATTTAGATATGTTACAGCTAACTAAAAAAGATATGATGTTTTTGGTCAATTCAAGGGATACTCTCATCTCTTAATCTTTTAAAATTAACTGCATCCGTTACATGAACTGCATACTTTAAGGAGCAGCAAAGATATGGTGTTTTAATTTTTACCAATTTAATTTAAATGCAAATGTTAACCACTTACATGATGCCAATGTGTACATAATTAAGCATCATTTTATACAGCATGAATCATTTAGAAACATCCCGAGAGCCATTCTACTATGTAAAACATGCATTATGCTGACAAGCAGCCAGATGACATATACTTCTGTCCTCATTAAAGCTTCTTTCAAATTACAGGTCAACCGATTATGGAACAACCTATGAGAAGCTGAATGATAAAGTGGGGTTGAAGACAATTTTGAGCTATCTCTATGTGTGTCCTACAAATAAGCGGAAGGTAAGAAATGTGTATTCAGCATGCTACTGATTTATGACGTGACATCTGTCTTGGTTGGCTAATCTCTCTTGCTACCTAAAAATCAATTACACTTAAGCTGAGATAAGAGATGTAAAGATGAACTGATGGGTGTTAAGGTAGTGAAATGCCTGACACATCATAATTTCCCAATAAGCAGCTATGAATGGAGGATAGTGAGAGGTGGATCTGTCATTGCCATTTCAGAGAGGCAGCTGCAGTGTGTCTTACTGAATGGGAAATGCTGACTCCTAAAGATGATCTCCCCAGTCAGTCACAAGGATTAGAATAAGTCTTGACAAGGGAGAAGAGAGGTGGGATTTCGTCTGATGCGCTTATTTTCCCTTGCCATGGAGTACACAGACTAACTAGAATGTAAAGGGGATGCATGGTCAAGAACAATGGGGGAAATTGGGAAGTTTCATTGGCAAACTGAATTTTATTTATTTTGCACAACACTACAAGGATGGAGTCAATATATCTGTCCAAAAGCTGAAATTTGGTAAAAGTGGTGACTTTGATCTCTTCTGTCCATAGGTCAAAGTTGCCAACAGCTTTGGGAATAATCATATAGAACATCCTTAATTTGACAGATGAGAAAACTGAGTTTCAGAAAAAATAAATAAATAATGTATGGCCATCTCAGAGTTGTAGGCATCATTGGGACTACAACCTATGTTCCTTCCTTGGTGACCATAATTTTTTCACTACGTTATTCTTCTCTGTAATTCCCTATGAAGAGAGATCTACTTTTCACTAGGCAAACTATTTTCTCAGAAATACAATGCTTGCTTCTAAATGAAGGAGAAATTTTTGTCATGAGAACAGTATTGTTACATCCACATGTTTTTAAAAACTTGTGTTATCAAAATCTGAATCCTGACATATAATCCCCAAGTGTCATGTAAATTACAGGAACGAATAATATGCAACTGGATTCAGAAAAGTGTTGCCTGTTAATATGTCCTAAACTGGATCCTGTTATCATTATAACACTGTGACCTAGGCTCTCATCTCATATATCTCATTGGATACAGCTAGTGAACTTGGGTAGTATCTGACTTCTAGCTTGTCATTCTCAACCCTGACTATAATATTAGAAGCCCTATGTGGTTCCTAAATATGCCAGCATGGTTCCATCCCTATTGCTTTGGATCAGGGACCAGGTGTTTTGAGAAAACTTACCAGATGCTTCTAATATGTACATAAGTTTAAGATCTACCAATATGAAGTTTAATCTTTCCTCACGTTCTGAGCATGCCAAATTCTCCAGAAGATACAACATACATAGACTGCATTTAGATGGCTTGAGTAAAGAAAGACGCAGCTAAGCTCAGTGCTAAGCACATGGTTGTGGTGAGTTCTTGCATCTCTCCAAGCACAGTGTCCTCAAATTTAAAATGGGGATAATTATAGTACCTAACTTCTGAGGGAAGCTAGAAGGATTATAAGAAATTAGACATTTCAAGTGAAGTAAAGTCTTAATGATTGTTTTCACTTTACTCTCCTTTTTGTATTATCCTGTTCCTCCTGCTTCACATAATTACTGGGAGCAATAGTAGTGATTATCTCCTATAAATAGGAGTGTTCAAGAGAAACTTTTGTGATGATAAGAATATTCATCTAAGTGCCCAATAATCTAGACATAAACAACTTGTGGCTGACATTTTAAATATACAACTCAGTAATTGAATTTTAAATATTACTTAATTTTACTAAACTTAAATTTATATAGCTACATGTGGTGGATGGCCACACTACCAGACATCACAGTTCAGTGTTAGAGCTATCACCTGGCCATTCCTTACTTATGAGTTACTAGTGAAACATCAGTAATTAAACAATTTTGATTCGTTTTATGCAATCTCAAAATGAGAAACTTGAACTTACAGTCTGTATTTCATAATGAGATTTAGTTGTTTGTTGGCTTAAAATTGATTCTTGTAATCTATATTGATTTTACCACTTGTTCACATTTTTAGTAAATTTAATTTAACAAGCAAGGAATTGTATGCTAGGCAAGACAGTTGGCACAGTGAAATAAAAAGAGATATGAGTTAGAATTCCATCTTCAGTGATCCTATGCCCTTCAGTGGTAAAAGCATTATGACTCTTAACTGAAAGATCCCTGAACTAATCTTTAGGAATCACTATCCCTGCCTTGATTCATTCTCACCTGCAAGCTGAGTGGGACATTAGCTGAGTCATTTACATTTGTAATGTGTTATAATCAAGGCATTTACAGCTGGAATAGTCTTAGATTCATTCTGCTGTGATGATGGTGTTTTATTGAAGCTACTTGCAAGAAACATTATTTTATTTATTTATCTATTTATTTATTTTATTAGTTATATACACAATGTGTACAGTCATACTGGTACCATCGTTAGCCACTTCCCTGTCCTCCCCCCTCCACAGGAACCCTCCTTGTTGGGGGATATGGGTTGTGCATTGTGGGGTAAGCTATCAGTTATGGGTAAGAGGCAGTGTCTCTGTGCATAATGACCCAATGTGTGGCTCTAACATTCTTCCTGCCGCCTGAGCCATGTTGGGTTCATTTTAGGTCTGCTTCAGTGATGAGGTCTTGGGAGCCTCTGTGTCTCTGAATATCTGGTTTGGTAGGAGTTGAGTGTTCTCTGTGTCGATCTCCTTCACCCTTGTGCTGGTACCAGGTTCTCCAAGGAAGGAGCACCCTTGCTTGTTTCACCAATTGTTCTTAGTTTCAGCTGGGGCCCTTTTGAAGTGGAATGGGCTGGTTCTCTCCTTAGAATCTGCATCTATCTGAAAAAGAGAAGCACATTCTCAAACAGAGAGTGAAGTTAGCACCAGATAAATGGGATAACCTTTGTTTTTGTTTTTTTTTTTTTAAAGAATTTAATAGGTGTAGGTCCTCTTGTAGCCCATGATTAGTGGGAGCTTGGTAATGGAGAGTGGGCTCCTTATTGGATATGGTTCTGACTTGATTCCAAGCTCCAGCTATGGGTTCTATTCCACTGAGCAGATCAGTTAGGCGAATCAAGAGCAACTGGTGTCCCACTATGGCTGTGCACCACTATTGTACTTATGTGAGCATCATGTCACGTTGTTTGCTGCTGTGAAGCTTAGACCACGAGTTGCTTGGACAGATGTTGGTCATTTTCCCACAGCCACTGATGTAGCACCTTCTGGCACTAGATGAGCTGTCTGGAGACTGACTCTCTTCCAGATGCCAGCCAGGTCATTCCATGTTCTGTACCAGCAGCATATGGTGTCTTCAGTAGTAGGGACTTACCACTAACCTTTTGTGGGTCATCAAGTGCTCTGACAGAAATCTGTCTTCTTTTGGGAAACCTTGTAGGTCTCTCTGATCAACAGCTCATTGTGGATATTAGCCACTTGCTGGTACTGGGAGTTACAGGTCAGTGCCCAAGAAGAGAAGGAAGGAAGAGAAAGATAAGCAATATAAAAGAGGTAGAGAGAAGAGAAAGGAGAGAGAGAGAGGGAGAAAGAGAGAGAAACAGGAGAAGATTAAGGTCAGTTTTCATCATACTCTCTGCAGGGCCTTGTGATTCAGGTGTTCTAAGGCCCTGATGAAGCTTCAACCGTTTAGTCTGTCTTTTAGTACATCCTAAAATTGTATGGTACCATTGCCATTTGGGACCAGTTTTGTGATTTTATTTTTTAAATTAATATGACAAATACGGGTTCTGATTATAAAGTTTTCAGTAGCAGGAGAATATACAGGGATGATCCCAAGACCAAATTGGTTTCCCAGGAGCCAGACTTGAGTAGTGATCAGGACCTTTGTAGAGGCTGTTCATTAGTTAGCAGCTATGAATTAAGACTTTGAAGACCATGCTTTCAGAAAAAGGAAAGTCATCATCCATGATTATGTGACAATGGCTTTCTCTAGGTTGACACTTCCCAGGTATGGGGGGGGGGTGGCTCCTTCAAGTCACAGTATTTTTGAGGGAACCTAAAGAAGTGGCTGTTTATTTTTTTTTTACCCCTCAACAGATAAATGAGACTTTCAGGGTCTCTTGTTGAAGTGCTGATGGATTTTAAAAATATTGCAGGAGCTTGAATATCATTACAATGGTATAAATACCAATAAAACTGATGTAACAGTGTATTTGGTAAAGTTATTCTACTTAAGAAGAGGATTATCACATGAAGTTTCAATACCACAAAGGGACATATCTGAGCCAAAGAGATAGTACTTGTGCAACATCTGAAAATCTGAATATATTTTCCCCAGTCAATAAAGTTTGCATAAAAAGAAAGAAGGAGGAGGAGAAAAAAAAAGAGCAGGAAGTACAGGGAAGGAAGGAGCAAATGGAGGTGTTGGGAGAAAAAGAGAAAGGATAAAGAAAGAGGTGGAGGGGGGAGATGAGAAGGAAGAAGTTGGAGGAAAAATAGAGAAATAACTTTCTGACTTTACCAATTACCCAGGACAGAGGCAAACGAGTTCACTTCCATTCTCCTAGGATTTTTGTGATACTCCAAGAGATGGACAGGACCCTATGAAGGCTTAATATAAATTCTTTAGGGTCTCTAACAAGTTAAGCTATTTCCTGTGATTTTTGCATCAGAGGAAGCAATTGGAATAAAACTGAGAGCATCTGTACACCTGGCTGCTGGGTTTCCCCAATCCTATTTGTATGTACATTCTTGTTGGCTATTTTCAGATATTGATGAGGAGAAGAACAGTACCTTAGTCATCCTATGTCAAGCAGTAGGCACCATGCCCTGGCATTGCAGGTAGCTTATTAAGGGCATTGCTGGGATTGGAGTCTAAAATAAAGCAGGCCCTTATTTACAGTTTGGACTAATGATCATCCATTGGCCTTTGTCCATAAGTCTGCAGTACATTGCAACAGGTTTCCTTGGATATGTCCATGACAGCAAAAGCTATCACACTATCATATGTCAGTCTAGGAAATCTTGACTAAGAGATACAGAAATCTTGCTCTTAAACATTACCCTAGCTCAGTCATACTTGCAGAAGGACCCTGGTACCTAGTCTCTTGCATATGAGGCCATTCCAAAAGAACAAGGCTGAAAGTGTCCCTGCGCCAGCGGGCAGGTGGGTAGTTATCTGTCACCATGTCTCTGAGCAAGAACACTTCTCCCACCTCCAGCTCCAGATAAATCACAAGGCATGCTCATTTCTGTAGAGCTTTCTGGGCTATATACATACAGTGTACCTTGAGAAAGGATGATTTAACTCAAACTTGAAAGTAACAGACAGGGTAAGCTAACATAAACGTAACAAAGGAAAAATGTCAATGCTGAAATCTTTAATAATTTTTCTGTTTGATGAATAAAATTTATTATGTTTCACATTTTATCATGTCACATTTTATACTTAAATTTATTTCTATTATGACATCAAATTAATAGGTTAATATAGTTAGCTAAGTTGACTGAGAACTAGTATATTTCCTTGGGTTGAAATGAGACATATTAACTTACATGTCTGGCTGAATTTTAATGGTTGTATAACACACTGAAATCATGTCAATTTTTTTTTCAGTCAGGTTTATATTGCTGGTAGAAATCACCCAACCAAGAGCAGCTTTGGGCGATGGGGGGGGGGGAGGTTTATTTTGGCTTACAGGCTGAAGGGGGAGCTCCATAATGATAGGAAAAACGATGACATGAACAGCAGGTGGACATCATCCCCTGGCCAACATAAAGTGGACAACAGCAACAGGAGAGTGTGCCAAACACTGGCAAGTGGAAACTGGATATAACACCCATAAACCCACCTCCAACAATACGCTCCCTTCAGGAAGTGTTAATTCCCAAATGTCCATGAGCTTGGATACTAGCAGTCAGAACACCTAAGTTTATGGGGGACACCTGAATCAAACCACCACCTTCCACCCCAGCCCCCATAAACTGATAACCATCCATGATGTAAAATACAATGCATTCAGTCCAACTTTAAAAGTCCCCATAGTTTTTATCAAACCCAATGATGTTCAAACATCCCCATAGTCCACAGTCTTTTAACTAAGCCATAATACCAAAAAAAATCCCCCTGAACCCATAATGACACAGAATAAGCATTCACAATGAAAAAGATGGCATTGGACATAGCAAAGAAATATTCAACCAATACCAGATTTAAAACAACCAGGGCAAACATCAGACTCTGTAGCTTCAAGTCTAACAACTCTAGCCAGTGATAAGTTTCCAAGTCCACAGTACCAATTATGGTGCCAATTTGTAAATCCAGGAGGGAATATAGCAGACTTTGAAGAACAGGACACTCCTTGAGCACTCAGGCCCCTTCAAAAAGTTCCACATTCTTTCTATTACCCCAGTGCAGGTCACCCAGCTCAATCTCAAAGGTTGTAATCTCATATAATTGCAGCTGAATGAGAAGTTTCAGCCCAACGATTTCATTTCTGTTTCCATATCCCTCTGCTCACACCAGTCCATTTCCATTCAGAGCAACCTTATACACATTCTCAGGACATGAGCATAACAGCCAGGCTCTCACACAAACTGCCTCTAGCCCAGTCCAGGCAAAGCTCTCTCTCACCCTCACAAGCCAAACCTCACAGTCCATAGTTCTTACTGCATTCAGGTCTTTCAACTCTGACCAGAATAGTCCGTCAAGCTGTACTTACAGTACTGCAAGGAATCTCTTAGACCAAGGTATCAAATCCTTCCACATTCCTCTTGAAATCAGCTCCAAAAGGCCAAAGCTGCACAGTCAGCAATCCCACTCCTCGGTACCACTTTACTGTTCCTGTCAGGTTCGTATTGCTGGTAAAAATCACCAAACCAAGAACAGCTTTTGGGGAAAAAGAAAGGCTTGAGGGGGAGCCCCACGATGGCATGGGAAAATGATGGCAAGAGCAGAGGGTGGATATCACCCCCTGGCCAACATAAAGTGGACAATAGCAACAGGAGAGTGTGCCAAACACTAGCAAGCAGAAACTGGCTATAATACCTATAAGCCCGTCCCCCAACAATACACTCACTCCAGGAGGTTTTAATTCCCAAATCTCTATCAGCTGGGAATGTAGCATTCAGAACACCTAATTTTATAGAGGACACCTAAATCAAATCACCACAGCTCTCCCTGTAGTATATTTTAGGATTACTGTTAAAACCATAACAACCACTTACACTAGATGAGATGTTTATGCATAAAAAGTCCCAAACACATTGCAATGATTTAGAAAATTACCTGGATATTTATAAATAGAGTTGCTGTTTATTCCAAAGTATAACATATTCTTTTATTTAAAATTTGTCTTAGTCCATTATTCAAAACTTGAGGGTATTTGTATGTAAGTGGTTGTTTTTTTTTTTTTGTTTGTTTGTTTTTTTTTTTTTTTTTTTTTTTTTTCCTGAGGTAGGGTTTTCCTCTAGCCCAGGCTGACCTGGTGTTCACTATATAGTTTCAGGTGGCCTTGAACTCACTGCGAACTCACATTACCTCTGCCTCCTGAATGCTGTTACTCTTTAATTCTTATTAAATTTTCTTGTATTATTCCATAAAAGACAAAGTTCTTTTACTCTAAGTGTTATAGAAATGATACCATTCCAACCACCAGTCAACCAACCTCCACGGTCCTCCCTTTAAAGATTATAGCATGAATTCTTTAGAGAAAAACAGGGGTTGGGGTATAGTTTAGTTTTACCTTCAAACTACCTATTCATTTAGCCTCTATCATCTTGTGATGTGTATATATTATGTTATTTGGGGGGAAAAAGACAGTATTGGAATTTTTTATATTCTTTGTGCCACTTTTATATCCCCTCTCCTGCATATTTCTGTTATCACTTCTCAATTAATATCATTCCTGCTGAGAGAATCTTAAGACTTTCATCCTATAAATAGGACCCTTCCTTTATAGCACATTGATCTTTCTTGCAAGTCCCTTAGTACCTGCCAGCATTAAACAGTGTTTGCATTTTCTTCAGAGGCTTGTTTTGATCCCCATACTGTATGTGTCACATCCTGTATCAATGTTTGATGATTGACTTGTGTCTTTTTTCTCCTTAGGCTTGTTTAATTCCTCATGGAATTTATTTGCATGGTTTATGTGTGACTTTTAGGGATGAGAAAGAGGTAGGATTGATAGAGTATCCTAACGTATCTTTGAATGAATCATTCCATCATTGAATCAGATTCTAAAACATGGGGCTTATACATTCCTACTCATTCATTTAACATATATAGAAACTGAACTCCAGAGTTTAGTGACTTTGCTGGGGTAAAAGAGAAGCAATATTAAATGCCATTTCAGTAAGATCATATGACACACTATGGGTGCCTGTGGCCATGTCTCATCTCTCTTTAAGAAGTCAAGTTCCTGAAAGACACAATGATCTCCAGTGGGCTTTGAGTCTACACCATGCCCAGCTCAGGGATGTGGTCTATGCAGAAGGTGCTGAACATATGGTAAAGTATATGACTTGAACTTATGGTGGAATTTGGACTCTGGGGCTAAAACTTACAAACGAAAGTCCCTGCTGGAACTAGCTTTGACTCATTATTTTTTTTTTTCTTTCAAGTGAATAAGTAAGAATGATAAAGAATCCCATAGGTTTTAGTCATTTCTAGGCCATAATTTATAATTGTATCTCCTCTAAATATGAAGCTCATGATTAATCTTTAAATGCCAGGCCTTGCATAGTTCTCATATTAGCTAGAGAGGCCAGTGGGAACTCGTGCATTGCATAATACATCAAAGGGGGTGCGTGACGTTTCCCTCGGCAGGCACTCAGCATTTGCTCATTGTACCCTAAACTCTTTTATCTGTCTCTTTGTACACAAACTCATCTGTTTGCCTCTAATCTTTAGAAAGGATATATGTTTCATTCATGAAGAGGTGTCATGAATGAACTCAGAGTGGAAATGGCCCTTTCTGAACGTCTTAGTGAATATATATTTGTTGTCCTTCATTTAACCTGGAAAATGATAGTTATAGAAAAATATCACTTCTTTTGATTTTTTTTATAAATCTGAGTATTTAGGTTGTTCAGGGCCATTGATTATTATCCACTTATCTTCCTGAGTATTAAAATATAAAATCTAAGAAAGCTTGTATCACATACACACACACACACACACACACACACACACACACACACTTCCTTTGGTTGATTTTCCAACAGTTATCCAAGACTTTGGGTGTCAAACATACTGTGTAATCATGACAGGATGTTCTCTTTGAAGCAAGGACAGTGCCAGGAGGTTTGTTGCCTTAGGGTGGCTGCAGGGAACTCCTGGGCTTTAGAGAACTCCATTAGAAACACGCACACACAGAGAGAGAGAAAGAGAGAGAGAGACTGATTTTAGATATTCCTCTTTCTGTCCATCTTAAATAGCCACATGCTCTGACATTTTATACTATAATAACATTCATAAAGATATGTTCATAAAGCCATTCCTTTCCATTTGAACACTGTATATTATACCATATATAAAGTGTTTAGTTAATTTTTGTTCCATATTAGCTGTGTGTTTATAATTTGTTTAGTAATTAAACATAGCATCAAGTATAGGGAACAAATTTGTGATTCATGGTGTCTGAAAAATGTATTTCATCCCATCGTTTTTCTCCCTCACCATCCCTGATATCACCTGATTATTGTAAGTTTGCAGAACTGATTTAAATAGTGCATAGTTTACTGTTTTACTTCATGCAGTATGAAGTAGGATCTAGTAGCTGGAAGTTTCTGGTCTCATTAACATCCCATGACTGTCATTCTTCATCTGTAAGATACAGTGTCTGTCACATTTCATAATTGTATATTACATTAAAAATTAATCATGAATCAATGACTTTAAAACCTAACTGGTACCTGTATGAAGATAAAATTTATGGGTGTCTAAGAGTCTAAGACATAATTACAGTAGCCACATGTATATGTTAGGGGAAAAAATACAGGTACTTAGCTATATAATTAAATAGAAAGGTTGTAAGTCCACATAGCTATCTTTTCTGTTTAGGTAATTTTATTAAACAAAACAGAAATCTGTTTTTGTTTCATTTACTTTTAGAATAAAATGAAGAGAGAGAGAGAGAGAGAAAGACATAGATAGAGAGAGAATGGGAGTGTCAGGGCCTCTAACCACTGAAAATGAACCCTAGACACATGTGCCGCCCTGTGCATCTGGCTTATGTGGGTACTGGGGAATCAAATCTGAGAGCTTAGACTTCACAGGCAAGCACCTTAACTGCTGAGACACATCTCTCTGTCCCATTATTTACTTTTTAGCAAATGAAGGTAATGAAAATAATAATCAATTCAATCAGTCCCTAAATATTATGAAGTAAGACTACATTAGCTCTGCATGATTTTTTGTACTATTGCTGACTAGTACTCAAAAGGTAGGTGGCCAGGCAAAAGAGATGGATTAGCAGTTAAGGTGCTTGCTTGTGAAGCCTGAGGATCCAGGTTCAATTCCACAGTACCCACATAAGCCAGATGCACAAGTCAGTGCATACATCTGGAGTTTGTTTGCAGTGACTAGAGACCCTAGTGTGCCCATTCTTTCTCTCTCTGTCTTTCTCATTCTCTATCTCTATCTGCCTCTTTTTTTTTTTTTTCAATCTCTCTCTCGAATGAGTAAATAAAATATTTTAAAACTGGAAGGTGGCCTCAGTGGCCAGGTGATGTGAAATTCTCATCCATGAATGGATAGTCTTCAGAATCTGACCAATCCTCAAAAATATGTAGTAGACTGTCAGCTTAACTTCTTTTGTGGATCAAGCTTTACTTACTAAAGAGCTACTTATTTATTTGTTTTTGCCACATCATCTGTCCTTATAGAGCCGGCGCTTCATGAAGTCTGCCTAGCCTAATGTTAAATGCCCATCTATTACCCTTTTATGAAGGTCAAATGCATTATTTCAGGTTGGTTCCAAGTTACGCTCTGCTGTAGAATGTGGTCAGAGGTCCTTTCAACATTCTGCTCTGTTTGCCTCCAGCACACTCCCTGTGGTTTCTCAGGGGTTTCCATCATTCAGTGTTTGACATCCTGTATCCAGAACATTTGTTTCTAGTGAGTAGCCCATGCTGCTGTCATGATGGATGAAGATGAGTGTCTTCCACTACAGGAAATTTGCCAATTACTAGGGGGTGGGGGTGTTTCACTCCAGTATATCAGAGCTGCCCCTAGCTTTCTCTTGGTGATGTCAGGAAAACGTCAGTGTGGATTGATCTTTAATGAAAACTACCTTTTCAGCTGTAGAGAAATTAAGAGACTACTACCAGCCTCAGGAGTTAAGTGATTCCCGTTTAGATATTTTTGTTGACTTGACCTTTTCCTTGAGGTAATCTTTTGATGTATTGTCCTGTGTTGTCCTCTGCTTCCCGGGTTTGTTGTTTTTCTAAGTCTACTATATGTATCTCATGTTATTATGTTTCACCTATTTGTAATACACTCTGCAAAATAAAAACACAGTAACCCCTGGGTAACAAGGACTCTTTAGATACTCCTAGATTAAAAGACCTACAGGATGGAATATACAATGTTGTGGCTGTATTCTCACATTTTTATACTGATTGCTTGGGGCTGTGTATGTTTGTTTTGGCACTTGATTACTAAATGTCTCCAAGGTTTACAGCATCTACCACCAAGAAATGCACACGCCTGTAGTGGACAAAAGGACCTTGTAGATGAATGGGGAAAAAGAAGGAATAGGGAAAAGGAAACAACCTGGACACACACACCACTAGCAGGCAAGAGAAGAAGAGGTATAGCTGGGAAGGCACAGATGTGCATCCACGAGGGAAGAAGGAGGAAACTACTGTAGAGAATTTAAGAAAATGCAATAATAAGGAGGGAAAGTTAATACAAAGGGCAGTGGGCTGAAGAAAAAGAAGTAATAAAACCATAAATATGTTCAACAGCAGAAGAAACTCTTGACATCTGTGAAAGTGAAGATGGCTAATTTAGTAAGAACTCACTAAGCCTTTGGGGGAGTACAATTCACCTTTATCTTTGTTCTTCCTGAGTGGCCTCAAATGGGAGAATTATGTTGATGACTGTGGCTGAAATTGGTTTTTCCAGGAAGGAAAACACAATTATGACTCAAGGTGTAGGAACCTAGATCTGGGCTCCCTAGGAGCAAATTCAGATATTGACTGCTGCCTGCAATTAGGCTATACTGCCTCTCTTTTGAAGGTTATCTTCTCTTTGTGCATCTCTATTCCTCTCCTAAGTAACGGTGACATTTGTGCACCTGCCTTATGTTTTCTGCATGGGTCATTTATATGTTTCCTGTAACTGTACACCTGCATGTTGTGAATTTTGACTGAGTGAAGTCATCATTCTTGATTAATGGTTAATTTAATTGACCATGGTGCCAGTTTTCCCAGCTTTATATTCCAGCTAAGGCACATCCTAGTTAGGTGCCTTTAGACAAGGTATTATTTGTTCACTGGTTTGCGGTGAGCTTTTCCGTGATATTTTCCTCCTCTTTAAAGTAAAATGTAATGATTGTGTCAACATCCTAAGGCATTTATAAGAAGAGTCAAAACAAGCAAGAAACAGTATCTTCACATAAGTGAGCATTAAAGAAATGTTGGTTTCGTTGTTACTGGTTTATTTATTTATTTTTTTCCCTTTCAGAGTCTATGGCTATAGCTTAACCTGCCATTTGTCACTCTGAGAAGATGCTGTGGCATACTGATTTTATCAGTTTTTTGTTTTTTAAGGACTGAAGTTGGATAGAAATAGAAGACATCCTCTTGCTCTTAAGTGTTGTACAACCTGATAGAGGTGATAGATGTTTAAACAATCAACTGTAGTATAGAACTTAGGTATCATGATAGCTATGTACACAGAATTCTGTCTTTAGGGATTCTAAGAAGCTTTCACAGAGAAGCAAATATTTGTTAGAAGAGAAGGGAAAAAGGAAGATGAAAACTGTCTTTTAGTATGCGTGCTGCAAGGAAGCAGTGTTCACAGAGCACAGTACATAGCTTGGAGAGATTTCCAGTTTTAAATGAATTCATGCCTATTTTGAATCTTAAATCACATTAATTTCCATTGATAGCAAACTATTAAGAGTAATTAGATCCAACCAGCTTATCTCCTTGAGCATTTGACTTATGATTTTAATGTAATAATGAAATTTATTTTCAATTTTACAAGCATTTTTCATTTATTATTATTAAAAACATATTTTGTACGGATGCATCATGTATTGGTACCCCCTTTTCCCTTGCCCTTGACCCCATTCTACCAGGGACCCTCCTCAGTGGGACTGCAGGTATTTCCCATGGGATTGTAGGTTAATATATTGTGGGAGCAGCAATCCATTTTGAGGGGAGGCAATGCCTCTAGGCATGATGTCTCAACCTGTGGCTCTTACAATCTTTCTGTCCCTTCTGCAAAATTCCCTGAACTGTGGTGGGTGATTTTTAAGTCTACTTCAGTGATGAGCTCTTAGGAACCTCTGGATCTCTGCTTTGATAAGTGTTGAGTATGCTTAGGATCTGTCTCCTTCACCCTGGTGCTGATTTTCAGGTTCATTATGGAAACAACACAATTGTTCACCTCCCCAATTTCTCTGTGGTTTCAGCTGTGGCTTTGCTGAAGTGTGAAGGATAGTTTATCTCCTTGGGACTTGCTACCTTCTGAAAAAGAACAGATTCTATAATGGAGATTGGATTCAGCATAGGTTAATGGGATAACCATTATTAATTTAGGGAGAATTTGATGTATGTAAACCCTCTTTTAGCCAAAGACTAGGAGAGCTTGACACTGGAGAGCATAATCTTTGTCTCCATAGGATTGTGACCTGCTTCCTATTTCCAGATATGGGTTCCTTTACACCGAGTGGATCTCTTAGCCAAGCAGAAAGTTATTGGTTACCCACCGAGGCTTTCTGCCACTATTGCACTGGTGTGTACATCCTGTCAGTGTGTTTGCTTCTGAGTAGCTTAGACCTCTGGTTGTTCAGACTATTGTTGGCCACTTTCCCCCAATAGCTCATGTAGCACTTGCCAGTACTGCTGGACCCAGAAATCTGGGGACTGCCTATCGTCCAGATTCTAGCTAGGTCTTTCCATGGTCTGTGTTAGCAGCATATGCTGTCTTCAGCAATAGGGTCTTGTCTTTTGCCTCAGGCAGGTAATCAAATGCTTTGACAGAAGCCTGTCTTGTTTAAAGGACCTCGTACATCTTTCTGATCAATAGCACAATTTCTTCCTTGAGTCTTTTATGTCTTCATTATATAAGTCTTTAACATCCTTGGTTAGTGTTATTCCAAGTTATTTAGTTTGTTTGTTTTGCTATTGAAAATGGAACAGCCCTGCTGATTACTTTTTCTATACATTTATCCTTTGCATATGGAAAGGCTACTGACTTTTTTGAACTGATTTTGTATCCTGTCACATTACTGAAGGAATTAGTCACCTTTAGAAGTATTGAATTGGAGACTTTTGGGTCATTTATGATTAGTACTATGTCATCTGCAAATAGGGCTAACTTGATTTCTTCCTTTCTAATTTGTATCCCTTTTATTTCTTTTTCCCGTCTTATTGCTTGTGTTAGAATTCTATGTTCTACTAAGTTGAAGAGTAGTGGTGTGGGGCTGGAGAGATGGCTTAGAGGTTAAGGCACATGCCTGCAAAGCCTAAGGACCCATGTTCATTTCTCCAGGTCTCACGTAAGCCAGATGCACATGGTGCTGCATGCATCTGCAGTTTGTTTTCAGTGGCAAGAGGCCCTGGTGTGCCCATTCTCACCCTCTCTCTCTCTCTCTCTCTCTCTCCCTCCCTTTTTGTCTCTAATAAATAAATAAATAACAATAAATCTTTAAAAAACAGAGTAGTGATGACAGTGGGCACCCCTGTCATGTTCCCAACATCAATGGGAACTCCTTGAGTCTTTCTTCATTAGGTATTCTTTAGACTTTAGGTGCTTTATATATAGCTTTTATTGTGTTGAGATATAAACCCTCCATGCCTATTCTCTCCAGTGTTTTGATCATGAAGTGGTGTTATATTTTGCCAAAGGCTTTCTCTGCATCAATTCAGATGATCATGTGGTTCTTGTGATTAAGTTTATTTATGTGGTATATTATGTTGGCTGATTTATCTGGGATAAAGCCTACTTGATCAAGGTGGGTAATGTTTTGATGTGTTGTTTTTGTTCAGGATCTTTGTTATGTTGTTGTTATTTCTAAACTCATCAGGGATATAGGCCTATAATTTTCTTTCTTTGTTGTATCTCTGTCTCATTTGGGTATTAGTGTGGAGCTAGCTTCATAAAAAGAGTTGGGGAGCGTTCCCTGTTCTCTGATTATGTGAAACGGTTTGATAAAAATTAGTTTCAGTTGTTCAATGAAGGTTTGATAGAATTTGGCTGAGAAGCCATCTCGTCTTGGACTTTTCTTTTTGGGGAGATTTTTGATTATGTTTTCATTCTTGATGGCTATGGTCAGTGTGTTTAGAAGATTAATCTGCTCTGAGTTTAGTTTGGTAAATGATACTTGGCTAGGAATTAGTCTATTTCTTCCACATTATCCAATTTTGTGGAGTAGAGATTTTTTTTGTTTTGTTTTTTGGTTTTTTTGTTTTGTTTTGTTTTGTTTTTTGTTTTTTTGAGGTAGAGTTTCACTCTAGCTCAGGCTGACCTGGAATTCACTATGTAGTCTCAGGGTGGCCTAGAACTCATGGCAATCCTCCTACCTCTGCCCCCCAAGTGTGGAGTAGAGGTTTTGCAAGGGTGTCCTGATGATTCTTCCAATTTCAGTGAAGACTGTTGTGACCTCCACTTTTTCATTTCCTATTTTGTTAATTTGAGACTTCTATAGGGGTTTTTTTTTTTTTTCATGATCAAATTGGCCCAGGGTTTATCAATCTTTTTTATTTTTCCAAATAACCAGCTCTTTGTTTCAGTGATTTTAAAAAAATTATTTTCTTAGTTTCCAATTTCTTTCCATCTAGAGCTCTTGCAGTTGGATTCTTCTTGTTTTTCCAACACATTTAGATGGATAGTTTGGTTATTGATTTCAGATCTCTCTGTGTTATGAAAGCATTTAGTGCTATGAATTTTCCCCTTAAAATTGCCTTAATGGGTGGTGGCGCACGCCTTTAATCCCAGCACTCGGGAGGCAGAGGTAGGAGGATCGCCGTGAGTTCGAGGCCACCCTGAGACTCCATAGTGAATTCCAGGTCAGCCTGGGCTAGAGTGAGACCCTACCTCGAAAAACCAAAAAAAAAAAAAAAAAAAAAAAATTGCCTTAATGGTGTCCCATAAATTTTGGTAAGTTGGGGTTGGGGACCCCGGAGCCAGAAAGCTGGTGAGCCATGGGCAAGAGGCCAGGTCCCACAGTGTTCTGTGTACCCTCTGGCTCAGGGCAATAGGAATTTAGGGACCCGTGGGGTAGTCACTTAGGAAACTCACGTAAAAGCACTGCTTTTGCAGTGCATACTGAGGGGACAGGGAACTTGGAAATGTGGAACGAACTGGGAGCTTTGGCCTAGAGCAAGTGATTTTGGGGACCCAGAGGCCGGTCAACCAGGAAACCAGAACAAAAGGCCTGCTTCCTCCGCACATGTATAGACCAGGCAGCCCAAGCCAGCAGCAGAGGTACCAGGACCAAGGAACTGAGAGGTTGGAGAGGAGCTAGGAGCTCTGGCCTAGTCCACATGAGTACCCTCCAGTGCAGGGGATCTGAGAGTTGGAGACGCAAGGGCCATTCAATCAGAAAGGCAGAGCAAGGGGCTTGCTTCTGCAGCAAGCTCACAGGATCCACACAGCCCTATTCCAGCAGGAGGGGAACCAGGACCAGGGAACTGGGAGGTGGGGAAGCTACTGAGAGCCCTGGCCTGCTCACTCCAACCCTCCGGAGCAACCCTCCAGAGCCTCATTTTTTCTTTTCTTGTCTTGTTTATAAAGTTAGTAAATGGGCAATGCTGACATCACTAATTTTGGATAAATAGAATGAAAAGTCCTCCTACTATAGAGTTGATATTTTTATCTTAAATAATTGGTCAGTTACAGGTACTAATGATCTAAGAAGATGAAATATTAAGAAATAAAACAATTAATACCTATTTTGTCAAATATGTGATATTTCTTGGTTCTTCGAAAGCATTCATGAATATAAACATAAGACATGGACCCAACTCCTCAGGGTCCTTATACAATTTGTCATCCCAAGAGTGTAGACTGTAAGCTGGATTCAAAAAATCAGCATGAAAATGTTTCAGTTGATCAGTGGAGCAGATTTTTGTGACACATTGTCATGACATTCACAACAGAACAAACATAATTCAGTAGAACCAATATTTATTGACTGCTAGACAGTAGAGATACTAACATGCATCTCACAGGGCTTTATGAACAGACTTCACAGATGAGAGATACCATACAGGCATAAATGAACATGGGATTTATATTGACACAGGTACTGTGCTTTTATTGTCCTTAAACTTTTTGCTTGTGTGTACATGTGATATGGTGTATGTTTGTCAGTTTGGTATATGCCCATGCAGGTGCCCATGTGTTGCCCATGCACTGACTTGCAGTGGTAGAGTAGAATATCCCGTGTCCTGCTTCATCATTTTTCTCTCTGCTCCTGTCCGAGCTGGACTTTCTTACTGAGCTCTTAACTTTTTCTAGGATTCTCAAGTCTCTGTCCTCAATGGACTGGCATTACAGACCTGCATAGCCACATCCAGCATTTTATGGTGCTCCTGGGGGTTTAATTCAGGTATTCTCTTAGGCCTCCCTCAGGTCCTCCTGCTTACACAGAAAGCGCTCTTCATCAATGAAGCACCTCTGAGCCCCTGTCCTGAAATGTTAGTGATGTGATAACCTATATTATACATCCCACTCTCTTCTTACTCTTATAAGATACTCCTTTGGCAAATCATTTGTCCTGATGGTTTATTTAAAGATAGAGACTGTGCAGATCTATTAAGCACTGAGAAGGACTTGATCAGGGAAGGGGATGAACATTGGGAAGGGGTGGAGATGAGAATAAGAGACAGAAACTTGGCAATAAGAGAAGCAGCCAAGCACTTGTAGGGAATCTGGAGGGCCCACTGTGTTGTTCTAAAAAGAGCCCAAATTTCCTGAAGGAGGTAATTGCGACAACTTAAATGCTGATGCTTTCTTTCCCCATCAGCAAATACACATGTCCGTAGAACAGAGCAGCTTTTCTTAGCAGCCAAAGCCATCCGATCTCCCTCACATCATTATACTATTTTATTTTCAGAAACTGTCCAGGCAAAGAGCTTAACCTACCCTGGGGAAAAAGAGGCTGGACCTTAGGAAGATATCGATCTGACATTAGAAGCTCTCTACTTTTGTTCTGAATTTGTGTTATGTGGTGTGTTCATATGTGTCCATCCCTCATGCTTTATTGGTGAGTTATTTAACCAAAGAGTTCATGTATGTCCTCCACTGCCTAATGCCGTCTTTGTTCCTTGGGCCCAAGGCCTTTGTCCTCCCATTTAAGGTGCATTGCTGACATTTGAAAACTCCCACAGAGGACTCAGTCAGTTACCAACATAGATGCCCATTGTTGCAAGACAGATGACCTTTACCCCGAGCCACCAATTAAAATCCATTGCTTCTCGCCCCTGTGGTGCTTGGTATGCCCTGTAATCCTGGCTCAGTGCCCAGTGCAACTGGTGGGATGCATTCTTTTCAGTCCTGTTCTTCTTTCCCTTCCCCAAACAAGAAGAGAGGGACCTGCAGATGAAACTTTGTACCCTCCCTGGAGGAGGAAAGGGGCTGACCTCCATGGGACTGCACAAAGAGTTTGAATCAAATGACCTTTTGTGTAAACATAAAGACCCTACACCAATGAAAGAATTGGGGAAAATTGGGACATGGGCATTGCTTATACGTTTATTCCACATTTGCCCGTCACAGCTCCCCAGTGACTTAATGATTATTCGTTACTAATTGCAGGGGTATTCAGCTCTAGGCCTAGCTGGACCCACTCTATGGCAAGCTGACAAGCACACAGAGGGGGGTCTTTGATCTGTCAATTCTATGAGTATCTGACACCTGCTAGGATGGCAGCCTTCTGAGTAAATTTAAGTTTCTTCCCTATCATTAAATTCGGGATCAAGGAGGTTAAATGTTCAAGTAGCTTGTCTGAGATCACAGATGGTCATGGTAGGAAGGTTCATGGTTCTGACTAACCAGTAGCCTTTGCATACATGAACCTGGACAGACAAATGTAGAAATGGATTGCAAGATGGGTGCATTATCCCCCTTTTCGTCTTTCTGCTCTCTAGCACTATATTCCATCTTTACTTCCTAGGGCCGTAATGTAATGTAATGGGGTTTCAAGCTAAATTCTATTAACCATATATTGTTTTGGTTAAAATAGGCAGTGGCCCACAGCAGGTCGGACTATACTCAGATGGGGTCAAGAAAGCCCCAATTTGCTAAAGTTAAATGGAGCTTGAAATTTGCCTTTCCATATTTGGTTTAACATCCCAGATCTAAGCAAGTTAAAGCTGGACCGAAAACATTGTTTTCTCCTGATGGAGAGAGGGCCCTCCTCCAACTTTTCCCTGAACTGTTGTAGAACTTCATACCAAGTCCTTGCCTTGCATCCATGAGAAATAAGGTACACAGACAACAATAAGGAGGGAGTAAAGCAAAGGAGACTTGCTGAGGAAGCAGTGAGAGAGCTGAGAGGGCCAGGGAGAGCATGCTTCCGTGTGGATCCAAAGAAGAAAAAGAAAAGGAGGAAGAAGGGGGTAAGTGTCTTAAGATAGAACTCAGAAAAGTGAGCAGGTTTAGCAGTGAGGAAGGGAGGGGCTTCTGGAAGTATAAGTGCATGACCTCATTAAGGGGCAAGTGTTTCTCCCATCTCCTTAGCATGTCTCCAGATGAAGCAGATGCCCTGAGGGGTGGTTTTGCCAAGAAGTCTGACAAACTAAATTGGATTAGCTTTATAGGAGAGACCACTGTGTGTTTTTGTAATCTTATGTTTTGGGTAGCTTGCAGTATCATGTCTCCACATGGGGCTAGAGGCAGAACACAGACTTCCAGGAGAAAGCTGGTTTTCTCTTAAAGGGTCACAGCCAAAACCTGATACTTTCAACCTCTTTTCTTTCATATGGTATTTTAAATCCTATGGAGGGGTAATTGTGATGTTTCCCCTTTCAATGTTACCAGGGAAACAGGAGATGGGGGCCTTCCTGGATGACCTCCAAGTCAGCCAATGCCTGTCTAGTTGCTTAAACTACCAGCACTCACAGGATGCAAGTGATTCTTTGATCTGCACAGACTATGTATGCCTCCTGTGGTTATAGTAGCCCCCTTCTCACAACATGGAATTTGATAGACTTGTGAAGATTATATTTGTAGTAGGGTTTAAAATTTCCCAAGAGCCTCGAACATTTCCCTTTTCCCACACCCTGCAGGCCTCTGTGGTAGGAACTAGGCAAGTAATATAATAAGCACGAAGTTGTTTGGATCCCTGGAGAATCCTGACCAGCAAGCATTCCATTACCCAGTAGCCAATAGAAACTGGTTATGCACATGTGATAAAACCCAAAAGATTATGGAGCCCAAACCATTTGGCTCTATTTATTACAAATACAAAGTTTTGCCCATGGTTCATTTTGTTCCTTCCGTATAAACCCAACTCAGGGGACTTACACAGTACATTGAAGTAAATATGTAGGAAAGAGCTGTGTTAAAATTTGGCATTAGCTATCTATAGCTGCTTGGTTGGTTTCTTCTTTCATTTGATTTTATTCCCTCAATTCCTCCATCCCTGCTTTCCTTCCTGAAGGCATTTACAAGGAAGCAGAACAAGAAGACCATCTCTTGTGTTTATAACAGAGCGTGTTTTCAAAATAATTATAGAAATGCCTCTATGTGTAAATGTAACCATCCTTCCAAAACTACTGTGTATAAGGGAATCCTGTGACATGTTGTTTTGTTCCTATGACCTAGGGAGTAACTAATCTGTAACTAGAACCCAGAGCTTTTTATTTCTCCTATCATCATTTATCATTCTGTAAACATCTCTCCAGGTTTCTTGGGAGGGTTGCTTTTCACTTGTATTCTTGAGGCTAAGTACTGATTCCTTCATGGATCTTTAATAAATTTCATGTTTTAAATATGAGTTATATGATGTCAGATAAAATGCAAAGCACAGAGACAAGTTGAAGACAGCCCATCCATGTGTTTTTAGTCAGCCTGTAGAAAACCATTTGGCCTCCTGCTTCTCATTTCATGATAGGAGCTTTATAGGATCAGCAGTGCTTCCAGAAATCTGTAAAGAACTCCATGTTCAAGAGCCCAAGATAGCTCATCTTTACACCATAGAAAGAAGTATATCAACATTTGCTAATAAGTAAATGAATTAAATAAAGAAAATTTGTGACTTTTTTTTCCCTCTGTCAATATTTCCAAGATTAAAGCTGCATACAGTAACCAGTATTGGTTTTGTTTTTCCTTGCATGTGCATGAGTATGTGTGTGTGTGTGCGAGCGCATGCATGTATGTATGGAGGCCAGAGGTTTTATTCCATTGCTTTCCACCTTACTTTTTGAGACAGGGTCTTTCCCTAAGTCAATCAATTAGGCTGGACAAGCTCCTGTGTAAGCTCTCCTGTCCCTGCCTCACCAGTGCTGTGATTACAGGCACATGCCCCTAAACCTGGCATTTTATGTGGGTGCTGCGGATCCAAGTGCAGGTCCTCATGTTACACAGCAAGCACATTACTGGTTGAACCCTCCCTTCAGTCCCCAAAACAGCCTTTCAGAGGTAGGAAAATGAGCAGAATGATCCTCGTAGTCCATTTCATTTCTGACACACCATTGCTGTAGCTGCATAGCATTCATTGTTTGAGCTCACCTGGTGACCCAGTAGGCTACCTCTACTCACTCATAATATTCATATTTTCCCAGAGGCATAAGAGGTAAAAATTAAATCTAAAGACTCTTGCATTTTTCTACAGAAGCTACTATCCCCATGCAATTTCCTAGAAAAGAGATATTACAAGCAATTTTCTTTTTACAAAATAGTTTATTTATTTATTTGAGAGGGGGGGGGAGAGATTTGGCATGCCAGGGCCTCTAGCCACTGCAAATGAACTCTAGATGCACACACCATCTTGTATATCTGGCTGTATATGGGTCCTGGGAAGTCGAGCCTGGGTCTTTGGCTTTGCCGGCAAATGCCTGAACCATTACAAAGTCATCTCTCCAGCCCAGCAATTTTCTTTATAGCAGAGACAGTTCCATGCATATGTACATTATATATATAAAATATTTATTTTGTTAAGGATGGGTACATTAGCCCTAGTGAGTACATTTTCCCCCATTTTCTGTCAAATAATTAAAGGAAACGTTTGAAATCATGAGAGAATAAAAATGGAAAAAGAAGTCGCAATTATTTTTTTAAAAAAAGGTGTTTACAACCAGACTTAAGTTGGAACTAGAAATTCTGCCTTTTCACCCAGACTCTCACTTCTCAGAGAGGGAATAAAGAAATGATGGTTCTCCCTTCTCATAGCAGTGATTATAGTAAAGGGTAAAGGAGATATGCTTGTGAGACTGCAGAGGACTCTGGAGTCATGATGGAAGCTGATGCCCAAACAAGACAAGCGCCAACTCCACTGTGGACAAGGGGAGCTGAGGCTCAGACAGTAAACTGTCCACGTCATGTAGCCAGAAACTGTGGCCCAAGAGACTTTCCCTGTTTTCTTGGTTAGTAGATGTTCTGTATGTGTTAAGAAAAAAAAAAAAAAAAAGATCATTCCCTCTAAGCATGTATGGAAGACGATAGTGTCTGCTCAGAGAAAGAAGCGGGGACAAGAATTCCATTATGAACCGAGTGCCGTCAGTAGAATATATTGGTATCTTTGTCATTTCCCAACGTGCATATGCATGAAGGTCATCAGAAAGGTCCAGCTTCCTCTTGGGGATCCATGGACCGAAGTGGGTAAATTACTGAAACTCTTAATCCACAGCATGTGTCCGCAGCATCCAGGGTGCTAACGAAGGTGTAGATTCCAGTGTGGGAGAGATGGCTTGGTCGGTCAGTGAATCAGTGGTCATACGTGAAGACCTGAGTTTGGATCCCTAGCACCAAGTAAATCCCGAGTGGGTGTGCTTGGAAACCTGTCTGTAAATCCAGTGTTTGGAAGGTAGACACAGGGCATCCCTGGGATATACAGTGTAGTAAACTTGGCAAGTGGGTGAGCTTTTGCTTTAAGCGAGCAACCCTGCCCCAGTAAATAAGGGGGAGAGCAATTGAGGAAGATACCTGATGTTCACCTCTAGCCTCTGCACTTATGTCCATACATGCAAACATGCAAATATCCATGCATTCTCACATGCATGCCTTCACATATGTCCACTCAAATAAATTACACACACATACCATATATCTATATCTCTATCTCTCTCTCTCTCTCTCTCTCTCTCTCTCTCTATATATATATATATATATATATATATATATATATATACACATACATACATACATACATACATACTGAGGGGCTAATTCTCAGAAATTCTTGTCGTGTCTTGTGCTAAGAATCTACAATCTACCAAGTGTTACCTCTCTATTCTTTTCAGTTTTACTATGCTTAGATCAATGACTAGATATTCCTGCATAGAGATGCCTTGTGATAAAGGAAAGTATTTATTTTTCTATGGAACTTCTGGTTTCATTTTCTTTATGAAAGTAAGACAAGTACTGGTAGGGTTGATACATGTATAAAATATTAGTTGTGTATTGTAACCAGCTGCCCTCTACTGGACAACCGAGGATTTTGTTTGAAATTAAACTCTCTTTTTACTCGTTCTTTTGACTTAAAAATCTAGCATCCATAATTTTTCTCCCATTAAGGCTAGTCTATTTTGCATTTGGCTTCAGTGTGGTGCAGAGGTCAGGGAGCCCATGGGTGTGCTCATTACATCTCCCAGCTGTAAGGAAAGGGGGCTCACAACCTGTAGGAGAGAATTGGGAAAGCATTTGGGTTGAGATAGATGTTACCCCTACACTCTTCTACCTAGGATTAACAATTCTTAGTCACTTCTTGCCAAAGTATGCTTACTAGCAATTAAACTGTGCAGACCCTGGGAGGCTACTATTACCATGGTTTCAAAGACATTTGTTCAGCTCAGGGAGGAGGGCTCCTTGGAATGCTGTATTCTGAAAGTTCCATTCCATTATTCCCGAGTTCTAACTTCATCCCCTTACACAGCAAGAAGCTCTGCCTTGGTATGAAACACAGGCATCCCACACAGGCTTATTAGACACAAATTGCTATTCAAAGAGTCTTTGAGAGAGAAACTTGAATAACACAAAGCACAATGCAGGAATATTTAAAAAAAACATATTTGGTAATAAACTCTAAACTGTTTCGTTTTCCGCAGGATGAGTAAGGAGGATTATCATTGCTTTAAATTCATACTGAGGAAGAATAAGGCTTTGTACTACTGTGGTTGTTATTTTTGTTTGGTTTTTAGTTTAGTGTGGTTTTATTCTACAGAGCTGGGGATCAAACCCAGGGCTCTACTCCCAATCCCAGAAAGAGTAATTTTTCAATCAGATATCTTTTTTTGTCTGTTTGTTTGTCTTAAACCAGCATTCATACTAATGGGTTTCATTGTAGCCTTTTCATGCACGCTTTATGCACCATCTACCTTCTTGTTGCTGGGACAAAGCACCCAAGAAGCTTATAGGAAGAATGGTATGTGTCAAGCTGACACTTTCAAGAGGAGGTTTTGTCATGGAGGAGAAAGCATGGCAACAGCTCACATCTTCACACATCACCCACAGAGAGAAGGTGCACCAAGAGCCAGCTAGCTCGGAACATCCAGACAGTTGGACTAACCAACCCCAAGATCCGCCCCCAAAACCCTCCAGCAAGGCTCCACCTTCAAAAGGCTACACCAGTTGGGGGCTAAATCAGAAGCTTAATCTCAAACACTTGAGGCTGCGGAGGACATTTCACGTGCAAGCCATCACACCCCCGCTTTCTCTCCTCTATCCATCTGCCCCTCCTATGGGTTCTCTTTCTTCCCATGCTAACACCCCTTCTGTTTCCATGTCGCTTGTATGCTGTGACCCTCCCTGCCCTTCAGATCGGATTTGTGAGCTATTGCCTATCACTGAATGTGAACTTCCCCCAGTCCTCCAAATGGTAGAAGGATGACTTAAGAACATGGACATTTCTGTGACTAGAACCACACTGGCCCTCCTATCCTAAAACACAGATGTGCCTGAACGTGAAATAAAGCATAGAGGAAGAAAGAGAAAAACAACAACAACAACAATGAAAATCAACGTTTGTTTAAAAAGAGACAGGCACGGATGCACAAGGAGTTTCTCTCCCTTTGTCAGAGGGCCAGGTGCCCAAGCCAGTGCACACACTAATGCACTAAAGTCTATGTAGCTATCGAACCCAGATACCACCAGAGGTCCCTATCTAACTCCTTCCTTTGCAGTCAGCAACTCAGCCTTCCTCTGCCCTCGTGCTGGCTGCCAAAGCAGGACTGCCACTCATGTTCAGTTTGCAAGTTGGCTGTCATGTCTTTCATGTTCCTGCAGTGACAAGTGGAATTAAACAGAGCTAGCAGGGAGATCCTGACACAATGAGAGGCCCTTCCTGGTAGACCAGTACAGAGTGGATCCTGCTGTTTTCCCAAAGGGCACCCTGGCTACAGAACATCTCAGCCAAGAGAAGAGCAAGTTCCCTCATCCCTAGCACCTCCTGCCCCCGGGCAAATGTAAGGCCAGATTTCTCCTCCATCTGTAAATTTAGAGGAGTCTTTTTGTTTGGAGGGATTCTTTTTAAATTTTTATTCATTTATTTTTGCAGTACTATTGAATTGATGGCCTCCTACAGGTTAGGCAAGCATTGAAACCATAAAGTTTTATCCACAGCCTGTGTTTTAATTTTTAAAGTATATTCCTACGCAATTACCAAATTAAGAAAAGGGGGATAGCAGGAGAATGAGAGGAAGATGGTGAAAGGGAAATTAAGAATTAAAAAGAAAAAAAAATGTCTTGGATAGGAAAAAGAGAAACAAAAAAGACCGTGCAAAGCCTGAATCGAATTCCCATGACTTGGCTGGATTCCCATATCTTGTTTTCTTTATAACTGGCAGTAAAGTGGACAACTGCTTTGAGACTCTCTCAGCTTTTCTCTGAACAAGTTAGCTATCTTTTTTATTCCCTGTTTGTCCTTTGGCTTAGTTTTAAAATTTTGCAGCAAATAAGAAGCACGAGAGCAATGTTATTTGACAAAGAGAAGGTGCCAAGTGAATCGGGGGAGATGGGGCCAAGCTGAAGGTCAGTTACAAGTAGCTTCTGAAGACAGCAAACCTCCACTCAAACCCCAAGCTCCAGGCCCTCGGTAGTGAGTTGGAGGATGTACTTCTCTATGCTATGGGGAATATAACATGGAAAGTATGATAGACATCAAATAAAATAGCACAAAGTATGTAGCTGGTACCTTGGAGTACTGACTATTCAATACACACTAAGATTTTTAAAACTTATGTTGTGTGTGTGTGTGTGTGTGTGTGTGTGTGTGTGTGTGTAAGCCAAAACAAACCCTTCTTCCCTTAAGTTGCTTCTTGTCAAGTATTTATCCACAGAAACAAGAAGATAAACTAATACAAACTGTGTAACCAAAATAAGGATCAGATACACATGATCAATTTAATTATAGCTAATTCAAAGTTAATATCCTCTTTGGAAAAATGTTGTCATGGGGAAGGAAGCTATGTTTTTATGTAGAAAAGATATTAATTGATCTATGGATATGGAAGAAGATATGGGTGGAGAAAAACTACTGAAGTGAGCAGAGTCCTTGAGGCTTATGCTTTGTGGATCGTTTTGAACAGATTTCTCCAGACATTGCACAAGAAAATCAGCGCCGGCAAAGCAAAGGGAATTTGAGAAAGAGAACAGAAATTTCTAACTGGGAGAAAGATATCAGAATATCTGAATATCTTATCATAGTTACCACTTTAGCTAACAATGACATGCATTCACTTAGCCTTCACTGTACTCTTGTCTGACTTAAACACCGGATGGTACAGGAAGGTACCACTCCTTGATCTATGGACACAAATGATAATGCAAACCCTGTTAGCTCATTGCATGGGAAGGAGAACCAGGAAATCACAAACATGACATGGTATTGGAAGGCTTTACTAACTTGGGCTGGGGAGATGTCTCAAAGGTTAAAATCTACAGTAACTTCATGAAGAATAAATGGAAAGGATGTGATAGGCCACAACAGGAAAACATATTTCAAGGATTCTGGAATCTCTAGTGTCTGGGAAAACATTTGGATCTTGAAAAATCAGAACACTTGGGCTGGAGTGGCCCAGTGGTCATTGCATTTGACTGCAAAGCCAAAGGACACAGGTTTGATTCCCCAGTACCTATGTAAAGCCAGAGGCACAAAGTGCTATATGAGTCTGGAGTTTGCTTGTAGTAGCTGAAGGCCCTGGTCCACCCATTCTCTCTTTCTCTCCCACTCTCTCTCTCTCTCTTTCTCTCTGTCTTCCTCTTTTCCTCCCTCTCTCTTTCTTTCTCTCTCAAATAAGTAAACAAAAGTATTTCAAAAAATAAAGAAAATAGGAAGACTTAGGGCTGGAGGTATGGCTTAGAGGTTTAGGTGCTTGCCTGCAAAGCCAAAGGACCCATGTTTGATTCCCCAGGACCCACATAAACCAGATGCACAAAGTGGTGGTACATGAATCTGAAGTTCGTTTTCGGTGGCTGGAGGCTCTGGCAGGCCCATTTTCTCTCTCTCTCTCTCTCTCTCTCTCTCTCTCTCTCACACACACACACACACATATAAATAAATAATATTTAAAAATAAAACAAAAATAGGAAGACTTAATGTTTCAACATTGCTAAACCATGGGCAAGATTGCATATGAGAAAGCAGCCAGTGGCAATTGGCACTCACTGTATGTATTCTTCAATGACTTCACTGCAGAAACTGTTCTGACCCAAAAGAAGTTGGAGCTCAGCTGCCAGTGTGTTCCTGGCAGAGATGCTGAAGAAGACTGCATGGGAAGAAGAGGCTCTTGTTAGAAACTGCCTGGTGGAATGCAATTACTCGGAAGGGAATCTAGCCAGGGCAATTGCTGTTAACATCACTGTTCCGGCAGAAAGTGCCCGGGGAGCCTTAATGAATATGAGTGGCTAGGACCTGTTTTTTTTGTCTCAGTGAGAAGCCTGCAGAACCACAACCAAAATTCACCAGCCAGGAGCAATCACTCAACATCCAAGTTCAAAGGGGTGGGACAAGCAATGGGACCTTGGGGCTTCTTGAGGAGAGATGTCATCCAGAGCCTAAGAGCTTAGTCCATGAGTCTGTTTATTGTATCATGTCTAAGTGCCATTTGGCAGAAGCTTATGTTTTCACAAGATGCAGTTTAGCCTTCATTCACTGCTTCTGCTTGGTTTCCATGTGGACACAAACATTGAGAGGGAAAAGTTCTTTACGTGCAAACAGTGCGTCGTCCTAACTGACGGAATCATCCCCCCCCCCCACCTTTCATGCATTCTGCTTTGCTTTAAAGCTGATCACTTGGTTAACCAACGTCCTGTGGATGATGGTCTTCATCTATGTTGCAGGACAAGCTAAGTATCCATAGAAGTTACCTAAAGAGAGAAAAAAAATGTTACCAAGTGAGAAAATTACTTGAATTCCATTGAGTTGATTGGGGAAATAAAATGTTGAATATACATGTTCTTCTCCCATGCACTTACTGCTGTTTTATTCAGGACTATGGGAATTGAAACACCAAGTTTCATCTTCACGTATACATAGCATGGTAGTGAGTGGAGCAAGATGTTGAATAGAGTCAACCACTGTACTTTCGTCACAGGGAACTGATCAGGCGGAGTTTTCTCCTATATGAAAGGCTGTCCTCTCTAATCAAATGGGCTTTAGTCAGAAGAACTAGGATTACAGTTTAATTTGTAGTGTTAGCATTCTTCTAAATACGAGGGTAGATGTTCCATGAATAGCTCTTTTACATATTTCCTTTAGATCACTGTGATATATGCATACATACTTAGAAAAATGAATAAATGCCATATCCATGGGCATATGAATCTATTCCCTGATGGCATGAGCTCAGAACTGGAAACTTTGAATGGCAAGGCATCAACAGGGTGAGAGCTCTGGGGCAACTTGTCTAATCTTCCCTTCATGTGGAAATAAAGTACTTAGCATTATAGGATCTTTTTTTAAATGAGTTAAATGGATAGTAACCTCAAGATGAAATATAAATGCCACAGGGTCCTTTCTACTTAACATATCCTAGTTTCTTTGATGTCTACTGAAACCTGCTCTTACCCTGACCTTTCCTTTGTTAAACTAAGTAGTAATTTGCAGCTGTTCTCTTTCTGGATGGAGACCCTAAGGCAATAGATTCCAAGCCTCACAGGATGCAACACACCTTTTAATGCAGTCAGTTAATCCTTTGAAATCTCTTCATCATCCTTATCAGACTACCTACAACTTGTTTGATAACGCCCTGTAAACAAATCCATTGATTTTTTTAATCTTTAAACAGTGTTTTTTGTTTAAATGACAACTATGATGTCTATTAGCAAGAGATATGATCAGAGTTAATGCCTGAAATTTGTATATTGAGATGCGGTATATTCTCAAGTCCCGGGACATGCTTGGGGATTGCTATGCTGCAACTCAGAAAGGCATGGAAGACCGTGACAAATGGATCACTGGATCATGTTGTCCGTACTAACAGCTTTGCAATCTCATTTCTTAGATTCTTAGTTTGCATGAAATCTTAGTGTACCAGTGAAAGGTCAACCTGGAAAGAACTGAATAACCAGGAGCTAGTTTGCAGCTGTAATATAACACAACATGCTCTGTGGAAAGCACTTAAATCCTACAAAATGGGTTACCTATTCTTCCTAAGGCACCTTCTCTATTTCTGAGTATATTTCTGCATTGTGGGTTAATAGTGATGCAAGATTTTGGGGTTCCGGAGGAGTCTTCCAAATTTATGAACCCCAAGTTTTGGGTATTGTTCTACCTTTAATAAAGAATTAATAAAGACAGACTCAAGAAGGATAAATTATGAATTAAATTAATTTAGAGGGAAATCACAAATTGTGGGGTCTATTCAAGGGAGGACTTACAAATTGTGGGGTTTAGGAAACACACTTTTTTGTGGAAACACTGAACAAGATTCACTTAAGAGAAATTAAGGCTTTGGAGGAAAAACTGGAGTAGAGCCCAAAGCCCCTGGAGGCAAGTTAAACAGGCTTTCAAAGAGAAATTTGGTTGAAGCTGCAAGTGTGTGGAAAAAGACAAACTACGAGGCTCAAGGAAAACTAAGAAGGCAGATACCAAAACAGAGACCGAGAGATTCAGAGGGGAGAAAAGAATGAAGAGAGTACACTCATGGTTATCAGTAGTTTGGAGAAATTACACAGACACTAGACTGAGAGTTATTGAAAGCACCCACGTAGTGGGCCAGTGAAAGCACCCACATGGTAGATCTGGGGTCTAAGGGAAATACATACCTGGTAGACTAGAAAGCAGATGAAAATTATGTGTGTATTCAAAGTGAGAAGTTACCCCAAACCATAAAGCAAAGGCAAGCAGAAAAGTGCCCCCAGACCAAGGAACAGTTTTATGGTCTCTCTCCCACCCACTCAGGGATGCCAGGCTCATGTGATCCCCATGTCCCAAACCAGGTAGGCAGGCTGAGCTGAGCTGAGCTGAGTGGGGCAGAGTCTAGGACAGCAAGAAGTCAGGGGCCTTACAGGCAAGGGGAAGACCTATTGGCTTGTAAAGAAGGGGTAGGGGTGGATCCTTGGAGCAGCCCATCCAGGGCTGTCTGTCTAAGGAGCGTACTAGTAGGTGGGCAGCAGGAGGCACTGTAAATCTTCAGGCACGAGTTCCATTTCTGCAGAGTTCCAGTCTTCTGTCAGGGTGAGAGGGCATGTGGGGTAGAGTCTCCTGGTTCTCTTTTTGGGCCTCAATCTTTACCTAAAACAGTGTTAAAAAAAAAAAAAAAAAGGCTACCATTCTATCTTCCTTCATTAGAATGTGTTCATTAAGAGAGCAATTTTAGTATTACTTGGACATACACAATTTTAATGATTCCTGTTCTCTCTGTAAATTTTCTAGGCAATTGAAGCTTGTCTTTTATTTTTAAAATATTTCAAGTTGGGTTGGAGAGATTTCTCAGTGGTTAAGGTGCTTGCCTGCAAAGCATAAGGAAACGGCTTCAATTCTCTAGTGCCCATGTAAATCCAGTTGCACAAGGTGGTGCATGTGTCTGGAATTCCTTTGCATTGGCCAGGAGCCCTGATGTGCCCATGCCCATTCTCATTCTCTCCCCCACTGCCTTGCAAATAAATAAATAAAACATTTTATAAATAATTCAAGTTATATTTTTTACTCTTCTTACTAAAGATCTCTATTTTTGGCATTTCATTATATGAATTTTAAATATTTTTGTGAAGCTGTTGTTATAGATCTATATTTATACATTTATTGCTATATTGTTTGAATTTAAGGGTTATTTATTTTGTAGTCTTTTGTGGCTAACCTACTTTGTGTTCCTTTACTTATGAAATAGAAAAACTTATCCTTGGGAAATACTTTCTTGCAGCTGTATTATTAAAGTTTTTGTTTCACTACCTTAAATGAGGAATTTTTAAATCAGAAATAAGAAATGAATGAACATGTCATATTGGCTTGATTTGAAACAATTATGTTTTGAATTGGCCTCTGATGAATATGAGAGACTTTGAATAACTCTAAAGTCGTGCTCTCCAGGCTAACCTGCAGGATCTTTCTTCTAAGAAGATTCATATTATAAATACTTGAGTTCATTTCACCTTTCCCCTGAGCCCCCATCACATAAACACTTTCAGATGGTTGTATTTGCTCATCTCTAGCCTGATTCTCTACGAGGTGGCCGCATTAAAGTGGTTTCCATATCTGGAGCTTGATATTGGATCTTCATAATAGCTTTACCCAATGTACCTGAAGCCAACAATAACAACAACAAAATTGGATCCATTACTTTGTCTGAAAAATGCAAAACAAAACAAAAAAAAGAGGATAAGGTGCCATATTTCTGTGTCTACTCACATGTCCTCTGTTGCCTCTCTAGTAGATGGCAAATAAGCCTTACTTCTATCAATGTGCACTACTAGGCTTTGGAAGAGCCTTTTCTTGTTAAAGTGGAACATGACCCAAAGACATACCATGGCCTTCTACTCCTGACTATGAACAAGATGCCTTTGCTTGGTTTCCATTAGGAGGTGCAGGTGGCGAGAACTCAAAGTGCAGTGAAGGTACATCTGAACAGGAGAGGCAGATCCTACTGAAAATCCTTCGAATGCATTCAGTCATCCCACAATATTTGACAGTGTTCCATATTCCTGCAGAAGGCCCCAAACTCTGTCTCCCACAAGACTACGCTTATTAATTCAACAAGGACTTACCAAATCATTCTTATTTGAGAGGAGATATTCATCTTCTCTACAATATAAATCTTCTTTACACATTCTAATCTAATGAAACCATATTATGCAATGTGTTTGATTTCTAAAGGTTATGCCAGTGGAGAGGCAGAGTTTCTTAAAAGCCTCTGATTGCAGTACATTTCCTATATTTTTTTTTAAAACAGACTTTAATTTTTTTTGTTTATTTTCATTTATTTATTTGAGAGCAACAGGCAGAGAGAAAGAGGGAGAGAGAGAGAGAGAGAGAGAATGGGTGTGCCAGGGCCACCAGCTACTGCAAAGGAACTCCAAATGCATGCGCCCCCTTGTGCATCTGGCTAACATGGGTCCTGGGGAAATGAGCCTTGAACCGGTGTCCTTAGGCTTCACAGGCAAGCGCTTAACTGCTAAGCCACCTCTTCAGGCCCATTTCCTAGATTTTTAAAAATATTTTATCTTTATTTATTTATTTATTTGACAGAGAAAGAGGGAGAGGGATAGAGAATGGGTGTGCCAGGGCCTCCAGCCACTGCAGACAAATTCCAGATGCATGTGCCCCCTTGTGCATCTGGCTAACGTGGGTCCTGAGGAATTAAACCTGGGTCCTTTGGCTTTGCAGGCAAATGCCTTAACGGCTAAGCCACCCCTCCAGCCCCCTTTCCTAGATTTCTAAACTGGCAGCAAGCTTGGAAAGTTATTACATAGGAGAAGACTTCCTTTAAAAGGAATGAGGAAAGTGCAGAATTTTCCTGCTTTTAATGAAGGATGCCAAAGTACTTATGACTAAGCAAAAGGCAGTGAGAAAAAGAACCCATGGGCTCACAGATGGTTCACAAGGAGTCAGTTAGGGTTGTAGATAAGGAAGCTATGTGAGCTTTAAGATGGGTGTAGGAAGCAGATATTATTAGGTTTGGTACAACCTGCTGAGAAGCTTGAATATGATGAAAGAGATAGGAAATCATTCCAAGTTTCAAGCAGAAATGTTTGAGAGTCAGACAGGGGCAAGGGAGTGGGTAAGCAAACCCTAACACATGCAGTAATACAGAATGCATTTCTATGTACCAGGTCACTGATCTTGAGAGAAAGCAAATGAATCCTACTCCCTCATGTAAACACCATTCTATATCATTCATGGATGAGACACAAAGATTTCCTGTAATGGATGCCATAGGATTCAAACAAAGGGATTAGGTGGAAAGTTTGAGTCTAACCATTTCAAGATCTTAAAATTTGAGGTTAAGGCGAGTAAGCGATATAATTTCAATTATAGTCATTAAAATTATGGTACCAGAAGCTAAGAAGCACAAGCAATGCCTCCCCCCTTAATTTCAAGAATCCCCGTATTCAGAGGTTGCTATTCTGACTGAGAGACAAGCACCCCCTTTCCTGCTGATGGCTCTGTGGAAGGATTTGGCTCTGGTGATTTAAACTCAATATCCTTTGAATTTGAGAATAATGGCCCTTGACCTTAGCTTTAAGAAGGATGTTAAGGATGCTTGTATATAGTCTGCTTTTCTGGAGCAGAGATCTGTCACAGACCTAGGGGGCTTGGAGCTACTGTACTTCCATCATAGATTTAATCCTGCAGAACCCCCACAAGCACAGCTGCCCTGTCCACGGTTCATTGCCCTGGAAGGAGCTCCTTATGTCTACATTCCAGAACTCAACCCCCCATTGTTTTCTTTGACAAATAGCACTTTACTATGAATTTTCCCCAAGAGTGAGAGATTAGTTATTTCCATTCACCATTGTTAATTATGCATCCAAATGGGAAACTGAGATAGCTACTAGCCAAATTAGTCCCTAAGCACACAGTCCTCTGTTTTAAATAACAAAAGATTTTTCCTGATGCAGCATTGACTACAAGTGCCTTTTCAGTCTTTCTCTCCCAGCCATTTATTTATATTCCCACTCTTGTCCAACACTCACATTTCAAAATTCCTTCCTTCTTTGATTCTCAACATTAGGCCCACATCCTCTTCAAATTTAACGAGCTCTGGTAGGCTGATTGATAAATGGTTGCATGTCGGTTTTTACTAACAGGAGTCATCTGTACAGTAGACCTTTGGAGGTTTTGATAAGAAAAAAAAAATGTCCTTTTAGATAGAAATCAAGGCCAATAGGAGACTTTCTCGAGCCACTCTCCACTGCAGAGCTACATGAGGAGCTGAGGTGGAGCAGCTCGAGCATCTGTCTTATTGCATTCCTTGGCTGTTAGGATTCCAACAAGCAGTGCATTCAGAACCTCTTTTATAAGCTGTTCATAGCTTTCAGGAAATGTTACTCTCCCTGCATTCTTTGTGTTAGTCAATGAAGTATATAAGCTGGAGTGATGCAAGATATATAATTGAGATCCCCAGGCACAAAGAAATGATACCTATGGAAGAAGAGATCCAAAGTGTAGCCAGGATCAGGACAGCTTGGATTCTGACTAACAAGCTTCCACCATAAAAGTGAGAGGGACACAGTCTATTCACTCAGATGTGTAGAGATGTGAGAATGAAATCTAGCACTGGACTGCAAGGTTACCTTAGGTAGTGTGTGTTTGTCTAGTTAACTTGATGAACTCTGAGTTCAATGATAGAGCCTGTTTCATAAATAAATAAATAAATGGAATATAAATAAATAAATAGGGAGGGAGTGATAAAGAAAGCCATTCGGTGTCAACCTCTGTCAAATGTGTGTATTAACCACATACACCTATGCATAAGTGTATGAACAGACAAATGCATATACACAACACACATATAAACATGCAAAAAAAACTAGCTTCTGTAATGTGACTTAGTTGTCCTGTTTTCTATATTTGCCACTGATACTTACTTTGTAAACTACTATGTATTCAAGAATACCATCTTCATTACTGAACTGTGATTTTTCAATTTTTGCTATGTTGGTTAAGCTCCTACTATTAAATTATACAAACCGGCTGATGTAGGTTGGCTTCAAGTTATGGTGTACACAGACATGATGTTGTTACATGAAAAAGAAGTGCCTCTGTCTCTCTAATTGTAAAGGATATCATCCCTGAGTGAAGGATGGGCCCATCCTGCCATTATGTACATCAAACAAGTACTTTATGCATATATGTGTGTGTGTACATATACATATATGTGTGTGTGCATATACATATATATATGCATGTGTGTACCTATGCATATATATATATATGTGTGTGTGTGTGTGTGTGTGTGTGTTTGTGTATGTATACATATATATGTGTGTATACATATATACATATGTGTGTGTGTGTCTGTGTGTGTGTTGCAGATTGATTCAGGTACCCCCCATAAACTTATGTCTTTTGAATGCTAGGTTCCCAGCTGGTGGAAATTTGGGAATTAACTTCTCCTAGAGGCAGTGTATTGTTGGCAGCAGACTTATGGGAGTTATAGCCAATTTCCCCAATTTCCCCTTGCCAGTGTTTGGCATACTCTCTTCTTGCTATTCTCCACCTTATGTTGGCCAAGGGGTGAAGTCCATCTTCTGCTCATGCCATTGTTTTCCCTGAAATCATGGAGTTTCCCTCAATTCTGTAAGCCAAAATAAATCCTTTTTTTCCCCACAAGCTGCTCTTGATCATGTGATTTCTGCCAGCAATGCAAACCTGACTGCAACAGTAATGTTGGTACTGAGGAGGGGTGTTGCTGATAGACACCTGACTTTGTGGCTTTGGCCTTTTGGAGCTAATTTCTAAGAGGAAGGTGGAAGGATTTGGAACCTTGGCCTAAGAAACACCTTGCAGTGCTGTAAGTATAGTTTGATGGACTATTCTGGTCAGAGTTGAAAGACCTGAATGCAGTAAGAATTATGGACTGTGAACTTTTGCTTGTGAGGGTGAGAGAGAGCTTTGCCTGTATTGGGCTAGAGGCAGCTTGTGTGAGAGGCTTGCTGTTATGCCTGTGTCCTGATAACTTGCAAAGGGTTGCTTTGCGTGGAAATGGATTGGTGTGAGCAGAAGAGTATGGCACAGAAATGAAATCTCTGGGCTGAAACTTCTTCATATTCAGCTGCGATTACATGAGATTACAACCTTTGAGATTGGGCCAGCTGACCTGTACTGTGATTTTTGCCAGCAATGTGAACATGATTGCAACATTTTATACACACACACACACACACATACACACACACACATATATATAAAGTTTTAAGTCATGAATCCCATTGAGCATGCATTTTTCTGCTTCCTCTGTTCATAAACCTTCCTTGAACACATCCACACTAGCACCTTTGACTAAACTACCTTCACACATTTCTACTGACTGCACTTCTTGGTGTACATGGCAGCTCCAGGCTCTGTCAGGAACCCAAGAGGCTTATTTACCTGCCATCTCAGAGAATGGAAGATGTACTCAGTAAGGAAAGTGTCAACACTGGGAGGTGTTGTTGATGAGCACATCTCCCTTGTGCCTGGCCAAGTGACACAACCTGTGAAAATGGAGCTGCTCCTTGAATGCCTACGTGTAGTACAGAGCATGAGAGCTCTAGCACTGGGCCTTGACTGCCTATGTGAGGTGCTAGTTGGGGAATCTATGACCTACATGATCTCTGTCTAGTCATAGACTATTGCTGGGCCTCAGTGTATTAATCTGCAAAATGGTAGTACGTTTAGTAGTACCTAACTGACAGAATATTGACAAAGACATGTTAATAAGCATAGAATCTTAAAATGTGTTCTTACATATGGTTAAAAACTGTGTTGGTATTAATATGCTGTCTCATGAATAAAAAAATTAAATTTTGGGCTGAGGAGATGGCTCAGAAGTTAAGACACTTGCCTGCAAAGCCTAATGAATCAGGTTTGATTCCCCAGGACCCATTTAAAACCAGATGCACAAAGCAGCACATGCATCTGGAGATTGTTTGCAGCAGCTGGAGGCCCTGGTGTGGCCATTCTCTTCTCTCTCTCTCTCTCTCTCTCTCTCTCTCTCTATATATATATATATATATATATATATATATATATATTTGTATATATCACACACACTCCCACCCTCTCTCCCTCTGTCTCTCACTCTTCTTTCTCTGCTTGCTAGTAAATAAACAAAAAAAAATTTGGATGACTAATGGTTAAGGTACATGTGTTATACGAAATATTGTTTACAGACTTTCTTATATACTATTTCTTCTCTGATTTTCATACTTTCTTCTTTACTTTATCCCTATGCCATGCTGTCCTTAAAATTGTGAAAACTAAAATACATTTTATGTTACTACATGTGAATGTGAATTGTTCATATATTGGGTGATAGTTTATGAATAAATTGTCATATAAGTTTATAGAATATTTTTTTCCTGGTGCATTTAATAAACAAGCATCAATTTACACCTTTCTGAGTGCAAAAGGCCCTAGAGGTAGTGAGCAAAAGATAAAAGAATCACTACCTTCTGCATATATGCCAACTCAGTACAGGTGATACAGGTAAAGATACAGCAAGGTGTAAGGTTTGTGTTTAGCATTACACTCAAGGTGTTTTTGAAGGACTGGAGAGGCTCACATAACCAAGTTCCTGCTTGTTCTCAAGTTTGAACTAGACTCTACATACCTGTGACCACTTCAGTCTATGGTGCCGTTGCTCTGTCGAAATACAGCACAGTAACCCAGTAACACTTGTATTGTTTTATTTATATATTTATTTTTGGCACAAGTCTCAAAATGTTCTGACAGAGATAGATTCTTTCAAAGATATCTTGTCTTTGTATGGTTTTTTGTGCAAATATTATTTAGCGAATATGTTTTACTTTTCAGAATGATACATGGAAGTAAAAAATTGCTTTTTACAATGTATAAAACCCACTGTTGCATTTAATTAATAATGGAATGATGTTTCTTGCTTGGAAAATTCAAGTCATAGTTTAGAGCTAAAGAATTAGAAGACACCACCAACTATAGATAGATTTCAAGTAAGACAGTATGTTCCATTGTATTTGTACATCAAAAACAGAAGCCTTGCCTGTCTGTATTGTAGCAGCATTCAACCCACACATAACTCTGATCCTCTATTAGGTCCTGTCTGATCCCTTTAGTCAAATACTGCAATTTTGAACAAGCGTGTAGCACATAATCTGCCATCCCTCATTCCTAAATCTAAGAAACCTCAGAATTTCTTGTAGGGAATAGAAGAGTAAAGGGGACAGAAAGCCACTCCATTTGCAGTCATTAAGAAATACTTCCTTATATCTCAAAGGTCAAGTACAAATGGCTCTGTTTTGTAGTCTATGCAGACCCGCTGTTCTGGATCAAATGTGTCAGCCTTAGTTTCCCTGGCGTCCCGCATCTCTCTGGGGATGAGCTGCCCTGTGGTGCCCAGAGTCCATAGGCAAAAGCTGAGTCCTGTAGAGCTTTCTGCTGGGAGCAGCTGCTGCTGGGATTGACAGTGGTAAAAGCAAACTGTCCATCTGCCCATGACTAGTGTAAACACATCACAGGGATGACACTGGGTAATATCCTGATTGGTGTTTTACTCCAAGGGCGGTGGGAGGGTTTTATTTTGCTTGCTTTTCAGAGGACCTAGTTTAAAATTTCATGGATGCACCTGGCTGTTTGCTCCTACCCTCTGTTGTTTATATGTTCTGCCACGGCCAAATGGCTGCTCAAGAGACTAAATTGACTAAGGCAGGTTTTGGAGCTTATAAGACAATCTGTGTAGTTTTCCTAAAAATTGCCTGAGTATGGATGCTGAGCTGGTAAGAGAGAGCATTTGTGAGGTCAGTACTCCAAAGAGTTAATGCATCATGTAAATTACTATTCAATCATTAGAGGAAGAAGATCTTTCAGAAAAATGATATATTTGGGGGAAACAGGGGCAAATGGGTGTGATCCCATCACATATGCATTTCAAGATGCTGGAAGGTACTTGAAGCACTTTAAGACAAAAAGAGCCAGAGCAAGTGCCACTGTTTCACCTGTAGATAATGGGACAGAATCTCCAAACGTGAAGATGGTAGATCATTAAGAAAAGTGTTTGTTATCCAAGATGAGAAAGGTACTGCTTATTCTAGGCTGAGACTTATTTCTGATTTGAAGTGGAATTCTAGTTTAGGTATGGATAAACCAAATTAGTTAGGAGCCAAGGAATTTGGTTTCACATCAATTAATCCATAAAGTTTGTTTCCCCAAGCCTCTCCCTCCCCAATCCATTTTTTTTTTCTGCAAGAACAGTGAGAAAAGATATTTAGCCTAAAGGCGTAGCTTTAATAAACAAAGTGACCTTTACATTTAGCTCAAAGAAGTAAATATAATCTTAGAGGTGCCATTGGCAATTGAGCCTTAGTTGGAAAGGACTTAAGAGTCTAATGTCATACTGAAGGATTTCTCCCTTTGGGGGAAAAACAAATTTGATAAAGGTGCCAGAGAGAAACCCTACATGTCACGAAGATCTACATCATCTTGAAAATTTGTAATCTTAGATTTCAAAGCATGCTTATGTTTCTATAATTTGGAGATTCTGTTTAGCACAGACTTTCTTTCCTTTTTACATTGCAAGCAATCTTGGAATATTTTGCAAAGACTAAAATCTAGGTAGGATTTAAATGTCATGGTCCAGTGCCATATGGAGACCAGGAAAGGGAAAGAATGTTACTTTGGAAAATGTAGTACTCAAAAGCATATAGGATTTTATTCACTAGAGTTTTATTTTCCATAACCTTAGTAGATTGGTTCTTTGATTCCAAGGTGGGGGGGGGGGAGACTATGTTTGAGCTGAGAGGGACAATAGAAACTTTTTTGGTTGAATTCAGCATTTTAAGATGGTGAAATTTGGCTTATAGAGATTTAATAAATTTTCTGTTGTTCCTGAGCTAGACGGTGGCAGAATGGGAGGCTGTCTCGCATTGACTGCACACTGCCTCCACATTACATCTGTCGAGGTTGAACTCCTTTACCGGTATCGGGAGTACAAAACTACTTCTTTCCAAAACCCATATTGTAGCACATTTTCTTAATTTTATCTCACAGGACAGTTTTAGACACATAGAAAATATCTTGCCCGCCCCCTCCCCCAATGCCAAGGTTAACAGAAAGAGCCATGGTTGTTAGAGGTCAGAACAATATAGCTCTGTCTTCACTCCATTCAGGAGGGAACTCGTACCAGAGCGTCCCCTCTCTTGTAGACAGCATCACCACGTCTGGGCTCTTCCTCAGTGTTCCCACTCTTACTAGTTTGTACCTTGTTCTTATAGATGAGCTTGGGAATGCTGATCTTTATACATTGCTACAAATTCTAGACCCTGTACTGGTAATGCATGGCTAAACCAGACTGAGTCAAACGGGAATAGTTTATTGTTAATCCTCAATTGTACTGTCTGGAAAGTAGGACTCAAAAGGCTACCTGACAAAAGTAGATCTTGCTTTAAATATATTTGATGGCTGCATTTCCTTTTGGCTTCCGGACATGCTTTCCAGAGTGTGTAGAAATCACAAGGGAACTTTTTGAACTTTTTCTTTACTCTGATATTTCTCACACAGGCACAACAATTATTTCTGTGTTTACCACCACTTGCTTCACTTAGAAAATGTTGTACCTCACCTTCGCTCCATTTATTCATGAAAAAACTTACCTTATGAGTTGGACCTTTTAATTCTCGTTTTTTGTTTTGTTCTTGTTGTCTACCAGAAAAAAGAAGGGAGCAAACATAATGGTTTATTTGTGAATGTCACGTGACAAGGCTGAACTAGAACTCAAATTGTTAGTGATGTTAGTCCTTACAGGCATTTCAACTCTAAGATTACTTGGTTTGAACACATAATTTCCATTTTTGCAAACTAACTAAGGATCATTTGAGCACATTGCTGGGCAGAGGAATATTTATAGAGGTGTCCTTTGATGTGGACAACAGTGGAAGAGACATTGAGGTACAGAAGTTCTAAAGCAGCATCTGTACCCTGATTCTCTAAGGACAGCAGCTATAGACATCTAGTGTGCAGCCATTGGAGAGTAATGCATACTATGCATGGACATGCCTGGAAAACACACTGAGGAACAATGATCTGGAGGTGACCTCACCTACATCAGACAGGATGAGGTCTATGAACCATGGAGTTCTAAGGCTGTAAGCCAGGTAAGAATGAGCTCGCTGAAATCATTCTTTTCAGCCTGATAGTGTCCTTCCTTTGTGGCAATTTTCCCTTCTGTGGCTTTAGGAATTTGTTCAACATTGATGGGCACATGTGCTTATTTACATTGGCAAGTGTTGAACTGGAAAGACATATGGTTTCTTTATTTTGCCCTCCTGTTAGATCCTTGAGAGGAACTGGTTTTCTGACTCAGTTGTAATTTTCCAAGCAGTAGGCTTTGGAAAAATCTTCAGAGTTTCTAGTACTTACAAGCTTAGCCAGAAATAACTGTAAAGTAAACTTGGACTCCTAGTGGATATATTTTTGGCAATACTTAACTGGTGACCTGCCCAGCTCTAAGGCTATTTTTATATGGCCTAAGCTAAGGTTGTCATTGTCGGTTTCCTAAATATCTCCTCAGCTAAACCATTATAATAGAATCTTAACTGAGATCCCCACATTCTCTTATCTTAATGCAACCTATATATCAATTCCAAAGGGATAATCCTAAAAAAGCTGTAGTCCTTCAATGCCCTTGATTTAAAATCTTCATTCTGCACCTATGGATTGTAACAAATTCTGTTGCCGTTTATGTGAGAACCCCTTTGCTTGGTTAGTAAATTTCTTCAGACGTCGCCACAGATCACATTGCCTCATTTCTGCCACACTGAGGAACTTGTTACCTAACCAAGCATGAGACACTTGCATGATTCTCTTTCATATGTAACAATTCTCTTGTGAAATCCTTTCTATCCCTTCTAGGAAATATCACACACTTTTTAAATCTATTGCACTGTGTTCTATTGTTCTATCTGTATTTCCAACAGACAACAAAGAAGCTTTTCTATGTTCCAGTATATTTGTGTCTGCCAATCACTCTGTGCTAGATTCCTTCTATTGGATTTTGTTTGTTATTTACATCAATACCTAGGAACTACATCTAATAAGTCATTAAGTGTCTCATTCATCCTATAGCATGCGGATGCTAGTTGGCACAGGGACTACCTCTTGATGCTGAAGATGGTAATATAAATTACAGAGAAAAAGAAGAAATGAATGGTAGGATGGCAAACATCTGACGACTCCATAAGAAGTAAATATCTTCTCAATAAAAAAGAAAAAAATCTGTCTATAGTCCAAAAGTCATGCTTTATTATCTTTTGAAATTCCCAAAAGTATTCTAATCATTTTTTTTGTCTTTGAGGATTATCTCTATCTTCTAGCAAAATATATTGTAGAAAATATTCATTGTAAGGTTGCATTTACTGTCTTTTATTGAATGAATGCAAATTCTATCTATGAAAGAATTTATATTTATATGAATTTAATAGTGTTTGCCCCCACCCTAACCCTGTGGTCATTGGTCAGAGAACCTTCTTATTGTGTGATCTGTAAAGACAAGGCATGGGGTGGGAGCACTGTGAATGTTGTCACTCTAGAGAAATGGCTGTGCCCATGCCTACTTTTACTGTTTGAGGATCACTTCAACTACATTTCGAATATCCTACCTAATATTTCTAAAATGTCCTGTAATGCTTAAATGAGAAATGTCATATGAGAATAAAATCTTCTTTAATAGTAGTTTAACCAATTTCAGTTTCTCATGCAATGAGCTATTTTTTAACATCATATGACTTATAATAAATAAATTACAAGAAAGGTTTAGCTATAATTTGATGGCATAGTACAAAATGAAGAAAATGTGGTTTTCTTCATCTACTTGCCTCAAACACTGTAGTCACTCGAATACTGTGCAGTTGAGACTGAGACTGTCTAGTCTCTTAATTGTCTTAAACATCAAGTACTTACGTAGGGTCTGCTATGTGTATGTGGGTATAATATATGCAGAACACTATTTCATTCTCTTTGTCAGAAACATAGTTGAAATGAGAAAATGTGCAAAAAAGTACACCAGCCTTGCAAATAACAGAATAAGTATACTTTTAAGTAGAGAAAGAATATAATCTTGCAATCTATAAAATGACTACTCAGGAGGCAATACACAAACAACAAAAATATGAAAAGGACAGGAGAAGGAAAAGAAGAAAATCCCTATCAAGGGGAATGAAAACAATGTGTATTAACACAAGATGCATAGGTTTTATCAGGCATCTCAGAAAACATTACTTTAAATATATTTTTATTTACTTATTTGAAAGCAGAGGGAGACAGAGAGAAGAGGGAGGGAGGGGTGGAGGGAGGGTAAAAAAGAGAGAGAGAGAGAGCTGCTGCAAATGAACTTCCGATGCATGTATCACTTTGAGCATCTGGCTTGATGTGAGTACTGGGGGATCGAACTAGGGTCTTTAGGCTTTTCAGGAAAGCACCTTAACTACTGAGCCATCTCTCCAACCTTCAGAAAGCGTTATTAAAATAGGAGAAAGCCTCATGATATGCTCTTTGAAGTAGTCTTGTCTAAAAAAAGCCCTTTTTATTGTTCCCAAAGACATTTGATGGCGCACACAAAATGGCTACAAAATCCATATTCTTTTCTGTATTCATTCTACTTCTAAAAATTACTTGAAAAATATTAATCTACATTAGGGCATAATATTGTATTAGTGAAAACTAAGAGCATCTAATAATAGATTAATAGTGGCATATCCATGCAGTCAAATTCTGTACACCCAGTAAAGAGTTACAGCACAGGAGAATCTTAAATAGCCTGCAAAATATTTGCAAAGTTATTTTAAATTGGGAAATACAAGCTGAGAAGAAAAATTGTCATATGCCCCTTTATTGTCTCTCTCATTTCTCTTTCTCATACAACAACTGTTAATGTCTATGAGACTGTCTCTGTTGTGGTGGTTTGATTCAGGTATGCCCCATAAACTTATGTGTTCTGAATGTTTGATCCCCAGCTGATGGCAATTTGTGAACTGGATTCTTCCCAGAGTAGGTGTGTTGTTGTGGGATGCATATGGGTGTGACAGCCAGCCTCCCCTTGCCAGTGTTTGGCACACTCTTCTGCTGCTGTTGTCCACCTGATGTTGACCAGGAGGTGACGTCCATACTCTGCTCATGCCATTGTTTTACTTGTCATCATGAAATTTTCCCTTGAGTTTATAAGCCAAAAACACCTTTTACTCTCCATAAGCTGCTTCTGGTTGGGTGTTTGTCCAGCAACACGAAGATAACTGCAACATATGTATAGCAACAAAAATTGTAAAATCAAGTATTAAAATGTTCATGATTTTATACCTTATGACGTTCGAATGCTTTTTTTGTTTCCTGTTGTTGTACACATTTGGATTGGGAGTATATTCCAAAAAAATTTTGTTTTGTGGATTTTCATTCATATTTGAATATAAGGACCAAAATCCAATGTATGATAAGTAAATAGAAATAAAATTATTATATTTTGCTACAGATATCCATGTTTAGAAAAAAAAAACAAACTAGATACCCAACCATGTTTTCTGATAAGGATCCATTTTGTTGCTCAAAATATTTAGGCAGATGTGGTGGTTGGAATGTCATATGTCCCCAATAGTCTTACGTGTTTGAACACTTGGTTCTGAGCAGGTGGTGCTATATGGAAAGAATGAAGAACCTGTAGGAGGTGGAGGCTCTCAGGAGGAAGCGAGTTACAAGGACAGGCCCTTGAGATTCTATAGCTCAGCCCCATATGCTCTTCTTCCCGTCTCAGGGTGCCATGTGGCCAGGTGCCATCTGCACCTGTCATCACGCCTTCCCTGTCACGGTGTACAACGTTCCCGGGGATTGTAATCCAAAATAAACCCTCTTTCTCTCCTAAAAGTACTTCTTGTCAGAAACTTGGTCACAACAAGAAAAGTTACTAATACAGTAAGGTTTGTAGAAAACCTTAATTTGGTGTTAAGAATTGCTTTGAAAATTTATCTTTTATCAAAACACATCATCAGAATAAATACAAGATAGAAAAGAGTATTCTTTTGTGTTTTAGGAGCCTGTTGGACAGTGGAAAGATGAGGATGGTGGATAGTGTAAAGGAATACTTGAGGAGAAAAAAAAAATAGCCAGAAATAAACATGCCTCTTTCAGGGGAACACTTTCATAGTTCCAGAATGCATCACTGTATTGCAACCAAAAAATTAATTGAGATACAATTTTATGCTCCCAAGTTTAAAGGAGAGGTTGACCCTTGAACTCTGTTAAAGAAGACCGCACATTTATGCATAATTTTCATTAATTTTTCACTCTAATAAAACCTGGTTACTACTTCTTAAAAATTTACTCAGTTTCCTGAATGGTTCACTTTGGGGAGTTGTTTTATAAAAGTGTCATATGAAAAAAAAATTCCTATTTTTAGAATGATCAAAGAATTTATCCTCTAAATTAGAAATATCAGAATAAAAGTGCAATATTTATTTTTATATCATTGTGATCAAATACCTGACACATATAGCTTAACAGAAGGATTTACTTTGATTTACAGTCTGAGAGGGTACAGTCCATCACGTTTGTAACGTCGTGGTAATGTTCATTGTGACCAGGATGTGCAGCTGCAACTCCTCACATCTTGGTAAACCAGGAAACAAAGAGTTTAGGATAGAACCAGGGCCAGAATATAATCCTTGGGTCCTACATGAATGGTCCCCTTTCACCAGCTGGATCCCACCTTGCTAAAGGTTCCTATAATAGATTGAATTGTTAAATGCACCCCATAGAGTTGTGTATTTGAAACTTAATCCCCAGCTGTTGGTGCTGCTAGGTAATTTTATCAAATGTTTGCCACGTGGGGAATCGCTAGAGGAGTTGTATCACTGAGGATAGGCCTTGAGGTATGACAGCCAGGGTCCATGCGCTGCTCTGTTCCTCTATTTCCTTTCTGCTTATTTAACACAGGCTTCCCGGTGAAACACTGTGCCTCCCGCATGAGTCTTTAACATATGTAATCTTGGAATTTTCACGCTGAAGGAAGCCAGCCAGCCTTCAAGAAATCTGATTGTCATGAAACTGTCATGCTATGATGATATTCATGCTGCATGGTCAGGGCAAGGAATGCATAACAGGGATTAAAAAAGAAGAAGCAGCAGCTAGGGCCAAACGCAGGTGGAGAAGCCTTGTTGGAAGTGGTGCACCCCCCACAGTTGACATCATAGGTATCTGAGTAAACAGCTGAACTTCTCCCAAGTTCTTGAGTCAGAGAATGATGAGCACAACAAAATGCCCCTTTTAAAGCACTGTTCTGAGAAAGCTTGTTATAAAACAATATATAAAAGGGTTCTGTTTCCATTAAATATAACACATTAGCCCTGCTGTTTCTGTGACATGCAATTAGCCCAAGCTACAGAATTTCTTTGAAAATACGATTACAGAAAGAAAAAAAAAAACACATCATGAGATAGCATCGTCTACTCTATCGCCCACTCCAGATTATCTGCTGCTTTTCTAGGAAAAAAGAAAACAGCACAGAGGAAAAGCAGAAGACAATATAATTAGGCTCAAAGACATGTCCATTAAGCACACTCACTCTCTTTTTCTTCTCAAAAACAACTTGAGATGATAAATGTCTGTCATTAAGTAACTGAAGAAAGATGGAAATTTTCCCATGAAATCAACCTCCTTGTTAACAGGAGGCACTTCCTGGCTGACCCTCTCTAGCCCCATCTTCTTGGGAGTTCTGCAGAGGAGCCACAGAAGGGATTCACACTCCAGTAATCTGCAAATCGTCTCAGAAAGAAGCTCCTGGTGGTCTCCATAGTCTTTTCAGGAAAGCTTTAATAGCCAAATACATTAGCAAGGTCTCTGGTGACTAAAGCCTCATTAATCTTCCCTAATACACCCTGGCATATTTGCCAGCTTACCACGAAACATTAATATAAGTAAATAAAACTAAAACATACTTGTCAGTATGCTGATGCAAACAGAGAAGGGATGAAGAATGTGGGCACATTATATTCACTAATTTTTAGAAGATATTTATTCCAATGGGCTTCTCTTTTCATTTTCCTGACTTTTAACCTGGCGCTTACTGAAACTCTGAAATCAAGTACATAATTTGAGTTTTCTAAAAATGGTGTTGTCCTCACCTAAAATGATGTTAAAAACATACTGATAGCTTTTCTTATTTCCCCCTGCTTTCTCTTATCATTTCTAGTGGAATAAAGAGATTTCTTATCATTAAATGGACATCATTCCTTGTAAAAATTTCCTATGAGTGAAGATGAATGTCTGTTTCTTCCAGCATCATGGCTGTCTATGATAGCAGCTAACATTTTAAAATGAAACAACCTTTTGGCATTTATAGATCTTTGGGGATTTAAGAGAGAAGTTACTCCAGGACTTGTAATGACCATGGAAGTGTGTTCTGATTACATTTTTGCAGAGGCTGTGGGAAGTGCTGGCCTTTCTAAGGTGGCTCAAATATTCTCAAGGTATTTAATCAGTTTCTATGGTGACTGAAATAATAAAAGTGTCCTCTGAATTTGTACATCATTCTTTTCTTCTAAAATGCTATGCTTAAAATTTGAAACCAGATGACACAATGCTAACCATTAATCAATAGTACATATTGTCATATTACTTGTGATCATTTTGCTATAATAATAGCTATGTCTTCAGCAAAACAAGTCGATATTTTCAGGCATCAATTAGACACAGGATGCATTCTTTAGGAAAACATTTATGGTTTCATGATTCTTATTGGTTCTAGCAACTTCTTTAAGAACTACCCTGTGGGGTCATATTTGTTTCACCAATATTATCATTAAATCAAAGTTTTTGTGTCTATTCTTATAACTTTTTTCTTACTCGTTTGTATGTAAGGTACAGAATTAATTATGAGGAGAGTAGTGCTCTAAGGACAGAGGAGAAGAAGTGAAGGCCATTTGACAAATCTGACAGGAAGGAGCATAGTGGATTTAGGGGAATTTATATTTTCAGCTCCCAGATTATCTTTACTTTTTCAAGAATATCATTGTAATATCTTGCTATTGAAGGCCAACCTTGTCTTGTACTCATTTTTATTGGCCCTTCTTTGTCCCATTTGGCACTATTTTTATGAGATATTTATAATGTGAGTCTCTTAGTTTCCTTCTCCCTTTTCCAGTGCCTTTCCTGCCATCTCCTTTCCTCCTATATTATCTCACTCCCTCCATCTTACACAGCCAACATTTTCTATCAGAGCACATAGAACTGAATACGCCATTCCTTCTGGGATAAACCTACTGTTATTCACACAAATCCTTGAAGAATATTAAATAAACAACAGCGTCACTACTATCTGTGTGACCTTGAGCAAGTTACCTCATTTCTCCAAGCCTCATTTCCTTGTCTGCCAAATCGACATAACAATACCATCTAACATTTTTATAACAGTTAATTGGAACAATACACTTTCCAGACATAGTAAGATACTGGATACAGAATGGATGCTCAAAAAATATCAGCTAACTCAGTGTCACTGCCTCCAGAGTGCTAAGTGCGAACACAATTCAGTGAACCTTGGCATATACAGAGTGCCACAAATATTTGTGGCAGACAAAAAACTCAAACTCAAGCCTCTGGACTCAAGCCCCAACTATTTTCTCTGTAGCACATGCTTAAGGCTTTCACCTTTCTCCATGGTACAAATAGCTTCCCTAAACACATTCTCTTTCTCTTTCTTTAGTGAAAATGGGCATACATCAATGCAGACAATTTCAAGTCAGGTTTAGGACTTGTCTTGATTTTCCTTGTCTGTTGTGTACAAACACTCAGCCCTATGCATTACGTTGTATGTGAACACGAGAGTGCCTCTTATTAATGGGCAAAAGGTGCCATCTATGGCTGTGGGAGCAGAGTTTTGTAGTGAAAGATGTTGTTAGGTTTGAGATATTCTCCAAGTTGATTCCAAGGAAGGGTTGTGTTCAATCATCCTAAGCAGGAATGGTCTATCAATTCTATTTTTCTTGAATTGTTTTCCTAGGAGTGTCACTCATATGTTGTCATTTCTGGCAAACTTACTTGTCTCTTGTATACTCTGTATTTGTCAAAGAATATTTGATTGAATGGATTATTATTGTTATAAATAATAATTATTGGATGCAGACTACTGATAAGACAAGATATATGAGAAGGACTGAAATTATACACTCCTTGAAAATTCTCCCACCCCCCAAAAGGCAGTCTCATTAAAAAGAAAAACAAGAACTGAAGAAATTGTTCAGTGGTTAAGGCACTTGCCTGTAAAGCCTAAGGACTCAGTTTAATTCCCCAGTATACACATAAGCCAAATGCACTAGGTGGCACATGCATCTTGAGTTCATTTACAGTGGTTAGAGGCCCTGGTGTGCCCATTCTTTTTTTTTCTCTCTCTCTCTCCCTCTCTCTCTGTCTCTCTCTCTCTCTCTGTGTCTTTCTCTCCTCTCTCTCTGTCTCTCTCTCTCAAATAAATAAATAAATAAAATATTTTAAAAAATAAAAACAAAACACATGAAAGTAAATTCACTGAACAGACTGTAGAATACAGGACCAAAGTTTTCCAGCAGTGACCTGAAGGTCACAAGGTCACAAGGAGGTGGTCCATTGCCCACATGTCCTCATCATCTCTTAGTATTGAATGGCACTATTTTGTGTTAATTGACAAAGATGGCATATTAGGTAAGCACTGCTGGCCTTATGGGATTTAGCTCAAGTGGGTATGTTGTGTCTGTTTCCACAGACTTATTTCTATCAGTGAGTCTTTATTGAAATGAGTTTTGTGATAATTTGAGTGGATGGACCCCAATATTTTCAGGATTTTATTGAAGTTTGCAATTTAGATCTGCAGCCACCTGGCTGGAGGAGGTGTCATTGTGGGTGGATCCTAGGGTCCAGCACTAAGGTGTGGGGGCAGATTTGGAATTCCAGCCTAAACTTATGTGACGTGTCTGAACTGCGGAGTTGGTAAGTGTGCTTGCTTGTGGTGCTGGTGTGGCTTATGGGTTTTCCCCTCTGCTTGGACCTGTGAAAGTGGGCCCTCTTCTTCCGCCATGATGGAACTTCCCATCTTTCAATAAATCCTGTACTCTCATAACTGTGTCCTGTCTGGAAATTCATCTCAGTGACCTGAAGATGACTACTACAGTTTCCTTTTAATCACCTTCTTCTCTGTCCCTATTATTTATGCTATTATTTATACTTCAGTGGTTTTCTTTCCATACGTCATTCTAGGATCTGGTGTAACTTAACCTGGTACTGTTCTCCAAAGGGTTGACCATTGATAAGTGCTTCTTACCCGTCCCCTTAGCTATCCACAAAGGATACATGCTTACTCCACATTAAGTATAGGCAGGTTTTCCCTCCCACATGGGTCATCAAATTACTTTCTTGCTCTGATTACGTTTTGCTTTATTTGTTTTTAATTTTAAGGCCAGTGATTTTCAAATACTCTCTTGTTCTGATTATGGGGGATGTGGAATATTTATTTTTGAATAAAGAGGGTAGGTAACTGGAGTACCCAAGTGCTACTGTTGTCATTTACCTTCCCCATTGTCATTATCATTATCAAAAGCATTTGTTATGCACCTGTGAAGTGAGCATTTGGAGCTGAGCAAAACAAGAACAATGTCCTCAGCAGCAGGACATTACCTGTGCTTGAGTCGAGTCCAGGAAAGACAAAGAATAGACAGATGAATAAACAAGCCATGAATAACATAAAATGAACACTTTTCTTGTCTTAGGACCAAAGAAATGACGGAGAAAATACATGCACAGAAGTGGTGACATTCTTATTAACCCTACCCAAATCTCAGCGAGTAAATAATGAACATGCCCACGATAAGAATCTATAAAACTACATAGGAGCATTCCTATGGGAAGAATGTCTATGGTAGACAGCTGGAGGATAAGAAAGTTGCTTGACAGCTGTCATAGAATTACATCACATGCCCATATGTTGAATCTAGTGCAAATCAAAGAGTGCAGATGCACTTAAATTTTTGCAGCACTGGCTGTCAGAAGGAATACTACCAAAAGAAGAGAGAAGTGATGTACTTGAAATCTATAAATTGTATTTCATGTTCATTTCTCATCTCTAGGAAAAGCAAATAAAGTTTCTTCTCCTCCTGAAGTGGATGATGAATGGTTGCTGGGAGCTGGGTGGCGGGTGCCTGTGTCGCAAATATTGACTTCCTCTGGGAATAGTCCATCTGCAGATGTAGTCCATGTTGTGTCTGCACACCCCGCAGGCATAGGTGACACAGGTGCTAATCACCCTGAGTCCATCTGAGCAGAGTGATTACTCCTGCTCCAAGCAGTCTCTTCCTCTTGTCGTCACCCTCCTCCTGTCCAAGCAGAACAGCAGAGATGGTGTAAGAGGACTGGACTCTCGGTGCTGCACAGGCCCTGGGTTGAGTACAGCAGAGAATGGGAGCTGAGGGATTCATTTACTCATTTCTGCATTCACTGATTCTCACAGAGATGCGTGGACCTGCCATGGAGCAAAATGCCTCAGACAGATTCACCTCTTCTCGGAGAGCTTGCGTTGGAATTATGAAGAGCTTAGATCCACGCCTTTTCTCAAGTTCTTCTAATACCCAAACATCCCATTTCTAATATCCCAGCATTCCATTACTCATCACATCTTGCAGAATGCTGAAAATTGGGCACAACAAAAACACATGAAGTGCTAGAAAATGTTTAGATAGCCATCCTGAAAGAGCAAAAAAAAAAAAAAAAAAAAAGACATTGCACATTTTTGAAGAAATGAAAGCTATTATTCTAGAAGATTATTTATTAACATAAACTATTTTGAAAAAAATACCCTTGGAGCACGTTAAGAAGACAATACTTATTTATGAATAAGTAATAATACCTATGTCTGAAGACAGGATTACGTTTATTATGCATTCTCCCCATGGAGGTTAAAATTCTGTGCAGAACTTGTTAAATTATTTATTTACTCATTAACTTACTCACTGTAATCTACAGAACAACAGGGCAATCCAAAATTTATTTGAGATAAAATTATGAAAGAATTTTCATTTAACACTGAAATAACAAAGTCTTACATAATAGGTTAACAAGTCATTGACTATATACTATATTTCAGTGACTAATTACAGCCTAATTAATTTGAAGGATGTGATTAAGCAATTGGAATACATTGTACACAGCACTTTGTGTCAAAATGCATGCCTTTATTTATATGTGTATGATTCCATTAAATTATATAAGTTGTGATATTAAATGCAAAAATAAAAATAAAAATCTCAGTCTATGATCTGACTGATAGATAAGAATAAAGTCATAGAAAGAAACAGAACCATAAATTAACTCAAGTAACAAGTTGTTTTGAAATCTCCTAGAGGTCTTACAAAGTTGTTAGTGTAATAAAACAAAAATGGCTTCACAAAACTAGACCCCTGTTGGCTTGCTTGTCTTGAATGAGTTTTTGCAGAAATTAAAGAGAAAGCCCACTGAAGTTTTTGTGTAGTCCACACTTACCTGAAAAGCTTTCAGGGGAATTACTACTCCTTCAACATTGCCAATATTCCACTTTCCTAAGAGAAGGGGTCCCAGTGATTACTGGGTGGCAACAATGAGTTTTTTTTTATTGAATATTTTTGTTTATTTTTATTTATTTACTTGAGAGCCACTGACAGAGAAAGAGGTAGAGAGAGGGAGAGAGAGAGAGAGAGAGAGAGAGAGAGAGAGAATGGGTGCGCCAGGGCCTCCAGCCACTGCAAACGAACTCCAGATGCGTGTGCCCCTTGTGCATCTGGCTAACATGGGTCCTGGGGAATGAAGCCTTGAACCATGGTCATTTGGCTTCACAGGCTTCACTAAGCCATTTCTCCAGCCCAACAATGAGTTTTTTGATATGCCTATATTTAGCACCAAGAAGAAAAAGAAAAGCTATCAAACTTCAGTAGTTCTATGTACATGATATGAAGTAACCATATATTGGAAATTATTTGCATTATTCCAGTCTATCCCTAATATGACCTGGTTGCAAAATATTTCATAGTCTGATGAATTTCGAGTATGACTAAATATTAAATTATTTTGTCCTTCTGCCAAAAAGTAGTTTCCATGATTACATGATGAGGTCTGCATGAAGAGGCCCAATTTTATAGTCATCTAATGTTACAGTCCAGGTGATTTTCTGATTTCCTGGCTCCCTATTAACTAGATTACACTTCCTCTCCCATCTCACACCTGCTTCTCCTAATAGATGACTTCATAAAAATAAAGTAAATTGAAATGAAGATGACAAAATATCATCAAAACAAATGCAGACCTCTTCACGTAATCATGGAAATTACGTTTTAGCAGTAGGACAACAATTTGTTATTTATTATTATTAATTGTGATTAAGGACACAAAGCAGTATGATTACTTGGTAGCTTTTTTTTTTTTTAGAAAAATGACAGCTTTTTATGTACCAATAAATATGAGATCATTTGGAAAAGTATCTGCCTATTTAGAAGCCATCTAAACATCCTTGTTTACAGTTCACAGAAGATTTAATGAAACTATGTGAGTTTGTACTTAGCAGATGACCTGATGGCTCCCTGTCAGTCATCCACTGGGGGAAGCTGTCTGTTGGTGAACATGAGATAGACAAACTCATAACTTTTTTTTCAGAATTTGTGGTGGCTTCAGTGGAACCTGGCAGGAGAGGCAATCAGGTTGCGATTGTGCATGCACTTCCTGTCTTCCTGCCTTTCCCAGAGTGCAGCTGACAGCCTCAGCATTCCTCTCATCCCTTTTGTCTTGTGCAAGAAGAGGAGGGTGGGAGAATGGCAAGGAACCTTGAATTCATCCGGAGTGAGATCAGACACGGTGTGTCTGCTATGCTGTCTCTGTGCCTTGGCTGTGACAGGACACCACATTCAGAGACGACCCGGCTGTGCTGAGGGTGAAGAGTTCTCTGACTGCCCAGTGCTCTGCTCTTTCCTGTCATGACTCGGTGTATCCTCCCTGTCCCTCTCTCTTCCTGCGATAACAGCATTTTTGCTGCTGAATTTTATACCCCGGGCTGAGCTTCAGTGACCTTTCATCATACAGCCACGTCTTCCATGCCTCGCTGAAGCAAGCTTGGAGAGTATCAATGCATAGGAAGATGGGGCGACGTCGTTGGGTAACATTAAAGCCACCTGAAATGCACAGTGTAGGTGTTCACTTAGAGCCAACGAGACACTTTATCACATATTCCTGGAGACAGAAAATGAGAAAAATAAGCATTTTTAAGGGCAGACCTACTGTTTTGTTTATATTCCGAACATGAATATGAACATGAATAAGTGTAGGCATCCCAATGACAGTGCAAAGCATGCATCCGAGGCTGTGAATATTCAAGATTTTTAGCTCCTTGGCTAAAGATGGTGAGGGACATTCACCTGTGCTTTCCATGGAACTCCCACTCATATATTTGCCAACAGTATTGAGCATATTTCTTTTTTTTGGGGGGGGTTGTTTTCTCGAGGTGGGGTCTCACTCTATATATGACCTAGAATTCACTATGGAGTCTAAGGGTGGCCTTGAACTCAAGGCGATCCTCCTATCTCTGCGTCCCGAGTGCTGGGATTAAAGGAATGTGCCACCACGCCTGGCGCCTATTGAGCATATTTCTAAATCTGCATGATAACTTTGAAAACATTTTCATTCCCTCAATGAATAGATAGTTATTAAATGTATAGTAAATCACATAGATCACCTAGCAGTATTCTTGTCCATTTCATATAAGTATCCTTGCTTACTACCTATACTCCATTATATGTTATAAAATCATGTGAGCTGTTGTTTACTACACAGATGGCCTGAGGGTGCTGTGTCAATCATCTTTAGCTACTGGGAATACATATTTACATAAACAAATAGCCTGTTCTCATAGAGCCTCAGATTGCCTATAAACATGTGCATGTAAATTTTATAAAATAGTTATAGTATGGGTTCAATGGTGGTAAATGCAGTGGGATTTAATACCATTTGTCATAATCCAAGATAAATCTTTCCTGAATCTAGTCTTTGACTACAGACTGATAGAATCAATCTAAAGGTAGGAAGACACAAGATATTGTTGATATAAACCAAAAGGGTATGAAGAAAAGAAATGGGGTCTATCTTCCATGTCTTCCTTTCCTACAACAAAAAGTGCCTGGCCTTAGTCTTTCATTTCTGCCAACTGGAACAGAGACAAGGCACAGGGATGAAGGGAAGACTATGAAATGTTCCAGGTTGAGGAAGAAACTTTGAAAAAACAAGGAAACAGTGAAACACATTTGTTAAGGAGTCTTGTGGAGATGACAGTGTTTTCTCCCATTTCCTGACATTTTCTTGTGAGCCTACTTCTTAGTGAAAATGATCTGGGGGCAATGGTACAAGAGTGGAGAGCAAACAATGCTGAGTCAGGGTCCTTATTTGGCTGAGTTCTCTGCCTGCCTTTTGTACCTTTCTTGTCAAAATTTTAGTTTATTTTCAAGCTTTATAAATTTGCTAACTTAATTTTCTGTTGCTTTCTTCCCTAACAACTTTCACCACAGATTATGCTACTCACAGACCCAGAGATTGAGAGCAGCTTGTTGATCAGCTCAGACGAAGGGGCCACCTATCAAAAGTACCGGCTGAGCTTTTACATCCAGAGCTTGCTTTTCCATCCGAAGCAAGAAGATTGGATTCTGGCATACAGTCAAGACCAAAAGGTGAGCATGATTACCTTGCTTCAGACCAGGGGGCACAGTGGCCGGTGAAGAGGCCTCTAGCTAATCAGCTCTACACTTTACCTCACTTATCATTTCTGTTTCATGCAGGAGTCGGAACTCAGTGCCAATGAGAGAACCTCAGGTTGCTAGTTTAAACTGTGTAAACTTCTGTAACAACATACAGAATAAAGTTTAAATAACAAGCAACATAGTTTAGAGAAGCAGTACTTAACTTAGATCCTGTCTTGGTCAGCTTTCTATCAAATACATGAGCAAATCAATTTATGATAAGATAAAGTTTATTTTGGTTGACAGTTCTGAAGGTTATGGATCATGATCAAGAGCCCATGTGAAGAGTCAGAACATAATGACCAAGACATGTGGCAAAAGGAACCATTCCATCTTATCATTCAGGAAGTATGAAGACTTGAGGATGGTTCAGGGTGCTACACTTCCTTCTAGTCAAATGACCTAAGGGCATTCAGAAGTACCTCCCAATACTGTTGCCTTGGGGATAAAGATTAACACTAGGATCTTTGGGCAGTGTTTAGCATAAAAACTGTAGCAGATAGTCAGGGTTGCCCATAGCCATTGATCTACATGGAATGGAGACTGTGGGTATGAATTGATGATTATTTTTCTCTGCCAAAGACTCAAAGGTCTGCTAAGACCACAAAGTGAACTTAATTCAAAAATGATTAATATTACTAAGAATTTACTTAAAAAAAAAGTGAAATCCGGGTGTGGTGGTGCACGCCTTTAATCCCAGCACTCTGGAGGCAGAGGTAGGAGGATCACTGTGAGTTCAAGGCCACCCTGAGACTACATAGTGAATTCCAGGTCAGCCTGGGCTAGAGTGAGACCCTACCTCAAAAAAAACGGAACAAAACAAAACAAAACAAAAAAAAAAAAGTGAGAGAAATGTCCAGTCCAGAGGACAATTGTCTGTCAAGACTTTGACCTCAGAATTCTTTTCTTTCTTTTTCTTTCTTTTTTTTTTTTTTCACTTGGTGGCAAGGTTGAAGAAGTCCACTTCTTAACAAGCATTTGAAGAAGTTGTATTAGTACATGTGTGTGCATATGTATGTAAGTGTAACAAATGTTATTCTATAGCTTGCGCATTCTATGTGACTTATGCGTTATTAAAAACTGCATTATTTTTGCCTTTAAGGAACTTACATTCCCAGGTACAGTATAAGGCTTGTAATGGCCAGTAAATCTAAAATGAAAGGAAATAAAGTACATGCAGACAATGTGAGAGAAACTGTAACCAAAAAAGCTAAATGAAAACCAGGTACAATACTGGAACATGTTTTACAACATGAAATCATTCTGAGGATTCTCCTTAGAGTAATCATAACCTAGAAATTACATATATTTAAACAAATGCTGGCCTTCCATAAGTAAGAGAAGATTCTAGGGTTTTAATTGTCCAGGAAGGTCTCAGTGTGGGAGATTGTCCCTGCAGACAAAGGAATGGTGTAGGCAGTTTCCCAAGGTCTCTACTAACATGAGCATTTGGAAGAAAGGGAATTAGCGTCTTAGAATTGGAGTTTTATTCATGCTGCCCTTACTGCCAAATAAAATGCACATTAAGCCTAAATATAGAAAAGATTTACAATTAGTATTTTGTTTTTCCTCTTGAGCAGCCTGGCTACCCTTTTAGCAGAATGTACAATTTTGTTCCTGGAGCACAGCCATGGTGCATCTGGTGCAGTTTACAGAGGGAAGGCTGAGCTGCTCAGGATAGAGGTTAGCAGCTACTGGGTTATTGAACCTTATTCCACAGTTGGTTATTTTTTTCCTCTTCTGATGCCAGAGGCATAGTGAAGGCCAGATTTACCTGACTATGTCAAAACTAGGCACCTTGGCAATTATGCAGGAGGTGATGTGCAGAAAGGTAACCCTTTAGCTTCCAGTATTCCACAGTGTCTCACGGCTCTGGCAGAGTGGAAACCCCTGGAGGGATGCTAGCTAGGCTGTGGTCCCAACCCAGCCATGTAAGGGGAATAGTGTTTGGTATTGGCTTCTGTGACTTAAAATGTGCTGCTATGGTTAATTAATTTTGCAGGTGCCCGCCCCATCGATGTGATTGCAGAAAATATTCCACATCTGTTTTCAGTACTTCGTGTGGTTCTAATCTTTATATACAAAAACCATATCATTTAATCCAAATGGAGTTGGAAGGTTAACACATGTAATTTCACTGACTGTTTGTAAGAAGCCTAAGAGGCCGGGCTCTCACTGAGGCATAACTGAATCACAGGAAAAGTGGCTGCATAGATCTACATGAGCTGAGTGAGCTAAAGTTTAGGAGATGATCATCTGGCTCTGGAGGAAATAAGAACTGACTTCACCACAGTGGACTCTGGCTTCCATGTGCACACACACACATTCATCACACACACACACACACACACACACACACACACACGTGTACAAACAAGCATAGACGCAGTGATGCACACCACATGCACATAAATGTGACCAAAAAGAAAGAAAGAAAAAGAAAAAACAAAGAAACCCTCAACTTTGGCAAAGCTAATAATACTACACACACCACTGTGGAAACTAATCATGACTAGTGTTTTTCTTTTTTTTTAAAAAAAAAGCTCATTTTTTTAAAAATATTCTTTTGAAAGAGGCAGAGAGAGAGAGGGGGGGGGAGTGAATGGACATGGACATGCCAGAGGCCTCTAGGCACTGGAAAGACTCCCGATGCATGTGCCACCTTGTGCATCTGGCTTAATTGGGTCTTGGGGAATTGAACCTGAGTCCTTCGGCTTTGCAGGAAAGTCCCTTTACTGCTATACCATCTTTCAAGCCCATCATTAGTTCCATCTTTCAAGCCCATGGGTTTGACTGACAGGAAAATATAGTCTGTGTTTTCCTAGTAGAAAGCCTCTAAAAAGTTTGGGCGGGGGGGGGGGATATGCTCTATGGGATGAATGACTAGAGTCAAGCTGTAAGGACATAAGGAGGAACCAAGTTTTGACCTCATGGTCAAAAACAAGATAACCAGTTATAGGAGGCTACAGCCATTCTTTCATCATGTGCTGAGTGTCTGGACTCAATAGTATTCTTTGTGACCACAGACTCAATGAATAATATCATCTCAGAGCTGAAATAATTAAGCTTTTTTTATATTATGCCAAGGATCCAAAAATCTGTTTCTTAGTACATTTTATCACAGGGGAAAATGAATTGATGTCACTTATGGATGTTGTAGGAATAGGAAAAGAAATCCTCATATGAAATTTGATGGGATTCTCATTTTTTTTCTGGTAATATTTTGAAAGTGGGCACGGGAGCAGAAACCAGTCTTTCTGCTGACCTCTGTTTCCCTGAGAATGTAGGACAGACCATGTGGTGGTGGGACTAGTCAAATTGATGATGTTTTAAGTAGACCGTGGTGTCCAAGGCTTGACTCACACCATGCAGAATTGGCATTAGCTGGAGGACTGTGGCCTGCAGTCCTCGGGGAAGCCACTAGCTGATGGTATTGGCTGGAGCCGAGCTGAGAGGGGCTGTGGCCCTCCAGGTGGGGTCAGTGTATGGAAGTCACAGCTGGTAATAATGGATGAGCCACAGATTGATGAAATACAATGATGGACACCAAGGAGGGCTGAGTGCTGGCACTGGGGGGCCTGTGATTTCCGTTTTTAGACAAGGTGGTTATTTCTCCAGGCATATAAGCGTTGCTCAGCAGTTATTCTGTGACAGCTGCTAGTGCCTGTCTTTGTAGAACCTCCAGCTGAGATCTCAGCTCCAGAGTGGAGCATTCAGGCTCCTGGATGCTGTTTATCCTCAAGCTTGGTCAAATGCAACTTCAGAGAAGGAAAGCATCTCTTAGAGAACACCTAGGTAAGGTAGCAACTCCTCCATCCCTATATTAATGACTTCTTCATTGATGGGACGAAATGCCGCCTAAAAGTCAATTAAGTGGAGGGTGTATTTCAGCTTACATTTCCAGATTCCAGTCCATCATGGCAGGGAAGAGAAGGCAGCAGAGGCTTAAGGCAGTTGGTGTATTCAATCCACAGTAAGGAAGCAGAAAGCATGAATGCTGTGGCTACTCAGCTGTCACTCTCTTTTTATTAATACATCCTAAGACCGTAGCCCATAGAATGTTGCTGCCCCAGTTAAGGTGGGTATTTCCACCTTAATTAGCTTAATGGAGATAATTCCTCACAATCTTTTACACCCCATTTTTCAGCAATACACCCTGAGCCTTTGCACACATGGTATAAGTCTTCTTTTGTGTTGAGCTCTCTATGTCCTCTGTATTACTGCTTTTATGAGTTTTGAGTCTCCTTGGTGTCTATCACTATCTCCCTGGAGGAGGTTTCAGGCTAGCAGTGAGAACAGCTCTCATGTTATATCACCATTTCCTCTGAGGTGTCTCCTGGGCCCTGGTAAATGTAATGGAGACAACTCATCACATGTTAGCTTTCTCTTCTTGTAGCATTCATGGATCTTGGTTCTCACCTGTATTGGCTGCCATCTGTTTAAAAAAAAAAGAAAGGCAAATTCTCCAACCAAGAGTGATATCAGAATGGATCAAAGGAGATAAGCATCAAAGAGGGCCCTCATCATCCCCAAAGACTGGTGTATTCATGACCCCACAGTGAATACCAGTAACACCACTGAGGAAGGCCCTCAGTAGAATGGGACAGGGGAAAGGGAACATAAGAGTATAACCCAATGAGAATATGACCAATATGCAATATGCTCATACTATAGTGTATAATGAAAGAAAAACAGTTAGAAAATATAATCCCTCACAGACAGCCGCAGAGGCTAACCTAACCTGCATCACCCCTCAGAGGTGACTCTAGCTCCTGCCAACTTCATAATACAAACTGTCCCAATGTCTTACTGGAGAGAAGAGTCCTCCACCTCCGAATCTTCACTTACTTGCTTTTTTCTTTATACTTTTCAGCACATTTTTCTTTTTCTTCTAAAGATATAGCAGAGTTTATTTTCACTCATTTCTCTGATATTACTTTTTCTCTACTTCAGTGACTGAGACGTTAAGGGCTCTAATGATAGAATTTGGATCCTTGGCCTGAAGAGAGCCCGTGTGGACCACGGGGCTGATCTTTAATGCATCTTGGATGAGTAAACACCCAGTGGAGATGCTTTGATGTGAGCATTACAAGGCACTCAAAGACTTCTTATGAACAGATTGTCTTTCCTGGCCCAAGATACAGTTTTACTGGCCACCAGTTCCATGGGAGATCAATTTTTCAAAAGCAAAACACAAGTGGTTTTTGATCAAGGAGAAATTTGTATGGCCATCTGGCTTCAGACCTCACAAAATCAGAATGTTTTGATATTTTGGTCTCTGTTCCTCTCTCTGTCTCTCTCTCTCTCTCTCTCTCTCTCACACACACACACACACACACACACACACATACATGTACACACATTATTCATTTCTCTCTTTTACCTAGTGAAAATGACTGGTGACTTTTAATATGTGGGTGGTTGTGCAATAAGTGTTCTCAAAAGAAAAAAAAAAGAATACTCCAGGGTGTATATATATAGAGAGAGAGTGAGAGAGGGACAGAGGGGGATAGACAGAGAGAGAGAGAGAGGGAGCACACAATTTTATGAGAATTTCACATGCAATTATGGATGCTGAGAATTCCCAAGATCTATGTACAATTTGAAAAACACAAGAAAACCTTATAAGTGTAATGCAGTTCAAATTCAAGTCTGAATTCCTGATAATTGGGTGGAAGTTGGAAGTGGGGGAGGGTCACAGGTGTCATTCCTGGTCCAAGCTCAATAGTTTGATAACTGGGAATATTGATCCTTAAGGGAACCTACGAGGTAGATTTCTCAGCTCAAAAGAGGGAGCAAATGCACACTCTAGGGATTCTAAATGATTGGATGATCTCCACCCACACTGAGGAAGGAAAATCTCCAACTGGAGTTCTTAGGATAAAAACCTGAGCACCTTCCATGCCCACAAACTAAACACCTAAAGCAGCAATTAAAGAGGTGAGTAATTCTGAAAGGCAGAGGTTTATTCAATGTGGTACTATTCAAAAGTGGAATTATTTTGGGGTACTAACATGAACTTTCAGTTTAAGTAAAAAATGATTTGGGTCAACAGGAAAGAGGTATGCACAATTAGGCAGTTCTGTTCAAGGTACGATCATCATGTTGATGCAGGATTTTGGGGTTCAGGAGGTGTCACCCAAGTTTATTAATCATAATTTTGGGCCCTGTCTTCTCTTTAAGAAAGTATAAATAAGGACAGACTCAAGAAGGATAAATTATGAAATATTAAGTTCATTTAGCAAGAATCACAATTGGGGGGTCTATTTAGGTGACATTGGGGTCTAGGAAGACTAGAGCAGAGCACGTGGGAAGCAGGAAGCACGCACTCATGTGGAAAGCACAGCCTACTCCATGAGATGCATTCAGGAGTGCTGGCTGAGGCAGAGCCATAAACACATGGAAGATAGAAACTAGGTACTTATGGAGGGACATTTAGAAGGGGCACCCATCGCATCCACCCTGAGTTTCCCCATGGAAGAGGGCAAATGGTGGTGGCTTAAGGAAGAAATAGCAGAGAAAATATCCAAACAGAAACGAAGAAATTTAGAGGGGAAATGAGTAGTAAGAGAGTTACACTCATGGTTGCCACGAGTTCGGTGAAATCACATAGGTAGCATGGTTAGAATTAGAGAGAGCACCCATGTGTTGGATCTGGAGTAAAAGGGACATACGTATATGGTCGATTCAGAGAACACCGGAGAGTCATACATGTAATTAAAGTGAGAAGTTACCCCAAAACATGAAGCAGAGAAAAACAGAAAAATTATTCAGACCAAGAAACACTGCTTTGCTCTCCCCTGGACCAGCCTGGCTGGGTGTGGGTCAGGGGTGGGAGCCACACTCACATGTATCTAAGCAGCACAGGGTCAGGCAAGGAAAAACCCACAGAGAGAATCCAGGTCAGGAATAGTCTTCACAGTTAACTGAAGTGTATTTTTTCATCAGACTCAGGCATGTAAAAGGAAGACCAGATTGGTTTGTAGATTTGTAGAGTGGAGCCCATGGCCAGCCCACCTGTGTAGGGAAGGCCATCTACCTAGGTAGTGTGCTAGACTGTGGGCAGCAGTGGGCACTGTGGCTCTGTTGTACATCAGACAGGTGTTCCATTCCTGCCAAGAGTTCATTCATGCCAGAACGAGTTGGCATTGGTTCTCTTTGGGCCTGTTTTTAAGTGAAACAGCCTAAAAGAGAATCTAGCTTTCTCCTATTTCTCCTTCAGTCTCTGCTTCAGTCCTGAGGGAAGTCACTGTCACCCCGTGTGGGGATCAACCTGGCTCTCGGGAGGTCATTGTTCCTGCACAAGGGTATAGCCTCACCACATTAGACAATGGCTCCTGTCTTCTGGGGATGGAAGAGTCTGTCATACAAGGTTCTCTTGTTCCAGAATCCAAACTTAAGACAATGACTTACCTCTGTTCCTTTGACCTTGAAGGGAGATGATATAGGTTAGATAGTCCAAATATGTGCACAGGTAAGCGGGTGACTGAAAGTAGAGTAGACGCATAGACCAAACACAGATGCCTTGCTTATATTGTTTTCAGTAGCTCACAGGCTCATGTGAGGAGTCATTAGCTTTTAGTAAAAGCAGCTTGGAAATCTTGTCTCTGATTCTTTCAGCCTACTGAGTCAGCTGCTAATGGATTCTGAAAACACTCTCAGGGACACACTCAGGGATAATGTTTACATGGTATCCAGCATCCCTTAGCCCAGTCACATTGGCCCTTAAAGTCTAGAGGTAATACTCTAGTGAATGGGCAGTGGCTAGCCAATCACCCAGAACACTGAAGAAAGAGTAAAGTTGGGTTCTTTATTATTATTATTATTGTTATATTTCCAGACAAAATGTTAAAGAAATGGGCACATAGTAGAAAGCATAGAACTTGTCCTTGTGTTTCTAGCCCCCCTCACCCCAATTTTTTTTTCCTTAATAAAGGAAACCACCCAAGGGAGGTTTGACAGCAGGCCAAGTCTGCCAGATTACATCCTTATTTTAATTTGGCAATAAACTAGTATACAAACTGTGCTATAAAACATTTCCTCCAACAGCATCTCTCAGTCTGTCTTAAACACCTCACTAAACATGATGTGTTGGGAAACATTTGAAATGAGAGAAAGCAAGGAACAGATGTGATTGTAAGAAAAGAAAAAAAAAAAGGAAAGAAAGAAAAAAGACAGGAGAAAAGTGTAGGAATAGACAGATAACCCAGCTTTTTGGAGCAAGCTAGGCACTGGGCTCTGGTCTCTGGTCTCTGTAAGAGCTTGTGTTGGAAAAACAGTTTGTCAAAAGAAGAATGCAATGTTGGAAATACAGCAGGGTCATCTCTGGATGAGAAGCCCCTGTCTTCCTCATGTATCCTGTTAAGGCCTCTTTGCTCAGGTACCCCTCTTCTCTTTCCTTCTCACCTCCCTTGTACATATATACCTCCACCTAAGAATATATACATATATTCTTACCTCCCTTGTACATATATACCTCCACCTAAGAATGAACTCAGTTCTTACTGAGACCTCAGATTAGAAAGAAGCATGACAACAGAGCAGGCTAGGGATGGGTTTTGGGAACTCAGACAGTAGGTGCTCATTTAGAGAGGGAAGGGGGAGTCCAGCTCAAATCTCTGCACCTGGGCTAGAGAGGTGGCTTAGCAGTTAAGCACTTGCCTATGAAGCCTAAGGACCCCAGTTCAAGGCTCGATTCCCCAGGACCCACGTTAGCCAGATGCACAAGGGGGCACGTGCGTCTGGAATTCGTTTGCAGTGGCTGGAGGCCCTGGCGTGCCCATTCTCTCTCCCTCTCTCTCTATCTGCCTCTTTCTCTGTCTGTCACTTTCAAATAAATAAATAAAAATAAACAAAAATAAATTTAAAAAAATCTCTGCCCCTGGTTTGGAAGATAGTGGGGCTTGTGTCCAGAACTTGAGGCTTATTTGGAAAAAATGATTAGGCTTTATTTGCACATTTAAAAAATATCTTATTTAAAATTTTAATTTATTTTTATTTGTTTGAGAGAGTCAGGTAGAGACAGACAGAGAGAAAAGAAAGAAAGAATGAGTGAGAGAGAGATAAAGAGAAAAGAAAAAAAGAATGGGCATGCCAGAGCCTCCAGCCTTCTCAAATGATCTCCATACACATATGCCACCTTGTGCATCTAGCTTATGTGGGTCCTGGGGAATTGAATCTTGGTCCTTTGTCTTTGTACGCAAGTGCCTTAACCACTAAGCCATCTCTCCAGCCCTGTAGCATTTGTTTTAATTAAAAAAAATATTTTTAAGTGTTGACAAATAACTCTTACATTTCCAAAAATATCTGAGAAAGTTTAAGAAACTTCATCAACTCACCTGTGATGGTTTCCAATGTTTTTCCTTCTTGTTTTTCCCTAATTTATTTTGTACAATTAACATATGCTAATGAGAAAGGAAAGTTTAGCAGACAGCTTCAGGTTTGCTCGATGAACTTCCAGACCAGGCACAGTTATGGAGGAAGGGATTTATTGAAGCTTACAGATCCAGGGGAAGTTCCATAATGGCAGAAGAAGCTGGCCTGCCTTCACAGGACCAAGCAGAGAGAGAGAAGCACAAGCCCAAAAGCCACACAGCACAGCACACTTCAGGAACTCCAGCTAGGCACACTTTGCATATCTTTAGATTGAAATCTCAAACCCACCACCACACCTTAAGATTCACCCAGTGAAACAGCCTCCAGCCAGGTGGCTGCAGATGCAAACTACAAAGTAATAAAACACTGAATATATTGGGGGCCATCTATTCAAACTACCACAGAAAGTAATTGCATTCAAGCAGTTTGTATGGGGAGGGCAAAGCCTTTAGGGAAGTTCAATGGGGCACTCTATTTTGTTCTAGAATATTAACAAGTTTCTCTTGCCTCACTTATGTGTTCTTTATTAAATTTAAGGTTAGCATACATAGTGCTGGGTTTTCGGATGGCATCTTCATACTTACGTATGTGTCATTGTTATTCGCTCCACTAAGACCATCCTCTGTGTTCCTCTCCTCTGGTAGGTTCTGCCCTTTCCCTTTGTTAATCACCCTCTTACTTGTTTTATCACTGACCCTCTTTTATTTCCCCACCTCTCTTAAGATCTCTTCTTCTCCTCTCATGATCCTCAGTTAAATATGAGAACACATACACACATACACACACACACACACACACACACACACACACACACGTATATGTATAATTTCCAGTCTAGGTTCCATATGTAAAAGAAAGCATGTAGTAGTGGTCTTTCTGAGTCTGCCTTATTTAGCTGAACATAATGATTTCTGGTTGCATCCATTTTCCTGTAAGTGCCAAAGAATCAAAGTTCATAAGAGAAAAATGAAATCCAGTATTCTGCATGTTGGCCTCAACTTTAACATTTGGCACAAATGTGTTACATACATGCAAACACAAAATGTGGTTTTAAGAGGAGGAAACAGGCTGGAGGTTGGAGGGGTTCTGTTGACAAATAACAGAAATCCTGAATAGTATCTGTTGGCTTTCTCAGTATAAATGAAGGATGACTTTGAGTGAAAAGCGCATGTTGGTGGGAAAGGAAAAATGCACTGTCAGTGTGTTTGATAGCCAAATGATAGAATTTTAGTTACTTCCATAAAATATGTGTTTTAAGTAAAGACCTACTATTAGTTCTTTCTCTCTCATACTCAGTTTTATTTTTTTAAGCAGCTTCGTATCTTTAAGAAAAAATAGAAAGATCCACTTTAATACTTTGTTTGGCAGCTCTTAATACAGAACGCCTCTCCGAGTTGTCTGAGTGCCTATCCATTCCTAGGAAATAATGACTGCTGGATAAGAAAACAGATGAGATGGCAGCATTTTCATAGCCTTGGCCATCCCATATTCTCACCATAGACAAGACAATAGAATAAACTGATGAGTGCTGGATCTCCAATCTGTCAAGCCCTACCACTGGCAGTGTGAAGGTCAGCGGGTCACTCAACCTTGTAGTTACTTCAGTCTGCCTCACAGGACTGATGGAGGATGCTGAGATAATGTATGTAAAAACATAACACAGCACCTGGTCCCACAGCAAGGATTCCATAGGATCAGCCAGTGTATTATTCAAAGACCTTAGAGGCAGCAGACTCAGGGAGCTGCTACTGGAATCAGCCACAGCCAGACTCGGTTTAGTGTCTTTTCAGTGCAGGAGACATGGACACTTTACTCACTCTGGAATTCACTTTTAGTTATTCACTAAAATCTATCATGGAACAACAATGAAAACAGCAAGGAAAATCAGTGGATGGGGCTTAGAGATATTATTGATTATAATAACATTAAACCACTAACTATTAATGTATTTATCTTCACAGTAATTCTATTTGTTTTTGACTAGCAAACAGAAGCCCTTTAGTTTCAAAAGAGTAAGATTAAGATAAAAGACAAATGGATCCTTGAAATTCAGCCCCTAGGGATTTTCAGATGATTTCTGAAATCACAAGCACATAGAAAACTGTTATCAACCTAATGCCATCACATTTCCCCGGCACTGCATTAAGTAAAAAGGCACTCGATTATTTACACTCAATACATTGAGTATTATATATCATGCTGGCTTGGCAGGATTTCCAAGTGCTTGAAATTTTCCAATGTCAGAGCTGATTTCTAATCTTATGAATATGTAAATAATTTAAGTATCCAAGTACAAAACTGGCAATTAGAGTGGAAACCAGGGAGCTTTGTAAATGTCAAGCCCAATCCTTATTTATAAAACAAATTCTCAAGCTGAAATGCCATCCTATGCAAACAAGGAAGGCCTGTCTTCAACTTAGATACCACGTTTAAACAAGTGACATCATTATTTTCAACCACTAGTGAGAACACTTTGATCTGCCTGTTACTAATGAACGGAAAGAAATGGGCTTCTGCATGGACAGACGAACATTTTTTTAACACAAGTAGTCAGAATTAACATCCGAACGGAAACGATTATATTATTTCGTGGCTACATTGGCTTTGATATTGAGGAATGTGTTTGTATATCCAAGCGTATAGTAAATTTTGATTTATTGAATGTCACCCATTTTGCCTTGAAACAACAACAACAACAACAAAAACTTTAAAACTAAGATTTCATTCATCTCATTATTTTCCCATGTACCTTCAGACCAGGATGCATAGGAAGTGTCCACATGGCTAATGGACACATATTGACCTTCGCTTTCTTGCCAGCTCCAGTTCCATATGTTTAATTCCCAATCCTCGCGCTGTCAATCCGAGCTGTGGGGGCTGTGACAGATTTCAGTGACAGCTGAGGAATGGCCAGTGACAGATTTGATAAATCTAGCCACAGGAGAGATTGATGGAGCCAGCAGCATGTCATCATGTCATTGTCCCTGCTCACTCTCCATCGGCAAGGCAGAGTGCTCAGCCTTGGTCCTCTCGTGTTTTGACCTTGCTGATGTGTGCAGCCAGTCACCATCAGCTCTGCAAGTTTTGAAAGGTTGGTGCCTCACCACCATGCTTCCAGGTTACACCTGTAGCTCAGGTTTCCTTGTGTGTAACAGTGGGTCTCTTGCTTTTGAAGAGAGCACAAATACACTTCTCTGAGCGTGCCGTTCTGTTTATTTGCTCAGCACAAACCATTTCCTTGGAACACTTCCCCTCCACAAGCTCATACTTAAAGCATCTTAATTGCTGTTCAAGGTCCACCTTGAAAGCATCTCCAAACTCCCATTTTCCCTCCTCTTATAACAGGCAACCAGAACACCCTGGACAGCTACATTCATTTATAAGACGTTTCTGAGATGCTCCCGATAAGATTGTATTTTGTTCTTAGGCAAATTAATTTTTGGACTGGGGCGGTGGTGTGAGATAGATGGTAAACTCTCAGGGTTGACACTGTACCAATCAGCCAAGATTATGAGTCCTCGGTTCTTGGTAAAGTTTTGTGGAAGGATCTTAAGGTGCTTCTGATTTCTCAGCATGAGTTCAGAGCCCTTTCCCTTCCGTGCTTTGAAAGCAGCGTGGGAACGGACTTCTGAAGCCTGCTTCTCTGGATCCACCCCTTTTCTTCCGTGAGTCTAGTGAGAGAAAGAACTTGATATTTTCAGTGCCTCGGGCCTTGCATTAGGAATGTATTTGATGTCCTTACGGTACCCTCTCTTACTTGCAAAAGGATGAAGGAACTGTAACAAGAACTGGAGAGCCCTGAGGTAGATGAGAGCTTTGTACCAAGGATATCCCCAGGGCAGTATTAGAATGAGACAAACAAGTAGAATTGGCAGACTTTTCAAGAAGTGCAATTTGCAGGCACCCTGCTTCCAAAATGTTCAAGGCATAGTAGGGAAGAGGAGTGATCATGCAACCTGCAAAGAATCCAGAGCAGGAAGCCTGCCACCGATGAAGCCTTTCCAGGAGTGGTTTGGAACAGGCCCAGAAACCTTCCCCTGACTGCAGAAGAAACCCTGGGAAGCTTTATGGAAAACAGTATCTAACCTCATCAACTAAATACTTAAAATATGCTATCACAGCTCAGCTTCCACAAAATTGTCCCTGCACCTATTTCTCTGGATTTGGCCTCCTTTCCACAATTTCCTAGTGGCAAAAGAATTGGCCTCCTTCCCACAATTTCCTAGTGGCAAAAGAAAATCCATAATAGGGACCTGTTAATCCAAAAACAGAAGATTCTCAGATCCAAGTCGGGGGTATTGAAAAGACATGCCAAGCCGCGAGGGTTATGAACATTTACACCAACACAGGATGTTTAAGTTCTCTTCCAGTAGCAGAAGGATGGCACTATTGATTGAGCCAACATGGGAGTGGTAAGAAGGAAGAAAAAAGCAGCAGGAAATAACCACCATCCTTAGCCTCTCCTTCTCTGATACCATGTTTATCTGCTGTAGGAATTCATCCTAAAGATAACAGTTGATTCAAAAGTTTTCTTTGGGAAGTCATAGTACATATCTATTCACCCCAGGTAGGGATCAGATGGCAAACCAAAGTAAAACTGTAATTGCACCAACACTAATTTTAGTGAAACAGTCAGTTTATTGAGGTTAATTTCAGAGCTGGGTGAGGGGTTCCTTTCAGGAGCAAAAGGAGGCTGCATCACTGAAAAGCCCACTGAGGTCAGGGGGCGACTCAAGGAAGCTGCATCTCTGGAGCTCGCTGCACAACCTGTGCACTATCACCTTGGGGAGGGGTCTTGTGTCTCTTACTTTCTAGCTTTCCCGGATTTGCTCAGCTTCCGAATCCCCTAGCCTCCCTCCTCCCTTCCAGAAGGAATGCTTCAATTTGGAGGAAAGTACTACCGAACAGCAAAGTGCCTCATTCTTCCTCACAGTCAAGCTTCTTGGTCCATCTTTGGCATTTCTAATCGTCATCACATGCCTGGTGCCCACCGCCCAATGTGCAGCTTCCATGGCCTCCCGAGGAGGACACCAGAGATGCCAGTTGGAGGCCACATCTTTTACAATTAAATATATTTTTATCTGTACCCTTCTTACAGCAGACAAAGGCAGATGGTGAAAAAAACACGCCAATGTGAGAATTTTGTCTTCAAACCCTGAGGAGAGGAATGTGGCAGGAAAGAGAGGTGTTGACAACCCTAGGCCAGTGAGTGCAGTGAGTGTGGAGGGTCAGGCCCTCTGTCTGCTAATAGATCTCGGGTTGGATTTGAGCTCATTAAGTTATATTTACTACGACAGGGCAGTGGTCTGATTGCAGACAAGAAAGCTATTCTGCCTTGAATTCTTAGTTAACTGGAATCCTTCTCTATAACCCCTTGAAAAGAAATTCCTTCTCCTTCCCTTCATTTCGCAGATCCCTGCCAATGTCAGTAGCGTGAAAACAAATATCCCCAGAGTTCTGATTTCTGGGTGCATAACAAACAGTCAGTAAATGAGCACTGCTCTCCTGAAACTAGTTCAAATGTCCTCCCTTGCTTTCCTCTCTTTCTTTCTTGTTTCCTCCAGGCTTGGCATGGCTGGAGAAAACAGCTGCTGCTTCCTCTGATGTGACAGATAGTAATGACAGTGCTCAGTTCTGTCTTCTGACACTCAAAAGAAACCTTGGAGCTGCAGACAGGCAGGGAGGGAAATAAATCTTATTTAGGTCCTGCCAATACTATGAATTTTATTAAGGGACACTGACTCACTCTTCGGGGAAAGTCTGGCCTGGCAGCTGAGCCAGAGTTGACGGGTGGGTAAACCCTTTGATAGCGTTCTGGTCCCTTCATTGCGTAGGTCTTTGCTGTTAGACTTGGCAGGTGTAATTAGCATATTAACTTGAACGTCTCAAGGTTGTGTTTTTGCCCTTTCTTGGTATAAGACAGGGCTGGACAACTAACTTCTTAGAGAGAAGTTTGAAATACAAGATTGGGTATTAAAACTAGCTTTGTCTTTAGGTAAATACACAAGGCCATGCTTGGTAATTCCTAGGAATTTGAAATGTACTGATCAGTAGAGATTTTCTTTTTAGATCCTTCCTTCTAGATATATATCCATGGAAGCAAATATAGTCCCCTAATTAATCACCCTTGTCCATGCCTTGGAAAATCTGAGCTCTATACTCTTCTATGGAGATTCGTGGCCAGGGATTGAACTGTGCAAAATCAATACATCTTTCTTTGTTTATCTACTATGTTCTAGGCAGCAGCAGATAGAAGGTAGGTAGAAGATTCAGACCCAGTGAATGTAAAATATCTTTATATCTCATCAAAGAGTCAGTGATATTTTCACTGATTTTAAAGTGTCTATTATCTATCTATTTATTTGAATGAATTTCTGCTTCACAGTGTCAGAAACCTGTCTTGAAAGACTGTTACAAGAGTTAAATACAATTAAATATAATTGTGACCAATAGTTGGGTAGTGTGGTTAGTGTTATTAGATCATAAGTGTTTGGAGATGAGGCCAGAGGGAATCATGGTTGGTAGGGGAATGTATGTAGAGAAGGTGCACTTGGACATGAAATTTTCTAGGAAGACTGGCATTGGGATGCTGCAGTCTTCAAGTAACCTCTCGCAAAGTAGATAGCATTAGTGAAGGCGTTGCAGGAGCTTGGTCCACAGGTTACTGTTGGAAGGTGAGAAAGTCCATTCTCTAAAACCAGAGGGTACCTCCCCAGAGATGGAATTGAAAAGTCACTGAGCTGATTAAGAATGGCTGGGTTTCCTGAATTTGACTGTATACCCAATGTTCTAGCAGCCTCTAGGTATTCACAAATAACAGAGCAGCCTTTCAGGATATAAGCCAGTATCACAGGACATGCCTCACTAGTCCATAGACTCTGAATGGAAGCCTTCTGGGTAAATCAAAAGAGACATACAGAAAATAAACTGCCTAGGAGCTTGTCGCTCAGCAGTTCTTCACAGAGCTGAGTCTCTGTGGAACAGGAATATTAATGCTCTGGTGTCTGGTATGAGTCCTTGGAGCTTATATATGATTCTTAAGGATGTTTGTGAGTCCAGTTTTCTCACACAGATCAGTTATTTTGAATCCTCTTGATTCAGTTGCATTCCATCTGTATTAATATATAAATACTAATAATATTAACGTATATGGACCACAAAGGCGTAAAGTCTATTTATTTTAAGCTCATCAGAAATACAACTGTGGGCTTACAAAATAAGCAGAACAAGGAGAGGGAAGACAGAGAGAGAGAGAGAGAGAGAGAGAGAGAGAGAGGTCTCCAGGACTTTTCTGTGTTTCAACAAGACTGTGTCAAGATGCAAGATGTTTGGGACTTGGGAAGAAGAACCACAATTGCATACACTGGCTGCTTAGATTCTGAATCAAGAAGGAATTGTCCTATCCTCTCTTTCTCCCTTCTGCCCTTGATAGTCTTACAATATATCAAACATTAAAATATGGCCAGGAAACCATAGCACCTGGAATGATGGGACTTGTCAGCTCAACATCACTACAGGATAATACAAGAGATAATCAGTTTATGAAAGAAAAGGTTTGTTTGATGCACAGTTTTAGAGGTTGCAGTTTATGCTAAATTACCTTGCTTGCTTTAGGCCTATGATAAGCCAGGATATAATGGTGGGAGAGTGTGGTTGAATAACTCTACTTACTTGATGGCCCAAGAGCCCAGAAGAAGGTGACCTTGGGGCCCGACAGTGATGGTGGCATATGCTACCAGTCACTGTGAGCCTTCTACAATACTTCACCTCTCAAAGGTTTCAACATCTCCCATAGCACCAACTTGGGACTTTAAAACCTTTGAGGGACACTCAAGATTCAAACTTTAGCAATGGGCAAATGAAAAGTTACTAAACATATTTTGGAAGAAAAGGACACTCAGTCTCCTGACTGTGACGATCAAATACTATCATGTTGAAGCTTGCTTCAGTAGCCAGGTGTTTCTTCCTTTATGTGATTTGATCAAATGAACACAATGTCATTTTGGGTTCTTTCCATGGGCAATGAATACTCAATTGAGCTAAGTTATTATTATTTTTTTTCCTTCAGACTTGCCTGGTACATCAAGGGCCTTGATGAGTCACTTGGTGAATACCAATGGCCCCTGTGCTTCTGTGGGGTGTTGAGACTGGAACAGGAGAGAAGGCAGGCAATCTCTGTGTTCTGTGCACTGTGACTCACTGTCTATTCAGTGTGGCAGATACCAGATTCAGAGATGGAGCATTAGAGGGGCAGGTGTGCTGCAAAACAGGAAGGAGATGTCTCAAATGATGCCTTTTTTTTTTTTTTTTTTTTTACAAATTAGTAACCCAATACCCAAGGGAACTAGGGTATCTAAAGAAATGAGAATATCTAAAATAATATCAGATGGCATCATTGGGTGATAACGTCCCAGGATGATATGAATAAGACCAGGAATGAAAGGAAAAATGAAGAGAAAAGGACATTTGTGACGGGTGCCATGTTTGGAGGCTTGTTGTCGTCACCTTCTTTTTGCTGGCACAAAACATCCAGCAAAAAGCCGCTTTGGGGAGGAAGGGTCTTGTTTGGTTTACAAACTCAAGGGGAAACTCCATGATGGCAGGAAAACGTGGCATGAGCAGAGGCTGGACATCACCTCTTGGTCAACATCTGGTGGACAACAGCAGCAGGAGAGTACACTCACAGGGGGGAATCTGGCTACCGAACCCATGAGTGTGCCTCAGGAAACACACCTCCTCCAGCAGGTCTCTAATTCCCACATTTCCATCGGGTGTGGGCCAAGCATTCCAAACTTATGAGTTTATAGAGGACACCTGACTTAAAGCACCACAAAGGGTCAACTCTTATCGCCTGAGCAATGACTGCACGTAGGTACAGCCACCCTTGGAGAGCACTGCAGTGCTGTCGCAAAGGATTCCACATCTGGGCAGTGGTGTAACCATCTGCAAGACAACCGTGATGCTGCTCCATATCACGGGGGCACTGCGGGGTGTGCATGAGAGAATGAGAGCAAAGCGCTTGTATTATAGCAAGAGTGTGCTCTGTGGAACTTGAACTTCCTTTGGTTACTCTGACAAGGTGTGACATTGACTCCTCAATGCCTACAGGAGCAAGTCTGATATCCTTACCTTGATATTCAAAGTCTTTTCCAAGCTGCCCTCATATCCACCCAAACATTTTTAACAGGCCAAGATTATTCATATCTCTCTGCCTATCCCACACTTTGTCTCATGTTGTTACCTTTCTGAGTCATGTCATTTTTCATCAGATTGAATCCTGTCATTTGTTTAAGTTGCCCAGATATTTGAGAAGGACCCTTCATTGAAACCAGACTTCCCTGCTTTCCTTGGTCTATGGCTTCCTTGTATATATCATTGTTTCCATCTCAGGTTTTGCTGGGCATACTTCCAGAGTTAAGCCTGGGTTTTATCATGTTCTTCTCATGCTATCAAGTGGGACAAAAGGACTTTGTCACCAGACAGAAGAATATATGAATTCCAGTAAACTGCAGTATTTACTAGACATGTGATTTCCAAAAAAATAATAAAAAAAATCTTTCTGAGCCTTCCTGAACTTAAGGATAAAAGTAAGATGCTAGTATCTACCTTGCCAAATTCACATGAGAAACAGAGATGTTGAAAATGGACTACTTCCTGGCTGTGGTTGGTGCTCAGTACATTTCAGGCATTGTTATTATGGCTTTGATGACCTTATTCTTCTGTTTCATGTACGCTGGGGCCATAGTGCTGATCAATCTGTTTTCTCTCCAGCTGTACAGCTCGGCTGAATTTGGGAGAAGATGGCAGCTTATCCAGGAAGGGGTAGTACCAAACAGGTTCTATTGGTAAGTCTCACTTTATCGTCTGCCATGTTATAATGTAACTTAGTGGAGGGGCATTTGAATAGACCCGTTCCATAGAATGTGATAGACACTAGAGTCATAAATAGTCTAAGGAAATCTTAAAAGTAGTGTCACAGGGCCTGTGGAGAGATCTCAGTCAGCCAAGTGCTTGTCACTGAACCATGAGGACCTTAGTGTAGATCCGTAGAGCCCACATAAAATTCTGACACAGTGTCACACCCCTATAATTCCAGACCTGAGGATCCCTGGTAGTAGCTGGTTACGTGGTTTAACAGAATCAGTGATCTCTAGGATTATGAAGACCCTACCCTGAATCCAAACATAAGGTGAAGAGTTATTGAAGAAAAGAACCTCTGGTCTCCACATGCAAATACGCATATACCCACCTGCACACATATGTGCCCACACATCATGCACAAACACATGTACACACACACACACACACACTTTCTTCACAGACCCTACAAGGATCACTAAGATTAGTGACGTCCAGGGAATCTTAACCTTTGCTTTGTTAATTGCAAAGAACTGGTGAGAAATACATAATGCTTTTTTGGAGGGAAGGGAGAATACTACTCCTAGCCCTGCCACTCTCCTCTTTTTTGTTGTTTTGTTTTGTTTTTCAGTGCTATCTAGAAAGGAAGGAATAAAAATAAAATGACTGAAATTAACCTAGTCTTTCCATTTCAGTCTGCAAATGAAGTTGAGGCTTTACCAATAAAAAAAGTTAAGAAGAGGGCTGGAGAGATGGCTTAGCAGTTAAGCACTTGCCTGTGAAGCCTAAGGACCCTGGTTCGAGGCTCGACTCCTTAGGACCCACGTTAGCCAGATGCACAAGGGGGCACACACATCTGGAGTTCATTTGCAGTGGCTGGAGGCCCTGGTGTACCCATTCTTTTCTATCTCTCTCTGCCTCTTTCTCTCTCTGTCTGTCTGTCACTCTCAAATAAATAAAAAAATAATTAATAAAAGAAAAACTTGTTATGAAGAATTGGTGTTTTCTCAAGTCATGGCTCCAAGGACCTATAAACATCTATATATAGCACTCAGCACTAGAGGGCAAAAAGTTATAACTGGACAAAATGCTGGTTTTGTTTCATTTCACAATATAAGCAATAGCAATATCTATAAGAATAGCTAATGCATCATATATTCCTGAATTGGAAATCACCGAATCTATCTGTACAATTGTTACAATAAATAACAAATGTTAAGAAATAGAAAAAAAAAAAAAAGAACAGCCATGGAAAGACTTCAGATGAGTGTGTTTTCCATATAACTTGTCCATGGTCTGCCATATTTCTAGCTCATTAGAGATCTTATTTGCACCTAAAATTATTAAAAGGCAAACTAACCTCATCCCTGATTTCACCAATGGCAATTTCTAATCTTTGAGGATTTTTCTATTAGAAAGATTAATTGACAGAGCTCTAGTAATCAAATCTCACAAAATTATTGTCTTCATAAACTCATTACACATTATTGTGCATGAATTCTAAATAATCTTCCTGTTAAGTAAAATAAATAAAATTCTGTCTCTTTTTCCACTGGGAACAGAAAAACATAATCTTCAATCAAGCCTGAGTTATTAAATATCAAAAGTGGGTCTGGAGAGCTATCTTAGCAGTTAAGGTGCTTGCAGGCAGCACCAAATGACTGAGGTTGAATTCCCCAGTTCCCATGTGAAGCCAGGTGCACAAGGTGGCACATGCATCTGGAGTTGATTTGGAGTGGCTAGAGGCCATGGTGTGCCCATTCTCTCTCTCTCTCTCTCTCTCTCTCTGCCTTTTCTTTCTCATAAATAAATAATTTTTTAAGTTGATACTTTTTTCATCATAAAAACTTTTTGAAGGAAGCTATTTGTTACCATCATTAACAGCTGGGAAATTCATGGTTCAGAAAGATCAAATCACTGGACCAAGGTCACACTGGTGGGAAGTGACAAAACCATCACATGAGGCTATCCCCAAAGTCCAAGTTCAACCTTATCAGTGGATCTGTTGCCTCTGTCTCTTGGCTTTCTCCTTTGGACTGGAGCTAGAAATCCAGCCCATTGAGGCAGGTAAGTAATGAAAACTCACAGGTCTCTTGGGCACAGTGGCTGCTCGAGTATCTTTACATCTGGGCTTGGAAATTGCCCCTCATGTGTTCTTTTCACTTTTCCAGAGATGGCAAGAAACCTTGCACATGGAATAATACTATGACTACTGGTAAAAATCTCTTGGTGTCTGCCTGCAGAGTTTACATTTGTATTTTTCTCATGACAAGCTACTTCTCATGGCCAGCAGAATTGCTGGCCAAAAAAAAAAGTAAAACTGAAAATATTGCAGTTGTTTTAGCAAGCTTCATTAAAAGAAACTTCCTGTAATCATGTCTGCTTGCAGCCTAGTATGTGGCTGTGGTTGGGTCTGCATCAGTTTCTTTTTTTCCTTTTTTGTGCTAAATTGAGTCGTTAAGTGACCATGAATAATCATATAGCACTTTCCATAGGGGGATAAAAAAAAAAAAACGAAGATGAAATTATAGTTTTTTCACATCACTCACCTAACACACTTCAGAATTATCTTTGAGTGGCAATAGTCAAGCTACCCCTGGAAGCAATCAATGGCAATTGTGAAATAATTATGAGATATAGCAGCTTATTTTCATGTTATCACAGTGATTACTATTAATACTATCATGGCTCCTATAAATAGCATCTTTCTTCCAAGGAGTTTAGATTGCTTCCAGAACTGACATAGGACGTAGTACAAGATATCTCTTAGCAAAATATTACCTTTCATGGATGAGGTGTTCTTTTTTACTTATCTAACAGCAGTAGTGGCAGTGCCTTCCTCGTCTAATAAACCCATTGTACTGGGAGGCGGGAAACTTAAAGATTAAGAGCCCCAGGAACATTTATTTTCCATGTTCAACTCCCAATAAAATAAGGGTGATTTTTTTTTAATTATGTCTTCTTCATTTCAGCTCAATATTTGGTAAAAGCTAAGGTGTTTTATTAGACATTAAAGAGGAAGATGAAATTGGAGGGCCAGTGATAAATCAAATGCCCTGAAATAAGAGTTTCATCCAATAGGCTGATTCTTTATGAGATGTTAAAGAATGGGGTTTGGTGGAATTCGAGTTAACCTTAAAATAAAGCAGTGAAATAATTCTCATTACTAATAATCCAGCAGTTTCTTAAATATGAAATACTAAAAAATCTTAGGACAATTTCACCTTATTGTAAATTGGTGCAGACTTACTTTATTTTGTTGATTTGATATACATGGGGATAATAGAAAGATGGTCAGGTGAACTGTGATATATGTGATATATATGTTTTGAGTACATGTGTGTGTGTATGTGCATCTGTGTGCATGTGTGCATGTGTGTTTGTGTGTGTGTGTGTGTGTGTGTGTGTGTGAGTGTGTGTGTGCATGCATGCATGTGTGTAGATATGATCACTTGCATGAAGAGGCCTGAGGTTGACATTTGGTGTCTTTCTCTAGTGCTCACCACTTATTTGCTGACACACAGTCTCTCACTTGAATCCAGGGCTCACTGACTAGGCTAATCCAACCTGCCAGCTTGTCTTTAGGAACACCTGTGTTTGCCTCCTCCAGCTGGGGTTATACTGGCATTTATATGGATGCTGGGGGTCCCAACCTGGTCCTCATACCTAGTGACTTAGCATTTGCCTCAAACCAGGATACCTAATTTTACGATTAATTCATATATGGAAATTTAATAATTGGCTAAAAAATGAACTCTTATTACTTTGGAATGCCTACCTTGTTTCAATGACATATGGAGGCATATTATGCATGTATAATATTTGCAAAGAGACAGAAATGCTTATAGCTCTATATACAATGTGTTTGTAAATATATACCTATTGTTTCCCACAGCTCAATGCCAGTAAATTTAAAAGAACATTCTATGCCATGTCTTTGGCAGGAAACCAAAAGCCCCTGTTTGTGGTGTATTGATTGTGTGCCAAGCTTGGTGATAAGAATTTTACATATAATATTTAATTCAATATTCAAAACAATATTTGAAAATAGTTTCTTGATCAAGACTCTGCCAAGGTAAATAATAAAAATGGGCTGGAGAGGTGGCTCAGTAGGTAAAATGCTTGCTATGCAAGCACAAGCACCTGAGTGTAGATGTCACATCCTAAATGCCAGGCTTGGTAGTGTGCGTCAGTAATCCCAGGGCTAGGGACGAAGAGCCAGGCAGCCACTGGGGCTCATGTGCTAGCTTAGCTTGTTTAGCCAAACAAGTGAGCTCTGCATTCACAGTAATGTGGAGAGCAACTGCTGTCAATCTCTGGTCTTCACACGAACATACATGTGAATCCACCCACACGTGAGCGTGCATAAGTACATGTATTCATGCTGCATGCAAAAAGAAAAAAAACCTAGCAAAATTCTACATTACTGAAGAAAAGAATAAACAAATGTTTTCTTATGGGTCTGAATCATTAAAGGGTCTATTAGTGTCTCTACTCCATTAGATGAAGAGGATCATTAAATTCAATTAAATCAGCTTCTGACCCTGTCAGTCAGCCCCACCCTCTTCTGTGTTGCATACTCTGTCTTCCGTGTGTCCATTTGATCCTCCTCCAAAGAGGAAATGCCTTATTCCCTGGTCTAGCAAAACTCCTGGCATGAAATCTTCGGGGCCTGGTTAGGCGCATGCCTGTAGACAGACCTGGAGGTAAAAGCAACTTCAGAAAGCCACATGAGCACGGAGGGAGGTAGGGAAGGAGAGATTCCTGGGCCGTTCTCTCCCAGGAAAGACAGCAACAAGAGGCCCTCACTAGAGACAGATGCATTCTAAATTTCACATGAGTAGTGAGTAAAAAATTTGCAGAAAATCAAAGTCCTTAGCTCCTAAATGACTTTATGACTAACATAACACATGGAAGACAGAGATGGTAGAATTTAAGTGTAAGTATATCAGGCTAAAGAGCCTGTGCTTACCAGTTCCCATGCTGTATCTCCATCTACAGTATCGTTTGTGACCTCCATGATGCTGTCAACCAGCAAACTTGCCTTGAGCCTAGAACTTTCACTGGTAACCACTGTCCTGCACACCTGGCCTTTTGTCCCTGTCAATGTTTCTCTTGAATCTACTGTATCGTGTACTTTACTTATTGCTGTGACTGAATACCTAATAAGAAGCAGGTTAAGAGTGCAGAGTTTACTCTAGCTTGCCGTGTGAGGAATAGAGTCCATTGTGTGGGCAAGGCCTCGCAGCAGGAGCGGGAGGCAGCTGGTCACATGGCATGCACACTCAGGAAGCAGAGAGTGATGAAAGCTGGTCCTCAGCTTAGGTTTGTCTTTTCTACAGTCCAGGACCCTTAGCACCTAGAATGGTTCCACATTGAAGGTGATAATACCTTACAGGTATGTCCAGAGGATAACCTAATCTATATAATCACTCAGGTATGCCCAGAGGTTAGTTTCTTAGGTGATTCTACGCACTGTCCAGATGACCATCAGTATAAACCACCACAGCTGTCAAGTTTACAGGACACAGGCAATCCCATAATCATTTAGTTGCATATCTATCGGCAGCCAGAAAGCATCTTGCAATTCCAAACAGTTTCTGTCTCTAATGCAACTTCATATGACTACCATTCTGCATTCAGTCCTTATTGAATATTGCAAATCAGACTATATTAGGGCCCACCATTATTGTTGTTTTATGGTTAGCTAACTTTATAACGTACTATGTTCCATGGCTTTTCCCTACTCAGATGTACTCTCTGTTCATCCCAATATATTCAGGCTCCCATACCAAAGGGACTTAGCAGATGTGGCATGACCATAGTTTTATTTCTGATGGACTTAATGGACTTAGGACAAAGATCTACAGTTCTATATATTTCCTCTCGCAGGTCATAAAGAATAGAAATAAGGTATAGTCTAGTGATATTCAAAAATAAGAAAATACATATAGAAGAACAGAAGGAAGGAAGGAGGAAGGAAGGAAGGAAGCAAGCAAGGAAGGAAGGAAGGAAGGAGGGAAGGAGGAGGAAAGAAGGCATCCTAGTTTATGAAAATAAGTAGATATGTTGGTAATATCTGGGAAGAGGCTGGCTAAATTTTTTTCAAGATATTCTGCCTCATGCTTTGCTGAGTGCTATTCTGAAGCATGTTATCATTGGTTCACAGTGCACCCCCCCATCGTTCACTTTCATATTCCACTTTCAGTACTTCAAGGTCACAATCAGTTCTCAGTTGCCTACTCTTTTTTTGCAGTTGATGTTTTTGAACCTTTCTTTATTTATTTTTATTGAGAATATACATTGTATGGGCTAGAGAGATGACTTAGTAGTTAAGGTGCTTTCCTGTGAGGCCCAAGTACCCATGTTTGACTCTCCAGATCCTCCATAAGCCAGACACACAAGGTGACACAAGAACATAAGGACACACATGCACACAGGGAGGCACATGCATCTGGAATTTGAGTGCGGTGGCTGTTGGCCCTTGACATACCAATTCTCTCTCTCACTCTCTCTCTCTCTTGCTTTCTCTCTTTCTCATAAAAATATTAATATACTTTGTATAGATACATAATGTGTTGTTACTATCTTTTCCCTCCTCCCTGTCCTCATTCCACCAAGAACCCGCCTCAGTGGGGTTGGGGGCATTCCCTGTGGGGTTGTGGATTATGAGTTGTGAGGCCAGCAGTCAGTAATTGAGGAGGGGACAAGTCGTCTGGGTATGGTTTCCCAACCTCTGGCTTTTACAATCTTTTCGTCCCCCCTTCCACAAAATTCCCTGAACTGTGGTGGGTAGATTTTAAGTCTACTTCAGTGATAAGCTCTCAGGAGCCTCTGGATTTCTGCTTTGGTAAGTGGTAAGTATCCTCTCCTTCATCATAGTGCTAATTGTCAGGCTCATCATGGAAGCAGAACTCTTGCTCATCTCCCAAAGTCCTCTGTAGTTTTACCTGGGCCTTAACTGAAGTGTGAGGGGTGATTTCTCTCCTCATGTCTCACTACCTTCTAAGAAAAAAATAGAAAAGAAAAGAAACAGATTCTCCAACAGAAAATGAATCGGCACAGGTTAAATGAGTAAGCATTGTTAATTTAGGGAGGCTTTGATGGATGAAGCCCCTCTCTTGGCCAAAAATGAGTGGGAGCTTCTGGTTGGAGACCATAATCTTGGTCTCCTTAGGATTCTGACCTGGTTTCCAGTTCCAGCTATGGGTGGCTTTTCACTGAGTGGATTGCTTAGCCGATGAGAAAGCCATTGTTTACCCACCAAGGCTGTGTGCCGCCATTGCGCTGGTGTGCGCATCCTGTCAAGGTGGTTACTTCTGCATAGCTCCCACCTGTGACTGCTCACCGAGTAGTTGGCCACTTGTATGGAAGGTGACCCATGGGGGCAGGGGAAGGGGAGGTTGCTGGGAAATAAACACAAAACTAAACCTGATATGACCTGGTATCACAGAAATCTTTCTCCTTGAAGGAAGACTCAAAGATTTAACCCTCGACAGGAATATTGCTTGCCTACTCTTAAATTGCTGCATTTCTAAGTGCCTCAGTTCTACATTCAGGTCCCTGCCTACCACTTCCTTTTCCATCCTTCTTGCTGTTACACTGGTTTGACACCCCTCCAACCCAACTCCAGAAACACTGAAAAAGTCCCCGAATGTCTCCTCTCATATCACTGTACCGCCTAAGGAATCTTGTATTTCCCCAATGGAGGAAGCCTAGAATAAGAACCTAACTAGGCTGTTCCCTTCCTGAGTTGGAATTTATTCTTTTAGAAATATTGTTCGTCTAACACTGCATGCTAAATTCCAAAAGGTCAGGTAAGTAATTCCATGCACTCATTAATCTGTACACATGTCTATACTTCCCACAATTATGGTTTTATACAGGTTTCTACCAGAATATAAACTAAGCCTATTAATTTTAGCAGTGATTAATCTTTAGCACCCAATGAGTAGGAGAACAGATTTAATCATTGTACACAACGATGGTGTGTGTAGTACACCATAACATGTACTATATTTCAGTTCTATATGAGAAATTGTTATGAATAACACAAGTTTATGTCGAACTCATCCAAGTTCAATCTCAGATTTCACTATTAATCAACCCAATACTTACTAACCAGGTAAACTTAAGAAATTCGCCCATGACTTATGTGCCCAAGATTCAGATTCATCTATGAACTATTTGGGGGACACAAAAATAATACAGTATCACTATTATCAGCAAATAAATTAGCATATAATGTGTCCACTGTTGGAGTGACTTTCTCATTGCTGTGATAAAGTCCCTGGCAAGATGCAGCTTAAGGAAGAGAAAGGTTTATTCTGGCTTATAACTTTGAGGTGATCCAATCTATCATGGCAGGGAAGGCATCCAGTAATGTGGTCACATTACAAACACAGACAAAAATCAGAGCAAATACGAAGTGGGGCCAGGCTATATTAAGTTAAGGGTCACCTCCAGTGACCCTCTTCCTCCAACAAGGCTCTGTCTCCTAAAGTTTCCACAACCTTCCCAAGCTGCACCATCAGTTAGGCATTGAAACACATGAGCCTGTGGAGATGCTTTCCTCTCAGAATGCAACAGTCTTGTTGCCTGCAAACCAAAGGACCCAGGTTCGATTCCCCAGGACCCATGTTAGCCAGGTGCACAAGGGGATGCACGCTTCTGGAGTTCATTTACAGTGGCTGGAGGCCTTGGCATGCCTATTCTCTCTCTCTCTCTCTCTCTCTCTCTGTCAAATAAATAAATAAATAATAATAAAATATTTTTAAAAATGCAACAGCCTCCCTAATGTTCTCCTTTGAATTTTCTCCTTTCCCTCTCCTGCTAAAAGAAGGTCAGCTTCTTAAATCCAAGACACTACCTGGCACAAGGTCCTTTCTGTCTTTCACACTCCAGTACCCTACTACAGCTTGGTCACTTGCATATACAGTACTGTCATTCTCCAAATTCACACTTGATTTTGAATGCTTATACATAAAGCAGACATATCCTGAAATAAAACACACATCCTGAATAGACCTCATTTGTTAAAATAGGCAAGTATCATAGATGACGTCTGTCTTTCCTTCTTTCATGAAAAGACTAGCATTCAATGACATTGCAGAGGACGACTCTAGATAAGTGGAAGGCACAGTTTGCATTCATCTTTGTATTAAGCTCTTTGTTACCTCAGCTGACTGTATTAGGAGGTAATGAGATCCGTGTCAGAGGAATCCCAGCCAAAGGCAGAATGACCGTGCTTAGATCGCTCTCATGGGGAGACTGCCCTGGACCACTCTTACTGACAGATGCTTCCCATGTTTCATGATGTTGGCTTCTTGAGAACAGATCAGAGCCCCATTTTTTTGTACTATAGACTGTCTTTTCTCTTCCTGGGTTCACCCTCTGAGCCCTCATGCTGCAAGCTGAACTGTGTGTGGCTTGGTAAGGAGCAGGGAGTCATGGAAGGAAGGTATTGTGAGATCACATCCTAGAGGCTGTGCTGGGCCTTTCCAGCATCTGCTTGGGGTCTGGGGAGCTCTATAAGAACGTGCTCATTAGCCTTGAGAGGCCTGCGGATCACCTGCTCTCCCCTCTGCTAATGATCTCCTCATGAGTGCTGCCATCCTACTCTCTTGCTCCTTCCTCCACTTTTAATCTTGCCCTATGATTAACAAGTTTTCCTTACAAATTAAGCTAAATGTGCCCCTCTGCAGCAGAAGCCCATCACTTTCCCTGTGGCCCGTGTTCACTAATGGTCATCATCGATTCCTGTCCTCTTATCTTGGTGATTTCCTGTCCCCCTGGGCTGCAGCTTCTCTATCTTTGAACAATTGAGATTCGATCACTGCTTTAGATTCCTACTAAGAATCGTTCAGATGTGCAAACTGTTGCCATGAGGCAGAATGAAAGATGTGTGTGTGTGTGTGAAGGGGGGTAGGGCCGGTGCCCTCATCACCATGGCTTGCTAATTTGTTATTATGTTAAAATAAGCTGGCTTGATGATGGTGAGCATACCACACCTCACTTCAAACCTTCTGGTATTTTCCTTCCTAGCCATGTTTTCATGTAGAGTTGTACTACTCCTTCACTCAATCATGATCCACCCTTGAACGCTGCCTTTCCTTCAGTTGAAGATGGCAGGTAGTCTTCCAGAATGACGGTCATGGAGTCACAGTACCTTTGTTAGAATCCTGTTTGAAGGGGCATGACATGAAGGTGTTTAATTAACTTTAAGTCTCACAGTTGCTCATCAGTAAAGTAGCCATCATAAGAGAATTTGTCCCTTACACCTGTCAGCAGAATTAAAATCAGATAGCTCAGGTTTAACATGCAAACTATATGAAACACATGTCAATTGATATTAAAAAGGGATAGGGGAGAGTAAATTAGTCATTCTGAAATATGACAGTGCCGTTTTGATTTTATTTAATAATTTGTGTTTTCAGTGGGGATTTTCAGTGAGCACCTATGGCTTCATTTGTTGCCACAGAATTAGAGCACTGGATGGACACTGGGCTGCTTGCTTTGTTTATAACATGAGCATCTTAGGATGCTCAGTTCTCTCCACCACTATCAACAGAGTCATGTGAAAATGTAAACCTTGGCCAGCAAGAAGAAGTAGAGAGAGACCCTGTCATTAAGGGGCTTATAGCTCTACTTTGATGCAAAGGGAGTTCCCAGAGAAGTATGGGGGAGGATGTTGGCCATCTGCAAGGAAAGCTGGGCATGAGACTGGAGAAGGAAGTGCAAGGATCATGTTAACCTGCCAGACAGTCTCTGGGCAGTTGCCCCTCATCACATCTGACCCAAACCACTTTTACATGGAATGTCTGATCTTCTTTCATGCCTTCCCAACATCACATTCATTTCCTTCCTAACATGAAGCCTGCAAAGTCCCAGGAATAGAGCTCTACCTCAACCATGCCGACCTAATCCAAAATCTCAACAAAATCCTCCATGAAAACTTGGCACCTGAGCACATCTTTTTAAAACATAGGCAACTTCTGACTCAAAACACAAATAATATCATGCTTCAGGCTCGCTTGATGAGATTGCTCTCTAATAAAATTAAAATATGGGAAATATCTTCACCCAAAGATGAGAACATTTGCATATGCCATTATATCCAGTGTTTTGGATGCTATCCCTTTCCTTTTGAGTCACATTTCACTTTCTAGTTCCTGTAGCAAAATACTGAGGTGGAGAATTCATCAACATTACCTTTATGCTTAAACATCTGACAGTGGGTAGAAGAAAAAGAAAGGTAAAGATGCACATGTGGCGCTGGAGAGATGGTTCAGTGGTTGAGGTGCTTGCCTGAAAAGCCCAATGACCAAAGTTCAATTCCCCAGAACTCATGTAAAGCCATATGCTCAAAGTGGCTTATTCATCTGGACTTCATTTGCAGCGGCTGGAGTCCCTGTCATGCCAGTTCTCTGTCTGTCTGTCTTCTTTCTATCTCCATCTGCTTTCAAATACATAAATAAAAATATTTAAATCAAAAAAGATTCACACATTCACCCAAGCACTAGGATGTATATAGATATGAGAAGAGCTTGAGTAAAGATCTCACAGGGGTGATCAACCTTTGGACATTAAAGCATGACATTGTTTTCTGCAAATGGTGTTGGGTCATATTCACAGCTGCCCTAGTAGGCTGTGGCCCACAGATTCTGAGTATATTGATGTGCTCAGAATAGTGCCTAACTACATGCCATCATATCTAAAACATAAACAAATGGAGGTACACCTTCACTTTATACACACTCTAAATGTTTCCTCTAAGTTAAATTCATCATTAAATACAACCTAGTTGGGAACTGATAGAAATTTTAAGATTTTTTAAATTTAAGTTTTCATCTTGTTTTATCTTGTCACTGTAGAGTCATAAAGCTGCTCTGTTCACCCCATGATAATGGCTCTGTAATTCAATTATTGGTAGTATTGTCTTCTGGGATTTATCTGCTTTAAATTTAAGAATTCAAGAATTTGGGTCGCCCAGCAAGTGACGTGAACGCGTAGTGCGGCGACGTGCGCGCACCCGCTCCTTCCTCTTTCTCCACTCCATCTTCGCGGCAGCCGCAGCGCGTCGGGTCCGTGGATCAGTTGCCAACATGCAGCTCTTTGTCCGCGCCCAGGAGCTACATACCCTTGAGGTTACCAGCCAGGAGACAGTCGCCCAGATCAAGGCTCATGTGGCCTCGCTGGAGGGCATCGCCCCGGAAGATCAAGTCGTGCTCCTGGCTAGCACACCACTGGAAGATGAGGCCATCCTAGCCCAGTGTGGGGTGGAGGCCCTGGCCACTCTGGAAGTAGCTGGGCGCATGCTGGGAGGTAAAGTCCATGGTTCCCTGGCCCGTGCTGGAAAAGTGAGAGGTCAAACTCCCAAGGTGGTCAAGCAAGAGAAGAAGAAAAAGAAGAGAGGCCGGGCCAAGCGGCCGATGCAGTTGTGCCCACCTTTGGCAAGAAGAAGGGCCTCGATGCTAACTCTTAAGTCCTATGTAATCTTGGCTTTTGCTAATAAAGTCACTTTGCCCAGGCACAAAAAAAAAAAAAAAAAAAAAAGAAAGAATTCAAGAATTTGAAATTTAAAATTGATTAAACAACCTCTGAATATTTGCTTGATGAGAGAAAATGAGAAATGGATTTGGGAGATGAAGTAGCCCCAGATATATATATATTATTTTCTTTCAAATGCTGGATAGGGTTGTCTAAGTAGCTAACTTAGGAAGTAGTTAGGAGGTAGAGAAGACTCAAAACTGAGAGATCGGTTGATTTGATGGGGCCACTCTTGTGGCCAAACATGACACACACATGCATCAGAACCATAGGACTCAGGGTGAATTTAAAAGCTATCCCATCTGACCTGCTAACTCTCTAGAATCTATTCTTCAAAGTGCTAGAAAAATGATGGCGAGATCCTTTGGAAAGCAGACTGGAACTTGTCTATCGGGACCTATCTTCCTCTAAGTGGAATAGCTAGAGGAAATGGACCTGTCCTGCTGTTTTTTATTGTTGGCACTGGCACTTAAAACATCAACACCTCTAAACAGAACAATCCCATAATTTAGAGAAAACTGTCAAGGTTTCCCAGGTATGGTAATATGTGCCCCAGGGTGGGGAAAGAACCTGCATTTATAAGATTTATGGTAAAGGGTTTTACATGAGTGCCCAAGTTTAAAACAGATAAATCCCAGAAGACAATACTACCAATAATTGAATTACAAAGCCATTATCATGGGCTGAACAGAGCAACTTTATGACTCCGCAGCGACAAGATGAAACTTGTTAGAATATTTATGTCCTGAGACAGCCTTTGCATTCTCCTAGAGAACAAACCCACTCCCCTGGGCCTCCAATGAGCAGGGTTTCGCCTGAGCAATTCCATAGCCGAAGGAAACAAGCTCCCGAGGGGGAAGAAAGCAAGTCAGAGAGCGCAGAGCCACATCAGGAGCAAACCCGACATGTGGGCCTCCATTAGAGCAGCTCCTGGGACCTTGACATGAGCTGGGTTGTGATAGACACACGACCTCAGGCACACAAGTACTGCTCACAGCCAGCCCCCGACACTGGAAGGTTCCTTTCCCCAGTCTCTCCCTGTCTTGCAAAGGGATGTTTTGTGTCAGAAATGTCACCACTTCCTGAGCGACATTTATCCACAGCTATCACTACCAACATAGTCTCCCGGTCAATAGACCCTGGACCCTGCACATCAGTCCCGAAGGAGTTTCTGGTGGACTTTTTCACCATCACCATATTCAAAAATGGCCAGCTCACCAAAGAGCACTACCTGTACACGGGAGTGGAGTGCACTGCCTTTCACCAGGGTATGTGACCACTGATAGCCTGATAATCAGAGGTTCCTATCTAGATCTCTCTCCTGTGCTTCCCTGGGAAAGTTTTTACATGAGGGCTAGGGTGCCCAGAAATGTTGACCATACTGAATTTCATCTGCCAAGGCTCATTTTATCTGGGAATTCTCAGAATGCATGTCCCCAGCCAAGGGTACAAATAAGTCTATTTTTTTGTTGTTGTTGTTGTTAGAAACAGATAAAAAGAGTAAGTCACTCACAAAGCAGTTGAGAATGAGAACAGCCCCACGGACATTATCCCAACTTTATCAGTTTCTTTGAAAAACATAGTTCCTTTTTTTTTTTTTTTGCAAATTCTGAAACTATGAATTATAGCCTTACAAAGATGAAATAATGCAGTGGTTAACTTGCTTTATGTGACTAAAGGGCAAAATGACCAAACTATTCCTTGCGATGATATCAAATTTATATATACACACATATATATATATATATATATATATATATATATATATATGCAACATACATACAGGCTGCCTTCCTATTTGTAGTCAATCTTCTATCATTCAGTTTGTTCTCATAAGATCTGGATATTGTCCCACCTGCCCTGACAACCTTTAATTTTCAATAATTTTAAAATTAATGATCAATATAGCTTCTTAATCTACCTTTATGTAATATAAACATCTTGCATAACCATGGAACTATGCTCATGACTAATAAATTCACACTTGGAGAATAACACTAACACAACTACAAACTTTATTTTGATTTACACTGAGGTTCTTACTAATGTCCTTTTTATCTGCTACAGAATTTCACTTCACATCTGTATGTTGTGATTTTTTTGAGTCTCCTAAAGTCCATGTCAATTTTTTTTTCAGTTTTCTTTGTCTCTGTTAATATAAATAATAATTAAGGACATCACACAATTGTTTTGATGAATATCTTCCACATTGAATTAAGTCGATATTTTCTCATGGCTACAGGGATACAGAGTTTTGGGAAGAATTCCATAGAATTATTTTCTCTTTTCTTTATGTAATCCAAATGAGGTATCAATAATGCCTTTTTGCTGATGTTAAACTTGTAAAGATAAAGGAAGTGGCTACCGGGTTTCTTTGTTCCAAAATTACCTTTTGGCCAAGTCTCTGTGTAGCTGATAGTGAAAGGAAGGAGAATTGAGCTCCAATTCCTGGCAGGAATACGAAACGTTGTGTGTGCATATGTTAAAATGACCAGAATAATCACTGAGGATTTTGTAAAAGATACTCAGAAGCTGTGAATGTTAGCCACTTGCTTTGGTATTCATCAGTTAACCGATAACAGTTATTATTTGGGTGCTCTTAAAAAGGTTTTGCTTTGATCATTTATTTAGACTACTTCAATGGAATTCATTCCTCCGTTTATCCATGTTTTAAGATGGTTTAGTTGCTCAGAAAACGGCACTGATTAAAGTAGATACTGAGCAAGCCCACTTCTGGATAGTGTTTTCTTGTTTTCTTAATAGTGGACCTCCCTCACTTCAGCACTGTCCTGCCCTGGACCTGAGCAGTGAGCAAATATCCCCTATGCACTCCAAGGCACCATTGATGTGTCACCTGCTAATTATAGGCAAGGATCCCCTGATTAATCTGATTTGAATATGGATATGTGCAATTTATGTTATGTTACATTAATAATATGATATAAAACTTGTATAAAGAAAGAAATGCCTATAGAAAAATAGATAATAGACAAAAATAGATAAACAAATATTCATTGGTTATTTCTAAATGGAGAAAATGTTTTGATTTCTGAGGAGTTGTGGCAGCATATTAAATCCCACCCTTTCCCTTTAGCCAGCCTCATATTTCTCAAACAATTCTTTCACCCCACATCTTGTCATTTCCTTTCCCTCATGTGCTTTCCTATCCCTCTTTTCTCATGCCCTCTTTTGTTCTGTTACACTGAAACATAGAAGCCCATCTCAAGAGCTCACATCTGTGTAGTGGCATACTGATCGAAAAACAAATGAGAAAGAAGTGATAAATTAAAAGGTGTGGTTGTCATTTTCCATGATCACATTGGCTTTCTTTTCCAAGTAGCTAACAGAAGTTCAGAATAAAGTAGCAGGGCCTTTGAAGTCTTTGAGAGGAAGATAGTCACCGCCTTTGCCCAGTGCAAAATGCCTCCACACCTGATACTCAAAACTCAGTGAATCATTTATAGACAAATAAATCACTCAGAAGAAAAGCTGCTCTTAGCCAGTGTAGGAATTTATCTCTGTTATGAAGATAAATCCAATTTCCTCATGTGTCTAACCCAGTTCGATTCTTGCTGCCTTTATTGAACAGAATACTTCGCCTTCTCATGTAAGGTAATTTGGGGTAATAATTTCTTAGGGCATTTTTCCCAGTATAGCACTACCAGGAAATGAAGGAAGAAAATATTTTTTTTGTCACTACAGACTGATAAAGTATTGAGGAACAGCTTCAAGGATGGTTAAACTAACCTAACTGGTGGTCTAGGCACCTGGAAATCTGAAGAGATCCTGGTGTGCTTCTCTGAGAAGGATCAGGATTTATTAGCTATTGTGTAAAAAAAAAAAAAAAAAAACAAGGTTTCTTAAAATTTAGAAGTCATGTATTTGATGGTTGTTTTATTCTTGCTATTATTATGATTTGAGACAGAGTCTTGTGATGTAGCCCAACTCGGTCTCCAACTCATAATTCTTGCCTCAGCCTCCTGAGTGCTGGATTTATAGGCATTCATGACTATGATGGAATTATTTGAGGATCCAACCTGCAAGTTAACATCCAGTCTGGTTCCAAACTCTAAAACTTAAAACTACCATGTATGCTCATAGCATACTATCGTAATCACCCCCCCCACACACACACCTCTATCAAGCTATGAAACATCTCTTCTCCCATTCTTTCTCATTTCTTTTTTTTTTTTTGTCAAAGACATGCATATCTTCCAAATTAGTTCTGTCTTCCCTAAGACATTAAGGGATCATAAAGAAAAATACCCCCCTACACACACCCTTCTCCTTTCTCTTTACCATAAGGAGTAAATTATCTGTGTTAGAAATTCTAACCTTGATCATATGGTGTGAACTTGGCTAACTTGTCTGCTCTCCAGAAGCCCTGGTTTCTTTAGTTGTAATATGAACAATTGGACCAGCTTATCTCTAACACTCCTGAAGGTTCCTAAAGATCGTTGCAGAACCATAGCAGCAGTAGTACACACTCCTTTTTTTCTCAGCACATACCATTTTCTTGTTGTTGTCATTATCGTGCATGCTAGGGATTGAAGTTAGGGCCCTTACATGGGCTAGGCAGGCACTCAAACTCTGTGCTATTATATCTCCAGCCTACAAAGTTATGAAATAGTGTTATTATCATTACCCTTTTTGTACCTGGTATATAAAGCCATGATAAAATTAAAAAGCCTAAGCTCTGGCCTGAAATGTGCACCCTCCAACAAGGGGATGCATTCAGAGCTAACATTGCCTTTCTCTTACCGTGACATTAGTTTCCTGACTATTTTTGGTCATATGTGAATTTTCTACCCATGCATTTGCATTCACGTTGTTGACAGATGATAAGCATCACACCAATATGAACACAGATTCTCTACCCTGACAAAATCCCACACTTAGTAGATGAACACCAGTCATTGATCAAACCCCTAGATAAGAAGTTTATTTTATATATAGTGGAATGTCTCATAGTTTATATATTTTATCTCCCCTATAGCTTTCCAGAAATTTCATTATGACCTGAAACTTTATATATTTACACACACACACACACACACACACACACACACACACACACACATATATATATATATATATATATATATATATATATATATATGGAAAACAAGAATGTTTAATATATATATATATATATATATATATATATATAAATATATAATTCTCATTTTCCTCATTGACTTATAACTTTTGTGAGGTAAAGGCCTTTCTTTTGTTTTATTCACTTTTAAACCCTCATGCTTAGAACTTCACCAATCAAGCTGTAGAGTCATTAAATTATTGAATTCATTCATTTATCCATTAAAATATTTCCGTATCACTTTGGTATTGGAATATTGTATTGTCTCAAGGAGCTTGCTGGACAAACACCTAACCAAAATGAGTTTATGGGAAGAAAGGGTTTATTTAGTACTGTGGACTTGAGGGTAAACTCCATGATGGCAGGGAAAAGGATGGTATGAGCAGAGGCTAGACATCACCTTTGGCCAATGTCAGGTGGACAACAGCAACATGATAGTGTGTTGAACATTGGCAAGAGGAAGATGACTGTAATACCTATAAGCCCATCCCCAGTAATACACCTCCTCCAGCAGGGCTCCAATTCCCAAATTCCCAAGTTGAGGACCTAGCATTCAAAACACATGAGTTTATGATGGACAATGAATTCAAACTGCCAAATTCTGACTGTGATCCTGATAAACTGATAACAATCCATGATGTAAAATGCAGTGCATTCGGTCCAACATTAAAAGACCCAGTACATTTTATTAATCCCAACACTGTCAAACATTCCCATGGTTCAAGGTCTCTTAATGATTATCCTGCAAAACTAAAACAAAATAATGGCCCAGAATAAACATTCACACTACAAAAGATATCATTGCGCATAGCAAGGAAAAAATGAACCAATGTGAGAACTAAAAGAAACATGGAAAATTCCAAGTTCTATAGTTCTAAGTCTTATATTCCCAAATAGTGATCAAGTCTCTGGAATACCGACCATGTCCCTCCAGAAAGGCTTGTTATAGACTGGGGAAAACTCTATCCCATTCTAGCAGCTCTCCTTTGCAACTATCCCATAGTCATATCATGACAAAAAAGCCCTCTGAGTCTCCACTGCAACTCATAGTTCATCTTCATGCTTCTGTTGGGTCTCCACCCAGGGTCTTCAAACAACCCTGCTTCACATTGTCCATGACCATTTACGAAAAGCAAAACCATTTTGCAAATCCCATGACGGTCTCCCTCTCTCTCACTTTCCTGTTTTTGTTATACTCCATAGTACCAGGTTAGGTTACCAATTTTTTAAATTCAGGTTAAAATAAATCTAACTATGAGGAGCAGACAACCCTCCCACATTCATGCTCTCTACCTTCAAAAGAATCAGCATTCTCCCTACTGGCCGAATGTAGAACAGCTGGCCCAATCTCAATGGTGGTGAATCTCAAATAATTGCAAATGAATGGAAACTTCTTCCAGCCTAAAACATCCATTTCTTTCTGTACCGTATGCTTCTGCTCACACCAGCACATGTCTACACAAGCAACCCTGCTCAGATTCTCAAGATACAAGCAGGCAAAAGGCATCAAACCTCTCTCTTCAACTGATTCTAAGGCCATTCTTGGCAAAGTCTTCGCTTCACAAGCCGAAGCTCACAGTCCATAGTTTTCCTATACTTAGGTCTTTCAAGTCTGACCAGAGGACCAGAGAATGGTCTATGAAACTCTGCATTTAGCACCGTAAGGTGTCCTGTAGGCCAAGTTTAAAATCCTTCCACATTCTTCCTTCAAATAAGTTCCACAAGCCATATAGTCAGATTTCTACAAGAATCAACCCCATTTCTCAGTACCACATTTTTTTGTTACAGTATCTTCTTGTTACTAAGATTAACACCTGACCAATGGAGAAAAGAGTTTATTTTGGTTTAAGATCTCAAGGGGAGGCTCCATGATGGCAGGGGAAAAGATGGCATGAGAAGATACCAGACATCACCTCCTGCCCAACTAATTATAGGTGGACAACATCAACAGGAAAGTGTGCCAAACAGTGGCAAGAGAAAACTATGACACTCATAAGCCTCTCCCGAACAGTACACCGCCTCCTCCAGCAATGCTCCAATTTGCAAATTGCTTCCATCCCTGGACCTAGCATTCAAAACACATGATTTTGTGAGGGACACCTGATTCAAACAACCACAACCCCACAGTAGGGACTGATACTCCCACAAGACCTGCACTGTTCTGAGTCCATCCACATTTTAACATGGAGGATGTAGGCCAACAAAAGGAATGAGAGAACCACAAAGAGGTTACCTTGAAAGAGGAAGAGCCTGGGGGAAAGAGTGCAGGGACAAAGGAGAATAATGGGACTGATATAAGATCAAATTATTGTTTGTTCATATGTTAATGTTCTCAATAAATAATTTAAAGAAGCTGTGCTCTGGAGACATGTTCATTCCTTCTAGCATTATTCAGAGTTCTAGCATTGTATCTACCAAGCAACTTGCACAACCAGCATGCTCCCATCTCATTTACACATGCACACATACACACACACACACACTTTGCTGAAGACATACACACTTCTGGGCTTTTATCTGGGGAAGTAAGGCTTGTCAACATGAAGACTGAACTAGGTGAGCTGATGATTGCTGACTGTGCTCACAAATGGTAGGTCAGGATGCATTCAGGAAGCTAAACATGTCTGTCTATTAATTTACCTGTTTATTTGTGGTTCTTAGGAGGTGGCTTTGGTGCCAGGAAAGCAGTGTGGCATGGTGGAAGCCAGAACAAATGAAGCAAAAGCAGGTTATCTTTCTTAGGCTAAGCAGGTTCAAGCAACTCCTTTAGGCTGATTTCTATAGCACCTTGCTTGTTTTCCCTTAGCAGGGAGCAGATGAGACCTCAGGCTAAGCTGATTTCTTCAAGAGTAAAAGCTGCAGCTTTAGCCAGGTTTTTCCAGAAGATGTTTGTTTCCGAGGCTAACTAGCATGGCAAGATAAGAGCAAAGCCCTTGGCTGCAGAGAAGAGTTCAAGGAATCCAACTGTTAATACTAGCCAGGAATGTTGTTCTTCTGTCTGCTGCAGTCAGGACTTCTTGCTTCAATGACACTGCTTTTGAAGGGGACCTGTGGGCCCATGAATGCTCCATGGAGAGTGAAATTGAGGAAGGCAGGGGTCTCTCCTCCCAGCCTGTGTGCCTCTGCAGCCCCTCCTCGCTGTCACGTCTGCTCTCGCTGCAATTTTAAATTGGAATAAATAGGCGCTGTCCAATTGTTGGGCATAAATTTGAATACTTTCTCTGTGGTTATTTATATCAGTATGTTTTTTTGGCTCTGCAGCATTTACTGTGTGCTCTATTAACCTGGTGTAAACTCAAACCAAATGTCAAGATAACAATGAATTGGTCTTATTTCTGAGTTTCCCTGAAGATCATGTCCACAGAGCCTGCACTGGGCTGACCATCTTTCAGAGAACTAATGCCACACTGCTAATATATGGGAGTGTTATTTGGGCGGTGTTTAATTTTCTTCATATTATTGGTTTTGATCGTCTTTAGAATCCATTCTAAAATGACTCCTCAATAGAAAGCCAATGTTTTATACTATAAGTAGAGAGGCACAAGGCCCTGGTAATGATAGCATGTGATCAGCTGTACTGATGTGCTTCCCCAGGGTGAGTAGGATGTGCCCAGACCATCAAAGCTGGCATCTATAGAGACATTTAGCATTGTTTACCTTCAGCATTTTGATTCACCAGAGCCGCATATTAAGAGCAACAACAATTCCATTTCACCCTTGATTAGGTAAGGGGTTGATCACATCACATCACAAATTAAAATTCTTGTAAATATGGGGGTTTGTCTTAGTATTTAAAGCTTTATTTTGCTGTTGTTGTTTTACTAAAGATTGAAAATATTTTATGCAAGGTAGGACGTTGCATAATTACAATATCTATTTTGCAATTGCTTTGATCTCCTTATTTGATAAGAGGAAGCTGTTAATGGGAGCAATATCCCCTGAACTTTAAGAAAAGGCAGAGATCTTAAGACACAAGGGCAACTCTTGGGCCAGAGCAAGTAATGGACAGAAAAACACAACTGGATCGAGAGAATATATTTTAACCCCTGTTGGCAATGGCTGGCCTTTGTGCCACACAGACCAGCTTGCTAATGCTTAACATTGTGTTTCTGAAATACAGTTTTCAGGAGAGTCTAAACTGGTTGTCCCTTCAGGGAAGAAACAGAATAACAGACGAAGGGGCCAGGGAATGGCATGTAAACCATTCATATTTTGAAGAAGCAGGTGGCAGTTTGAGGTTTTCCAGGTAGCTAATTTTCTTTTCTTTCTTTTTTTTTTTTTTTTTTTTTGGTTTTTCGAGGTAGGGTCTCACTCTAGCCCAGGCTGACCTGGAATTCACTATGGAGTCTCAGGGTGGCCTCGAACTCACAGCGATCCTCCTACCTCTGCCTCCCAAGTGCTGGGATTAAAGGCGTGCGCCACCACGCCCGGCTTAATTTTCATTTTTAATGCTCATAACTTGTGACCCTGTCAGAAGAGGCCGCCTGTAGGTCGAGGCAACGGTTCAGTGTGGGGGATGGAGAGCCGCTTCCAATGGACTGGCCATCTCTACAGTGCTTCCCTACAGTACTTAACTGAAATGATGTTGGAAGGGAGTGTTTCTGCCTATTTTCAAGCAAATTCCAGTGATGTGAAATGTTCAACTGCATGTTTCACATGTCTTTGGGGGAAATTATAAAACCCTTGTTTGGGAATGACTGCTTCCTGGGAGAAGCAAAAAGCAGGTTTTAATCTTTCCAACATAGAGTCTGAATTTCAGACTGTGTATCAATCAGAGAAAACTTCCTGACAGCGATGATAATAGGGCCTTAAGGAGATTGTTGCTGTAAAGATAAAGAGCAGCTCACCTAGTGAGGTTTCTGATTCTCTGAAGTGGGAGAATGAATTCAAAAGAAAGAGTTCTGGGAATGCCCCTGGGACAACGAATAATTTACCTACCACAAAGCTTTGTGGCCCTTTTTGCCCTTCCATTCTCCTTTTCTCTTCTTCCTTTCTATCTTTTATTCTTTCATTTATTACATGCTAAGAACTACAAATATAAGGTGCTTAAAACAAAGTGCCACCAATATCTCTATTTGTAAGTGTGTGTGTGCGTATGCACGTGCATGCTTGCACAAGGACTTGTTGAGGGATTTACTCTGAAATTTGGAAAAACACATGAAATAATCATTTATAATAAATATTATGAATATAGAATTTCTATTAAAATTCCTATTTGTTGGTAGGAGGAAATGCTTTCCCTAATGTACGTGAGACATATTTAATAGAAGCAACTTTTCAGTTATCTTCGGAGTCCACAGGTCTGCAGAGAAACAGTATCAGAGCTTTCCAAGCTACAGGCAGAACCATTCAGAGACTTGAAGGGGTGGGGGAACCAGGGAATGAATGGGACACTTTCAAGAGTGGCAGATGATGAGACAGCAAAAGTGAGGTGAAGTCTGTTGTGTACGATATTGGAAACCACAGGAAGCCCTGACATAACATGTATTTATGGGACATGCATTTTCTAGTATGGTTGGGCTGAGCACCTGAGGGCAGATAGAAGACCGGTTTTGAAGCATTTCACTACTTTTCATGTAGAAATGGAGTCAATTAAAGTTCTGTGACTCATGATATTTTTTTTCCAAAAAAGTAAATGAAGCCCCATCTTTCACTGATCCTGCTCTATAAAAATTTTAGAGATAAAGTATGGTTTCCCATACTACTTATGTCACTGAATAATTATTTTCTATCTTAGTTAACTACAGAGTTGTACAAAATTATATGTGCCTCAAAATTTTTTGAATAGATCTGTTTTACACACGCACGCGTGCGCGCGCGCACGCACACACACACACACACACACACACACACACACACACAAACATGTGGATTCTGGACATTTCAGAAAGGAGATGTATCTTCAAGGCCCATTGGTCCAACCATATAGATAATGGCCACTTGCTTAAGGAGTATTTGTATTCGTTTGTCAATAGAGTTTGTTTATAGTTTATAAGTTAATAGTATTTTTGCAAATACTTTAAAATATTATTGTTTACTTATTTATTTGCCAGGTGAGAGGGAATGGATGTACTAGAGCCTCTGGCCACTATAAGCAAACTCCAGATGCATGTACCACTTTGTGCACCTAGCTTTGCATGGGCACTGGGGAATAGAGCCCAGGTTGTTAAGCTCTGCAGGCAAACACCTTAACCACTGGACAATTTCTTCAGCCCTAATTTTGCAAATTTTAAATGCAAACTCTAAAAAGATCAAGTTGCTATGTAAATTATTGTACCAAGAGCTAGATGAAACAGCATGCCTGGCACCAACACAGTCCCTTTGAAGTGTGATATGCTGCCGGGGGCAGTGATAAGAATGTCTGTGTGCTGCATGGGGACTCAGCTACAATTATGCACTAAAGAGCACACATACCCTTGCTAGAGTTCAGCCTGGCGTTCACCAACTGATGGATTCACTCTTGTTTTCTATGAAGTGGAAACTGTACTGTCTGGCTTTCCTCACAGAGTAAATGTATTTGAGGGATGGGTTTCAGAAACCGGTAGAAATTAAGAGTCTTTGGGCTTGATGGAGGCATATGTGATGTGATTAATCTGGAGTGCTCTTTTCATATTTCTCCACTATTTAGGTCTGTGATGGGGTCGAGCAAGGAACCAGATTTGGTGCACCTCGAGGCCAGAACTGTGGATGGTCGTAAGTAAATCATTTGTGTCCTAACGTCCACAGTAATATCAGTTCTATCAATCTGTCATGAACCATATCTGTGCTGTCACAGTGGTGACAATTCAAGTCATTTGAGGATACATGTGCTCCCTATGACAAACTTTATATATATATATATATATATATATTTGTTTATATAATATATATATATATTGATAAAGACACTATCATCTAAGTAACATACATACCCTGGTAAAGAGAAAATTCCAATATGATGACTTCTAATGTGTGATGTTGCTGTGAAGTCTATTTTGTTTTATTATCTTATGCCCCTCGTTTCATCAGATACAATGCAGGAACTACCTCACTCTCTTATTTAGAGATTCACAAAGCATTTCACAGCTATCATACACAGTAAGAAGAGGAGACATTGGAGTATATTACCCACCTGCACAAGGTAGTTCTTATGAGACCCTTTTCAATATGCTACAAAGAAGAGCTTCAGTGTGTGGAGATTATGCTGTTAGGTGCATGATATCTAGGGAAGCAATTTGTAAATCCAGAATTCAAACCATGTATAAATGTCTCATAACTTCCACTTATTAATTGTGTCCCTCTGAAAAATTCACTTAAGCCTTTTATACCTATTTCTTTATCTGTAAATTAAATAAATTATTAGTAATAGTTCTTTTAGAAGCTAACATTGTTTCAACAGCTACTCCATAAGAGTAGTTGTGACAAGTGCTTTACATATTTATCTCAATTACTCCTCATGACAACTTTTTGGGTTGTTATTACTATTTTAAAGATGAGGAACACAAAACTATAAATTTAAATAATAGTGTCTATAGGATATTTTATATAGACATAGAGGCAAATGGTTTCTATATTATATCCCTTCCGATGAGAATTAGAGAAAAGTAGTCTATCTATCTATCTGTCTATCATCTATCTATCTATCTATCTATCTATCTATCTATCTATCTATCCATCCATCCACACACACACACACACACACACACACACACACAATCTCTCTCACTCTCTTTCACACACACACAGAGTAACAGACTATACAACATTTCTATTTTGGCTCTATGGAACCCCAGAAGGGATAAACAGTTGTTAGCATACCACTATGCTTAAGCTAGCACCAAACAAGAGAGAGAGAGATAGAAGGGTAGAAGATAAAAGGACCTAAGGGAAGAGGACAGTGGAAATAAAATACAGGGGGATATAGAAGGTATCATGTATCAAAGAAGGAAAGGGGGCAGAGCACCTGATTCTGATAGAAAGAAAAGTTGCCCAGCACAGAGCTTCTGAAGTACCCTCACAACGGGAAAGCTGCCTGGTCACTTCTCATTGTGTCTGACAACATTTCCTCAGCTCTTCTGAATGCAGAGTTAAGGGAACCATTTACCTTCAAGATGGAAAAATGCCTGTCAGCCATGCAACACAATTCCCAGGAGCTATATAGCTACCAGAGCTACCATTTCTAATCTTCGTGGGGGTATTTCATCCTCTCTAGAAGTCGTGGCTCCCCTTTTTCAGCATGAATACCTTCATTAGCATGATCAATGGAAGCACAAAACGGGGCCCAATATTTACCATCTCATTTCCTAGTACAAGCAAGCAAGGCTGCACTGTGTCACCTCCGCAGATGTGTGCCTCACAAAGGACTTGGAGGTTGGGGCTTCTTTCCTTCCTTTGCAGAGGACTCGATTAATCAAAGACCTCTCCATCTCCCTTAAGTGGTGGTGTCTTGGGTGCCAAGGTCAAGACTTGCCATACATCAGAGAGAGTGATCTTTTCCTGAGCACAATTAAACACCCTACGAGTTCAAAGGTCTAGTTAACTTCTGATTCTTCTGATGGTGAAGGGAAATGCTGAAACCTTTAGTTGTACCTTCAGCATAGCCGCACGCAGCCTGCCTCTTTCCTCAGCCATATTCTGTCTTTCTGTGCCCTCCATTCTCTCTGCTACTCACTCTACCCATAAGCCTTTGCACTTGGTTTCAGAACTTAAAACATGCCAGGTTCTGGGTTTGTCACAAGGTTATAGTACTATTTTCTGAGCTCAGCATGTCTCCATGTATGCCCCTATCTTGACCAACTGAGTGCAGTTAATCCCTACGAATGATTTAGTCTCTAGTTGAAGTACCCATTTGTTACCCAATTTCAAATAGTTTGTTTCTTTTTTTTCAAAAGAGTAGGTATTTCTCACACAGTGAACAATTACAGGGAACATTTAGAACAATTAGAAGGAAATAGTGGTGGAAAGAGCTCTGTTCTCTTCTATTTCTTTGTCCCATACCACAATGAACCCCCCCCCACACACACACACTTACAGTTCACACGACAAACCAAGAATCATACTTCTTTCTTTTATTTAAGTATGTTCATTACCCAAGCATGTTCATCTCTTCCTCTTGTTTTCATATCAACAGGAAAATTTACATTCTGCTTATGCAATGATATACTCAACTTTTTCATCCTGAGCAGTTTATAAGTTTTATTCATGTAGGGACCATGCATACTTCCAGTGCAGTGCACACACCTTTGTGCTCAGGAGGAGCCTATCAAATACATGAAAAGTGAATGGATGCAGAGGCAACTAATGGTCCGGTTCATCTGCACCCCACAAGCACTACGCCCCCCCCCCCAACATATTAAACTGCTTACTGGCTGATTACCTCACCACACATACTAGTTTTACTTTTTTTAAAGCATTACATATCAAACATTAGCAAGTATGAAGATCATGGACCTTATTAAGGTGCCAATTCTGCTTCTGAGGGGCCTGAGATCCTGTATCCCCGCAGTGGTATCTGTGGTGCTGGTCTATGCAATAGGCTTTGTGTAGCAAAGTGTCATAAACAGAATACTAATGAAAGAACGCTCTGGATGGAATTGGTAGCATCCCAGAGTGCTTTGAGTTTTGAGCTTTGGGGGATAGTGCTGCTTTTTGGCTTAATGCATCTGGTTCACATGACCCTGTATCCTAAAATCAACAAGACCATTGCTAACCCTTAATGTGCATTTTTTTCTTACCCCTAGCATTATTTTTCTGTCCCTGAAGGCATGGCAATAGAAGATACCAAAATATCATCAGCTTTCACAAAGCATGGAATATTTAATTCTAATTTACTTATTTTACTTTGTATTTTTGTAAAGGCGACATCTTCAGAAACTATCCAAGGGTGAAAATTCAGTAAAGGGGTTTAATTTGAGAAGTTATTTCTGTCAAAAATAAACAGAAAAGAAAACAAGTCACCTACCACCTGAAATAAAAGATTGAAGCATAACATCTGACCTGTCTCACTGAAAGAAAAATGAGATTGTCTTAGTGCCACAATATCTTTCATTCCCTTCCTGCCTCTCTGACGCCTCTTTCCTTCCGTCTTCACTCCCGTCCCTCCCCCACCCCCCAGCATCTATATCTGTGACAGTTAATAACCTTGGTTCCAGGTAAAAGAAACAGAGACAAAGACAGGACACAAAGATCAGAATAAGAAAAAAAAAAAAACAATCAGTAAATGCAGCTAGCAAGATTGGAGGATACATTGATCAAAACCAGGCTCCAGGCTGGTCAATTGCTCTATGAGTTACCAATCTGTGTTATCTCTTCTCATTCTGGTTGAAATAACTCATTATCATCCCACCCTTTCATTGTTTGGTGTATGGATTCCATTATTTATAGTGCAGATTGTACGTCATACAGGGTATATTTCAAAGCCATGCATTTTTATGCTTTAAGCAAGAAATTTGTTTTTAGTTTATAATATTTGGAAATTTTGTGGCCAAAGCAATGGGACATTTGACACAGGGAAGAGACCTTTATTTGCCAAACTGGCTGTGTGAGTGAGAAATGCTTATCTATGGTGATTATTCAGAGTTTCAGCTTGATCTCATTTTAGATGTCCTGAGATGATAATTTAAAATTAATTTATGTTTCAACTGGAGTCCCATGTTTGACAGGGCATGAGCTCTACAGAGCGTTTGTTCTATGAGTGACACAGATGTTTCTTATCACTTGTGCACTGAAATATGTGTGTTACAGTTTACATATCTGACTAGGATGCTGTTACCCCCTTCATAACTCTGCCTTGGAAGGCAAGCTGATAAGAACAATCTCAATTACAATCAGTCAAGCTGGTATTGCTGGAAAAATTTGAACATATTTATCATTTGAACATGGCCTTTGTTATGAGTCTCCATGTTCAGCTGCAAACAATTTGACAGGTCTTCATCCAGGATGCAAGGGTTTTGTTGTCACATCTCCATGTGAGTTTCAGTGTGAGATGATCCCCTTATATACACCTCGTGTATAGTAAACCATGAAAAATAAATCCTAAATCATAATTTGTATATATATATATATATATATGTGTGTGTGTGTGTGTGTGTGTGTGTCTGTGTGTGTGTCTGTGTGTGCGTTTTAATATCCTTAGAGAAAAAAAATGTGGGACTGCAAGCTTTGTCTGCATCTGAAACTTAGAGCATGAAGCAATCAAGACTGATTGTATTGCTGAGTGTGTCACATGAGGGCGTTTAGGAAGGCACACCTTCTGAGGTCATCTACAGCACCAACTTTGGCTATTATTATTTCTCCTTTGTATTTCTGAAAGTAAAGTCCCAGCCAGTGACCTGAATGCTTCTGTACTAGTGGTGATCCATGCCAACAGGGCCAGGGGACAAGGGACAATTATGGTCTCAGTATCTATTTGCATGAGTAAGTAACCTTGTAACAACTCTCTCAAGGACTAATCTCTTTCACTGGGGAAAACAAACCTTGGCCCTTTAGCCAACTGTGAAAATGACTGCCCCAAATCTCTGTGAAATGAACCTCAAACTAGCACATTATGAGTGGAAATAAAATAAATGAAACTCACAACTTTATTTCGCTATTCAATCCACTAATTCTGTCTTGAGTGAGTACTGAAAATCTCTTTAGTATTTCCTGTCCTTCACCCATCTAGTCTGTTTCCACACAGAAGAGCACATGTGCTGAGAACTGCCTGATTGTCAGCTGCTTAAATGTCATAGGGCAGCGATGGAGTGCTTGGTCCTGACAGGCCTCCATAGCTGAACCACCAAGGGCTAGGGAGGTTTTCCTGGGAACACAGACCACAGATTACTCTTATAACCTCAGCAGCTGGCTCTACAACGAAACTAGCAACAATAGCAATAAAAGGGCTGTATATATATATATATATATATATATATATATATATATATATATATATAATCTTCTATTTTACCATATGGTAAAATCCATTTCTGGACCATCCTTCTCATTTCCAAGAAGTGGTCCTCACTTTAGATGGTTTAGACCTCCAGTTAAGCATGTTTCTTAGGGAAACTTTTTTTCACCTCTAAATCTAAACTTATTTTATCTTATTTTTCTTGCCTTCATCTAACAATATTTTTTTCTTTCATGCTTTCATGTCAGTTTTAATAATGCATTCTGTTTATATAATTATCTGATCACAACTTCCCTTCCTCCTTCACCATTCTGTAAGGTTTCTGAGAGCAAAGACCATGTGACATATATATGTATGTATGTGTGTGTGAGTGCTAATTTTCAATGAATTTGTTTGTATATTCATAGCCACATTTAGTGAGTAATAGAAACCAAGTTATTTTTTCTATATCTGTACACTGAAATTTAGTGACTTCATGGTAAATCACTATATGGGAACCAAATACACAGTGAATTTTAAGTTAATAATCATTATCTCATTAAAATATATTGATCTTTTTGTATTTAAAACAATGCTGGCATGGACACACTTTTATAAAACATTCTGTTAGTTAGCATGCATGCTTGTGCAATATCAGCCTCTACAGGGTCACTGCCAAGGGGAAATCCTTGGGTTAGAGAGTACATGCATTCTTGAATTTTCCTAAGTATTGCCTCCTTGTCTCCTGAAATACTTACAACAACACATAGTCCAATAATCAGAGTTGTTTTGAGATTCAAAGATGATGAGAATAAGTTTTTAAACATAAACCATCTGATGAAGAGTAAGAAATGGCATGTGTTTATTGTTTTAATCCATGTTCAATTTGGAGCAAGCTTGAGTGTTTTTATTTGTTCCGGTTGATTATTTGATTTCTGCTTCAATGAACATCAAAAGACATGGACACTCTTTACTATTGTAGAGAAGATTAACAGTGGCATTTTTTGAATAAAATCTAAAATGTATCAGTCTTTCCACCCTCATTCCAGCCAAAGTTCTAACTAGTGAGCAGGTATCATTGTCGATTCCCACAGCAAGTACTCTTCATGTGTCTTCTCTTTCAGTCAATTAAGGAATAGCTCTTAGGGAGGAGCCATGCAATGGGAGAAGATTCTATTTTTGGGTGGCTTCTGACTATGATAGTTCCCCACCATTTCCCAACACACTGAACAAACATATTCACCTGCCTTCTACCCCAGGCTCAGACAGGAATCAGACACCTGCCACTCTGCAGTGCTTCTTAGTGGTGTCAACCTCATCCTTTATCCTCCCCCCCCCATTGTAAAAGTCTCTTGATTTTAGCTATTATGCACCCTGAACATTAACCAGAAAAGTGTGAAGTAAAGAAGCACAGGCCTTCCCACTGAGCAGGGTAGACCTCGTATGAGAGCGTCCACGTAAGCTCAACAGGGCAGCTTTCATATCAGATTCTTTTTTTTTAAGTAGATTTTATTTATTTATTTTTCCAAGCAGAGAGAAATAGAAAGAAGAGAAACAGACAGACAGAATGGGTGGGTACTCCCCGTGGCTGCTAGTGGTCGCCAATGAACAACAGATGCATTCGCCACTTTGTGCATCTGGCTTTTCATAGGTACTTGAAAGTCAAACCCGGGTCCTGACGCTTTGCAAGCAAGTGCCTTAATGACACCTTGCACTACTCTGTCTGCCTGCTCTGAGCTACCAATATACTAGGAGACCTATGGCCTAACTTCTCATCCTGAGAACTGGATAGTGGAGGAGCCCCAGAAAACCTGTCACTTCCAGGACCTAACTCCAGGCCAAACGTTTGTATTTCTTAGGGTCAGGTCCTCTGGATCTATCAGTAGTAGTCCATATGCATGTATTTGTGGCTGCTTCTAGGTGTAGAAATTCTACACTTGCTTTCAAGAAATTAGGATCATAAAGATATTGGCACTTACACATGCATTTTATTCCCTATGCATTCTCAATGAACAGTGAGGCTAATTGGCATCATTCGTTTTGTTCCTATTGTTTTCTTCATGCCCATGCCCCATCTACTGTTTAGCTGTACTTCTTGTAACAGGCCTTGGAAAGAGGGACTGTTGTTACTCTGCACATTTTAATGACAAAGTAAATAAGGTCTACAATGATTGTTTTCCCACTGCCTCTGTCCTAAGATTTAAAGGCTGGTCTGGTTCACTCCAGGTCTGCTTTTATTTTATTTTATTTTTAAAATATGCATTTATTTACTTATTCATGGGAGACAGAAAAAGAGAGGGAGCATGACACACAAGAGACTCTAGCCACTACAGATATGCTCCAGATATACGTGCCACCTGTGTACCTGGCTTTACATGGGAACTGGGAATCAAACCTGGCTCCTTGGGCTTTGCTGGCAAGCATCTTAACTGCTAAGCCATCTCTCTAGCCCAGATCTGCTTTTAGCAATTTGACAGATATTATTGGATACCTGTGCTATGCTTGGTCCTCTCCTGGGCATGAGTGAGGAATGGGGGTTACTGCTTTCATAGAGGTTGCTGTCTAGCTGCAGAGGACAGATGATAAGTAATGCATGTAATGCATGATGTGAAACACATGTACACAGATATGTAAGAAAACAAACCATGGGCAAGAATTGGAGGGGGCTGATAAGGAAGAATTCTCTGACTAGACAGCATTTGACATCTAATGCAAGCCCTTATGAAAATAAAGGAGAGGTGTGTTGTCTGTGTGGAATGGCATTCCAGACAGATGGACCCACATATGGTGTGTGAGCATACTTGGCATGGTTGAGTATGACATGAAGGCCAGATGGCTGAATTATCAAAGGAAGTGCAAGCTCGCCCTTCCTCTTTGTGTATTTCATGATGGAATACATGCATGGTGTTGTATTGTTAGTTGCTGTGCAATCTCCAGGTTCAAAGTGTGATACTACAAGGAGTAGTGACAACCACAAGTTACTAAGCGAAGAAACAGTCAGATGTTCTCAGGCCTCAGAGACAACAGTGGAGCTGCTCTTGTGCCCTGGAATTAGACTGTTTTTTTTTTTTTTTTTTTTCTGTTGTGTGTAGGGTGGAGTGTAGTATATGCTGTGTGTATGTGTGTGTGTCAGTGGGGGAAATATGCATGTGTGTGCACGTGTGCACGCCCTGGTTGCAGATAGGCAGAAGCCAGAGGAAGATGTCATGTGTCCTCCTTTATCAATCTCCCACCTCGTTTCCTAAGACACAGACTCACTGAACTTGAGTTCCCCATTTGCTTAGACAGGCTGATCAGGGATCTCCTTGTCTCTGAGCATCCTCAGGACGGGGGTTACAGGCATGCACATCTTTGCCTGGCTTTTTATGCCCATGCTGAGGATCCAAGGGAGGCAAGCATTCTTACCTGCTGTCCCATCTCCTCAACCCCTGAAATTAATCTTACAATGGGTACATAAGTAGATTATGTACCTAAACCTATTCCCACAATTAAAAGAAAAACTGAGACCTTGGACATCACTCCAGTGGGAAGAGAAAAGTGCAAAATGAAGATCTCAGGTGGGATCTATGCGCTGGGTATAAAGGGACTTCCACATTCTTCTCCAAGCCTTACTTATTTTCAGATTCTGCCTGCTTACTGCTGTTTCACACTGCCTGAACAGAATATCTGTCATATATTAGCCATGAAGAAGGGTATTTTTCATGGTGTTTATAAATTACCTTGGCAGCAATAATTGTACTGCAATGTTTATGGACATAATATGATATTTTTACATATATATATATGTATATATGTATATATATATGTATATATATGTATATATATATATATATATATATATATATATATATATATATTTACAACATACAATGATCAAATAAAGCTAACTAGTAAATCTTTTCATTTTCGGTGTGTAAACATGTAAACATACTCTTTTAGCAATTTTGAATCCATACTATGTGTGTGGCCACCATTCTGTGCAAGGAATTGTGAATCTTCAGGCTCCTAATTGAAATTTTGTAACCCTTTGGTGACTAATGTCTCACTTTCCCCATCCATCCTCTTCCCATAGCCACATGTATCCTACATTCAATTCTCTGCTTCTGTGAAATCCACTCTGTGCATTTTACATGCTAACGAAAGCATGCACAATTTGCCTTTCTGGACCTGGTTTAGCACTGTGGGCTCCATATTCATCCATGACATATGTCCCCATTTTAAACACTGAAAATTAATCCATCATGTACATACACATTTTTAAATCTCTTCATCTGTTGATAGTTACTTAAGTCAAGAACATACCTTGGAAATTGTGATTAGTACCCTAATGATCAAGGGAGGACAGTGGATCTCTTCAACATACCATTGTTAATTCCTTTGGGTGTATAACCAGAAATGAAATTGCTGAATCATATGGTAATTCTAATTTTAGTCATCTGAGCAACCTTTATACTGTCTTTCATAATAGTTATATTTATTTACACTCCTAGCAGCATTGCCCCCTTACCCATATGTTTACTAACATGGATCTTTCATTTTTTGGTTATGGACACTCTAATGGATGTGAGTTTACATCTCATGCGTTTTTAATTTGCATTTCCTTGATAGTGATGATGAGCATTTCCTCCTCTATCTGTTGGCCATCTGTATGTCTTTTTCTGAAAAGGGTCTTTTCAATCTTTTATTTATTGTTTAACAGGATTCTTTGTTGCCTTGTTATTGAGTCGATCCTCACTTATTTTAGATATCAGTTTTTGATCATATGCGTGGTTTTAAATTATTATTACAGTTATGGGTTTTCCCTTCACTCTTATTTTCTTTATTGTACAAAACTTTTGGGTTATTTTCAATCTTGTAAATATTTTTGTTTATTTTTTATATTTGTCCTTTTAAAATATTATGGGCAGAAATCATTGCCTTGATCTATGTTGTAAACCACTTCTATGTATTTCTGAGTGGTTTTACAATTTTAAGGCTCATTTTGAAAACTTTTATTTGGTATGTGTTGATTCTATATGTTATATGAACTAAAAATCCAATTTCATTCTTCTACTTGTCAATATCCAGCTTTCCCTTCATTAATTAAAGAAACTCTTCCTACTCTCCTGTGTCTTTTTGGCTCATAAGTTGAAAATTAACTGACTAAAAATATGTGTGCTTATTTCTGGGCTAGGCTCTATATCCTGTATCATTGGTCAGTTTTTCTGTGTCCAAATACCCTGATATCTTTATTATATAGATTTGGAAGTCAGATAGGAAGATTCTTCCAACTTTATTATTTCCATTAAACATTGTTTGGCTGCTTTAGAAGTTCTATTGTTCAACTCGGGGTAAGGAGGGGGAGTGTGGGAAAAAACAGTATTCATCTGAACTAAATATTTTTAAATTTTTTTGTTGTTATTTTTATTTATTTATTTGAGAGCAACAGACAAAGAGAGAGAAAGAGGAAGAGACAGATAGAGAGAGGGAGAGAGAGAATGGGTGCACCAGGGCCTCCAGCCACTGCAAACGAACTCCAGACGTGTGCACCCCCTTGTACATCTGGCTAACGTGGGTCCTGGGAAATCGAGCCTTGAACTGGGGTCCTTAGGCTTCACAGGCAAGTGCTCAACCACTAAGCCATCTCTCCAGCCCCATGAACTAAATAATTTTCTTGTATTTTATTTAGTTATTTGAGAGAGGGTAAGAGGGAGGGAGAGAGAGAGAGAGAGAGAGAGAGAGAGAGAGAATGGGCACACCAGGTCCTCCAGAGACTGCAAATAAACTCCAGACATATACACTACCTTGTGCATTTGGCTTACGTGGGTCTTGGGGAATCAAACAGAGGTCCTTTGGCTTTGCAGGCAAACACCTTAATGGTTAAGCCATCTCTCCAGCCCCCAAAACTCAATATTGATTGTAACAAAGATACTGCTAACAGATATCTGTAACACTTTACAAGGGGTTACCTTGGACACAATAGTATTGGTGATTAAAGAGAACAAACTTAAATTGCATGGAGAGCTGCCATAAGTTGAACACGGTCTAAGCAGACACTAAGCTAAATACTTTAGCGTACTAAGGCCTTCTATTGTCACAAACGCTGGCAGGAGGGATGCCATTCATTCCCATGTTGTAGGTCAAAAGTATAAGACTGAGTGATTCGCATAGTTTTACCAGCCCAGCAATGTTTGGCCTGCACTGAACCCTGTGTTCCTTGACTCAAAGCCTGGTCTTTTAAGAACAGTTTCCTTCCCCTGTATCAGCACATATCTTGGGTGGATGGGGACTCTAATTTCAAGCAGCAGCTGTTGCAGAGTAAGGATGCTTGAAAGGAACAGCACAGTGTCCTAATTACCTGTGGCAAGGAAAACATCTGTGTGAGGAAAGTAATGAAATTAATTCTAACGTCGCACAGTAGCATACATTAATTGACATTAATTAATGCCAAATTACAAGAGACTTCCTATGGAATCGCATCACACACTCACCAGAATTGGATATGGAAGGAGTTCGTCATACTTAATGCTATTACAGCAAGCCCCAAGGGGAATAAGAGTGATTGGTCCCTCATTATGAACTGCAGCCAATTTCTTTCCATTTCCATTAGGAGGAGAAAGAGAGCAAACCTGGAACACTTTACCAGGCAGGCAGCTCAAAATTGATCATTTACCCTTCAGCTTGTAAGTTTCACTTTGGGCAGTTCTGAGCAAGCACTGAAGACTGCTTTCAAAGCTTGCCTTATGCCACCTTCTGTGGATTTTAATCCTCAGGCTCCAAGATGGGTTATTATTTAGCTTAGGCAGGGAATATGGCATGGGAGGTAGAGGAAAACAGAAGCACAGAGGATTCACACAACTCCTCTTGCAAGCCCCAAGCAATCCTTCTCTCACCTAACCAAGAGGTACTTAGTCACGGATTTGATGCAGCATCCTATTCTCTCACATTAGTGACTCTCCACTATTGTTGACATCTTATGCATGTTTTTTTCACTTTTCCTATTCAAACAAACATGGCCACAACTTGCAAAAAAAAAAAAAATAGTACTCCCATAATGCAATATTTTGGTAATCTACTTTTAAAAAATTTTATATGAGAATAATTTTAGACCCACAGAAAAGTTACCAAGATAGTATAAGATAGTACCAAGTTTCATCCGGCTTTAATTTACAGCCAAGAAATAATTCTCAAAATTAAACTTGATATTGGCATAATATTATTAATTAGCAATCTTCTGATATAACCTGAAATTTATACATATGCTCATAGGAGTAGGAATTCTGCAGCCAAATACATATTCCCTTTATGTTGGCCATTTTGTTCTATTCATTTAAATTATTATTAGATCTATTCTGATTTATATCCAGTGATTAAATTCTTTCACATATCATGATTATCTTAGATTATATTTTCCAAAATGAATCCGAGTTTCAAGAAAAACGTTTTTGTATGTATCTTGTTCCATATTGCTAGACACTACACAAAATTATTGATTTATGGATGTTTTATTTGTTATGTAGGTATACTCATGGATACTTAGCTAGAAGCCAATATACATTTAATAAATATGTGCTTTATACTAATGGAGGTTTTTCACACAATGTGGTATAGTAGAAACAAACCAAACTTGGCCTACTAAATCACAACTACATCCTGTGATGTCTATAGATCATTATCTCTTCACCTCAAAAATCTTGATGTGTCAGAGTCTGTAGTGTGAAGATAAACTGCACTAAATCAATGTGGACATTCTTTAGAATGTCTGGCACACAGATGCTCAACTAATGTTACTTTCCATACCCCACAGTTTTCTTTCCTAGTTCCTCAGATTGTTGGTTTCTGCATAAGTGAGCTATAAATATATGTTTATATTTTCCATCTAATGTTTGCTCAGGGTCTATGAAGAGAAAATTTGGGTCTTAAGAAGGAAATTACTTAGACAGTATTCATCCAGAAGTTTTATTAATACTAGACAGTATTTATCCAGAAGTCTTTTTTTTTTTTTAAATATTTATTTATTTATTTGAGAGCAACAGAGAGAAAGAGGCAGAGAGAGAGAGGCAGAGAGAGAGAGAGAGAGGGAGAGAGAGAGAGAGAATGGGCGCGCCAGGGCCTCCAGCCACTGCAAACGAACTCCAGACGCGTGCGCCCCCTTGTGCATCTGGCTAACGTGGGTCCTGGGGAGTTGAGCCTCGAACCGGGGTCCTTAGGCTTCACAGGCAAGTGCTTAACCGCTAAGCCATCTCTCCAGCCCCAGAAGTCTTCATTATCAACTCTAGACATTATCATGTTACCAGAAGCACAAGAATTCCTAATTGCTCTCATTTGATATGCTTCACTTAAACCTCAGTTTTTATTTATCCTCTCACAGTTTAAGAGTCAAAGTGATAGCTGGGGCCTCAGTGCACTCAGCAGATCGTTGATGTCATCAGGGAACTTGGTCTTTCCTTCTGTGGTTGGTTTGTTTGTTTTTTTTCCACACACATTATGCAAGCTTGACTACAAGACAGTCTCCCTCAGATAAGAAGAAAGTTGATTGTGTTGTCTTATTCTGCACCCCTGGTACCTCCCGCAGGACTCACCCAGCAATACTGGGTTTTAATGTCCTATTCTAAACCAATCATTGTGGAAGGGGATTAGGAAAATGAGTGGATTTAGACCCAGAAGGATTAATCTCTATGCATAGGAGTTTCTAAGTCACATAGAGGAAAACTGAGCAAGCAGTTGCCGTACTGACTTTTCCAACAAGTAGAGATGAGCGGGTGTGGGGCGGGGCACGTGCAGAACTGGAAGCGTGACACAACCAGAACAGCCAAGTTTCATTCACCATTTCTTTTTCTTTTTTGCTTTTGAAATATTTCATTAATATATTTTCAGAGAGTTAGAGAGAAGACAGACAGGGAAAATGGGCACACCAAGGCCTCCATTCACTGCACACAAATTTCAGATGCATGCACCACTTTGTGCACCTGGCTTTACATGTGTACTGGGTAAGTGAACTTGAGTCTTTAGGTTTTACAGGCAAGTACCTAACTGCTGAGTTGTCTCTCCAGCCCCTCAGTTGTTTTTTTTTTTCAAAGAACCTACTATATGCCTCAAAACTGATCCGAGCATTGAAAAACAGCAAAATGAAAGCCAGAAGTAGCTTTCTTAATAACTACTAATATTTGCCAGAGTTTAAATTTTAAAGTGTGTAGTATATTTATTATTTATGTTCATTCTATGTAGAAGCTAATATGCAAGATAGTTGATATTATTTCCTGTTAAGTTGAGGAGGGATGCAAATTTTATGAACATGAAGTGTTTTCCTCTGAAATAGTCAGGTAGTAAGTGACCAGAGGAGAATTAAAGCCCAGGTCTCAGAAGACACAAATCTTCATATTTTTTTATGTGGCCCCAGGCTACCTATAGAATATAATGAAGTCACTTAAGGCTGAAAAATGGTCCAGTGGACTGTGAAATTGTGAGGTAAGGATTCTGTGTGCTGTTGATAGAGAAGACCAGTCTGGAAGTAGAGGAGTCCCAGAAATTGTTTTCAAGGAGAAAGATAGAGAGATCTTGAGCAGTGCTCTAAAATGTGACCTTAGGGATATGTAAATGAGGAGCTGTTAAAGGATTAGTAGAGAACTTTCAAGTAGGTCAACTTTGGAAATGCTTTCCCCAAGACTAGATGAGGCAAACCACATCCTGGCAGAAACCACCCCATCCTCTGTGTGGGAAGATTAAGTATTGGGTGCAAATGTGCATGTCGCCCCCTCATGACACTCCTTGGGTACAGGAATACCCAAGTTCTTTACTACAGATATTCCCAGAATGTTCTTATTTGATCATTTTCTAAGAGAATCTTGAGGGAATTTACATGTACAATTTCAAAGGAATTTACATAACGGGGTTTACATTCATCTCAGCATACTTTCGCCCATACCCACTTCAGGTATACAATCCTCTGAAAATTTCATGTGGGAGAGCTATCTGCATGACTCTGATATCTTAAAAATCAGATGGGGCTGGAGAGATAGCTCAGCAGTTAAGGTCCTTGCCTGTGAAGCCAAAGGACCTATGTTCCATTGCCTAGTACCCACTTAAGCCAGATCTACAAGGTGGCACATGCATCTGGAGTTTGTTTGCAGTGGCTGGAGGCCCAGGCATACCCACTCTTCTTCCCTCTCTCGCCCTCTCCCTCCGTCCCTCTTTCTCTCTCTATCTTAAATAAATAAATATTTTTTTTATAAAATCCAATGTATTCAGTAAACAAAAACAAATGCAATACCTTCTCACTCAAAAACATATATTGGAACAAAGAGGTATGTTCCAAAACAAATTACCTCTTGCTTACTGGTGTCACGATTGGTACAGGACCTGATTTTAGGGGCTGCAGAGGGGTGTATAGGAGAGTGCATTCCAGTTGGGACAAGATATAGAGGAGGCAAACCCATTTTATGTAAGGACTGACATGATTGCATTGGAAAAAAAAAACTAGAATAATCTCTCTGATAAAACATTCTTCCAGCAATAGAGATTGAACTGACACCAGGGTTATCAGTACCGATGCTGTGTCTATTGGCTGCTGTACAGCCTTGGGTGAGATCTATTTACCCACCTATACCATGACAACCAGGTTTTTGGCTCAGAAATGTCCCAGTTGTGTTTCATTTCCAATTCAAAATACAAGAGGCACATTTATTTTAATAAAGAATTTTACTATCCATAACTACAGGGCTTTAACCTGAAATTTTTAATTACTGCATATATGTGAATTTACCTACTTGTTAGACAAAGATTAAAGTGTGGAAGTGAACTTTACTAAAGATAAGAAATTAAATATCAACTATTCACCAGATTTACTGATAGTTATTGAACATATTTTCATTTAGGTTAGGCAGACAAAAAAATAAAGAATTTACAATGTAGACGAGCAAGGTTTAGTGAGCACATCAGGAGAGGGTGGTACAAGGAAGTAAAATAAAAATGATAACAATTTTAATAGTAATAGTGATAACAAGGGTGTGCTTAGAGATCGTGAGGATATTCTAAGACTTGGAGATAAGAAGGAAAAGACAGGATGTGCGCTCTGACTCTAAAGCTCTGGATGTATATCACCTCAGTTCCATTTTCTTTTCAGACTCACAGTACCTAACTTGCCGAATGCAGAACTGCACAGAGGCCACCAGAAGTAAACCTTTCCCAGGCTACATTGACCCTGACTCTCTGATTGTCCAGGATGATTACGTATTTGTTCAGGTATGAAAAATCCACTTCTGCTGATTGCCTCAAAGGCATTTATTTTACTGGCTTCTCTCCCCAGTGCAGCCCTTTCTGGAAGGAAGAGAGAGAGGGAAGAACAGAGGGAGGGATGGGGAGGAAGGAAGGAAGGAAGACAGGAAATCAGGAAGGCAGGAAAGAAGGAAGGAAGGGAGGGAGGGAGGAAGGCTTACAGAGTATTAATTAGATTCTTCCGCCCATGTCTGTAGGACCTCAGCCATAGACCGCTAAGTGCTCACAACAGAACTAAGACTGTCCCAGGAGTGATACAAGGTTCCATTCATAGCATTCATCAGCTTTACAAAGACACACCCAGTCATTAAAAGGACTAAGCAAATCTGTTCATCTCTTTTGATCAGGGGGAATTGGCAGCCCATCAGCCCCCTCCTCAGATCCTCCTTTAAAAGGAGAGGAAAGAATGTGAGGAGAGCTGTGTGGTGGCTGTGATGGTAAGAGGCAGAGTCTAAGGTCAGAGTAATCAGCTGTTACTGTAAGAAACTGTCTGTGGTTAGCGGAGACACGTGGGAGATGTCTTCAATCAAGATAAAGCGGGAAAGAGTTTGAGTACCTGATGTTTCACAAGAGACGTCCAGGAAGCACGATAAACACTCTATTCTTGTTTGGAAAATACAGTAAACAATTATGCTATTGCTTTCCATGTTAAAAGAGACAAAGGTATACGTGCTAAATAGCTGGCGCACATGAGTTTCCTTATTCTTCAGGGAAAGGAGTAACGAGTGCTCTGGAAATTCCCAGTGACATTCAAGGGGCTGCATGTACAGGCGTGTCTGATTCATTTCTCCATCAGCAATGCTCACAGGAACCTTTCCTGGTTTCCGGTAACAGATTATAATCCACATGCACGATTTACAAATAAATTCTGCACTGAGACATGATCCTGTGACACATAATGCTGAAGAAGGTGGTAACTCTCCAGCCACACCCCTGGGTCTGATGAACAGTGATCCAAGTGCTTGTTGACATTCTGAGTAAGAAAATTCCAGCTGTCATTCACATGACAGACACTCACCTAGGCCTGAGTGGCTCCTAAGTAGAAAGACATTGGCAGGGGTGCCCTCTGCACTGCCCAATGTGAAAATCAGATTTTTCCCCCTTCTTCCTCTTGTTCACACCTATCACGATTTGTTAACCTATATGTTTTGGACAAAACTGTACTAGATTTTACAACTTTCTTCCAAAAAAAAAAAAAAAATAGTAGAGACCTAGAGTGGATGTGGGCCCCAATCCTGACTTGTCTTTTTACCTCACATGCTGGGAATATCCACAGGCATCAATGTGACACCCTCAAACTGGAATTCAGTTAGAGATAGGAACCTCTCCTTCCACATTTCCCAACACAGCCCAGCAAGCCCGAGCCTGAGCCCGGGGCTCAGAAGATAACATGTTGATAGACAATCAATCAGTATCCCCTGAGGCTTCCATCATTTGGGAAAAATAAAAATAAAAATACCTGAGACTATTTCCTGAAATATGAGCCACAATGCCAATTAAAATAAAATTATGGTTTTTTTTGGGGGGGGGGTTGAGCTGAGTTTGGGCCTCTCACCTATCCATATACAGTGTGTCAGTTGTTTTTCAAATAAATGCCACCTTTTTATTATTTTTATTTATTTGAGAGTGGTAGACAGAGAGAGACAGAGGCAGTTAGAGAGAGAGAGAGAATGGGTGCGCCAGGGCCTCCAGCCACTGCCAATGAACTCCAGACCCGTGCGTCCCCTTGTGCATCTGGCTAACGTGGGTCCTGCGGAACTGAGCCTCCAAACCAGGGTCCTTAGGCTTCACAGGCAAACGCTTAACTGCTAAGCCATCTCCCCAGCCCCCACTTTTTTTTTTTTTTATAGCTGTCCTGGCTAGGCATCCTTGGTGATACACTAGTTTAAAAGTGTCCCTCTACTACAGGACATGGTGGAGTAGTTATCCTTCCATTCAGGCAGCTCACTCTTCTTCTGTGACTTGACATCTCCTAGCAGCTCCTCTTACAGCCTTGTTTTCCTGATCCAGCTGACGTCAGGAGGGAGACCACATTACTACGTGTCCTACCGAAGGAATGCCTTTGCCCAGATGAAGCTTCCAAAATACGCTTTGCCCAAGGTATGATCTGAGTTGTTTTGTTTTCATTTTTATAAGTATCTCTTATTCATACAGTACTGCCTACACTCTCTTTCCCAGGGCCCCGTTAGCCTTCCATAATCGTATGTCTCACCATCCCTCACCTCTGCTTCTAGTTCCCCTTGCCTTAATATTTGTGTCAGTCTCACTGTCTTCCTTTCTCTCTTCTCTCTCTCTTCCTCTTCTTTTCTTCATTTTTATTTCTCTCTGGACTTCTACTACTAATAACTTTACTTTGCTTTTGATATTCAATATGGAACATTTTCAAACAGTAAAATTCTTTTTTATTAAATCAAGGCATATTTTCTTTTGATTTATGGTATATCAGCGCAACAAGTGTTAGTAATTCTTTGGATCTGGTTATCTTTAGAGCCCATAGCCACCAGCTTTTGAAAACAGCAGCAAACAAAGTTAAATACCCTCCATAGCTGACATCCCAGGCTTTTTCCAGAAACGCTAAAAAAAATAAAATAAAAAAATTAAAAAAAAAACTGTGTTAATATGTAGCGCCACCTAGTGGAGATCAGAGTGATACGGGCTCTGAAACTGCCTACTTAAGATCTTGTCACTGTGATCAAAATTTAACCTATAGTAGATTAATTTTTGAGCAAGGGAGCTGTATGTAGAGCAGAGGGTTGTTAGAAAGAGTTCATGCAGGTTTAAATAGTATTATATCTTAACTTTTAATCTTTTTAGTTGCACAAAGTACATAATTAAAGATTTATGTCTGTTTCTCTTGTATTCTCATTCTGTTTTAAAAATATTTTTTCCTTATTTGGGCTGGAGAGATGGGTGAGTGGTTAAGGTGCTTGCCTGCAAAGCCTAAGGACCCATATTTGATTACTCAGTACCCACGTAAGCCAGATGCACAAGGCAGCTCATGCATCTGGAGTTTGTTTGCAGTAGCTGGAAGCCCTGGTGCTCCCGTTCTCTCTCTATACCTCTCTCTTAAATAAATAAATAAATAAATAAATCACTTAAAAGTAGCTTTAAAATATGTTTTGCTTATAATATGAAAGAGAGAGAGAAGAGACAATCGGCATGCCAAGGCTTCTTACCACTGCAAACAAATTGCAGATCCATGTGCCACTTTGTGCATCTGGCTTTATGTGGGTACTGGAGAACTGAACCCAGGATATCGGGTTTTGTGGTCAAGAGCATTTAACCACTGAGCCATCTCCCCAGCCCATGTTTTCTTTCTTGACCTTGTAGACTGCTACCTTGGAACGACATCAGCTATGTGCCCATGAGGTCTTGTGATAGACACCATACGGGCATCGCTGATCAACTTTCCCAGGCAAGTCAGTGGTTAACAGTTTGCACTGGCTTCTGTAGCTTGAGTTCTCTTATGTGTCCACCACTGTACCCTGACAGTGAAAGGTGGGTTATAAACCTCAGCCCATTTGTGGTAATCACACATATGGAACTTCATTATATCCATGTTGCTAGTTATTATTTTCAGCTGCTAAGAGATTAATGATGATGGTAAATGGCCCAGAACCTGTGTCTCCATGTGAGCATTCACACATTTTAATCCTTCCTCTTTCACATTTGCCTATTTTCCCAGTAACATAAAAACTGACACTTAAAAGCTATGCCTTCGATGATAATCGGATGAGGCGTATATATAAGAGGAAAGCTGAGGAGTTTTCGACTTACCCTGGATAATCCCCTAGGAAGGTTCCTGAGAGACAGGAGTGTACCACCTCAGTCCCTGAGGACTGAGATGAATTGTAATTTCTCTCCCCAATAAACCACCCCCCACAACCCCTAAGAAGATGGCTTTCAAGATTTCGCCTTTAAAGACAAGATTTACACTCAGCATTGTGAGATGCTTAGGCTTAAGAGGCCTGTGGAAGAGAGACTGAATCAGGAAATAACAGAGTAAGTCACTCATTGGGTCCTGTTCCTTGGATTAGCATAGTCTGGATGGACCAAGTCTTGGCGGAAACCAGATGGCATTGACCACAGATCTGAGTGGGGCTAGCACTAAGTCCACTCACACATACTGTCTGTGTTAAAGGAGTACTCTCATTGTTACAACATAGCACCACTCCTCCTCAAATCCCCCACAAATTGATGAACTATTAAGAACATAGAGAGGAAAATCCCCATTGGGCTAAGGAGCCCTAGAGATGGTAGTTTAAAAATCAAAGAGGATCATTACCATAGGTTTGGGGGATGGGTAGTCTGTATTGCTGGCTCACCGTTGTCACAAAGATCACTGCTGACAGATGCCCCCAGTGGCATCCGGCCAACATGGAAGGAAAAGTTTTGCTTTGAAGCAGAATCCACTGTTTATCCTTCTGGCTCCGCTGCCCTCCATATCGTCTTCCATGACTCAGCCTCATTAGAGCTCCAAGGGTACAATGCAGTGATTAATTTAGCTTGTTACCACTAACGTGGGAAGGAGTACAACAAATGAATGGATTATTTGGTCCAGGTGGGTGTTTATTATATAATGCAATGAGGTGCTTCATTATAATCCCATTATACCTTCAAAGAGAGGCCGCAGCTCGGGAGGAGTTATCTGCCACAAAGGGGCTTGTGTTTCTCGGCCTTCCAGAGCCGCCGCACCTGGAAAGAACAAAGCTTCAGGCCCACCAAAGGAACCGAGAACAACCAGCTCTTGTGTGCTCAAATTTCTTTAATCATATACCGCCATTGTATCAGCTATTGAAAGAGCAGAATTGCCTTGATTTGTGCTAAAAAAAAAAAAAAAAGAAAAAGAAAATAACATAATGGTAAATAAAGACAAGGGGAGAAGATGGGTAAATTTTAATGTTGCCAATAAGGGCATGTGGCTTTTTAGACAGAGCAACGGTGACAGTCTCCCTTCCCTTAAGTGCCTAGGAGCTTATTCTGAGCAACTCAAGTGAGATAAATGAGGCAATACATATGAAAGTGCCCTGAGCATTTTGGAGGACAGATACTCTATAAAGGCAAGGTAATATTATTATTAGTATGGATCTAGTTGTCTCCGCAGTGGAAGATCGATGTGCACCAGGATACAGGTGGTGTGACGGCTGCTTGAATCACGACAGGAGACCCTGATTCAGATGTAGATTCATCACAAACCTGCCTGAAACTTTCAGTAGCTGTTTATCAAGTTCTTTCTTTCACTCATTTTTAAAATGAGTTTGCATTGGTATTTTCCCAAATATGTTACTCAGAATAAAATGTTCCAAGTGATATATCGTAAAAATTTGGTCCTGTAATCAAATTAGGTTAAAACAAGAAGGAGGGCTAGAGGGCTGGCTTAGTGGTTAAGCCATTTGCCTGCAAAGCCAAAGGACCAAGGTTCAATTCCCCAGGACCTATGTTAGCCAGATGCACAAAAGGGCTGCAAGCGTCTGGAGTTCGTTTCTCTCTCTTCCTCTGCACCCCCCAGTCAAATAAATAAATAATAATAAGATATTAAAAAAAAAACAAGAAATAAGCTCTAGTCTGTATTTCTTCCCAAGAGATTAATAGATAGCAGTTCAGTGGCATGTTGAAGCTGCACAAATGTCCTGCAATCAAGAAAACATAAGTTAAACATTTTACCACTACGCATGGTAGAACACAGCTACAATCCCAACTCTCAGTATATATAAGCAGGACCATCAAGAATTTGAATGCTCACTTTGACAGCACATATACTAAGATTGGAATGATACAGAGAAAATTAACATGACCTCTGTGCAAGGATGATATGTAAATTCATGAAGAATTTGAGATCAGCCTAGGTCATATAGTGAGTTCAAGGCCAGCCCGTGCTGCATAGGTAGTTACAAAGTAAAGAGGGGAGGGCTGGAGAGATGGCTCATCAGTTACGACACTGGCCTGCAAAGGCTACTGACCCAGGTTTTATTCCCCAGTACCCATGGACAGTCAGATGCACAGAGTGGCAAATGCATCCCATCCATTTGCAGTGGCTAGAGGCCCTGGCATGCCCACCCATTCTCTCTCTCTCTCTCTCTCTCTCCCCTTGCAAATAAAAAATAAAAATTAAGAAAACACCACACAAGCATTAACAAGATGTTTTACCAAAGAAGCACTCACCCTCATTTTTATTTTATTTCAAAATCCATTAAAATCCAGTAGTACTGTCTGACAAAACAATTTGATTTTTTAAGATGCTCCAACAGAATCTATTTTTGTATAAAATAATGTGACTTAATGAAATAACAGAAACAAATTTTCCTGAGAAAAGAAGAAAGTTTAGGAAAAAAGGAATAGGAAAGACAATATTAAAATAAAAAAATGCCAACTCTTTAAGATCAACATTAAAAATTCTATTTAATGAAATTAAATAATGGTAAAGAGAAATTATTTCTTAACATTTATTTGAATATGGATATTTTAACCTGTTATAGTTATGTGACAAGTTTGTTAACTTTGAAAACACCTGATAGGTCTGTTTTCAGTTTCAAATCTACAAAGTAAAGGATATGCAAAACATGATGGTTGAAATAATCTAATCTATTCCTCCAGTCTAGTATTATATATAATCCAACACCAATTTTGTGAGGACATCAGAAGTTCCCAACTCTAGAAATTTACTCCAGAAGCACAGAGATAGGAATCTGGTATTGAAATCTGAGAACATCACACTTTATCATGACTACTCACCCCTCTCATCTTAAGACTTCTTGGAGAACTTGTCAGAGGAAAAGTTTAGCTTAATAACTGAGACCTTAAATTCTCATTCTAAAGAAGATGTGTTTTGGGATTCTCTTGTGAACATTTTTCTCCTGGGGACTCTAATAGAGGGTGCCGATCCCTTAGACAGTGCTCGTCAAACTTAAATGTATATGCAATTCATATAGGAAACTTACTGAAACACATAGTTTTAGTCAATATATTGGGCCTGAAGTTCTAGGTAGCTCACAAGCTTGTAGGTAACACTCATTCTGCTGGTCTTGAACCACAGTGAGAGATAGGGCTTGTCTGTTTTCTTTCTGTCTCTGTAGATCACCTTCATATTTGTCCTGTGTAAGTCTTCTAAATATATTTCATGTTTGAACTTGGCAAATATATCAGAATAATCTATTCTCTAAAATCATATATACCCAGGAAAGTTATATTCAATTGTCTGATCGGGCAATTAAATTGTAGCTAAGCTACTAAACATTCCTCTGTGCTATTTTGACCTTACTGCACAGCCGTCAATGAAGAAAATACATAATTAACACAGCTAATTAATTATCACATTCATATTTGCAAAAGGGAGCTGTGTTCCATCAATGCCTTGTCTTCAGCATGCTGGATGTGTGCTGGAGTAACTCAAAACTCTTCTTCCTCCCTTCTTGTATTATCCATCAGGACATGCACGTCATCAGCACAGATGAGAACCAAGTGTTTGCGGCAGTCCAAGAATGGAACCAGAATGACACCTACAACCTCTACATCTCGGACACTCGTGGCGTCTACTTCACTCTGGCCTTGGAGAATGTTCAGAGCAGCAGAGGCCCTGAAGGCAACGTCATGATTGACCTCTATGAGGTATGTCACCAAGCATGCATGGAACTGCACCACGGCTTTTCCTAGACTGGCCAGTGAATGCAGTGCTAGCCATGTGATTATTAAAACACTGGTTGGTTTTTTTTCTCTGAAGAGGAGCTATGTGGATAAGGACATCTTTGCATGTCATCAAAACTCATTCCCTTTGGCCTTGAAGGAATTTCTGACTTGATAACCTCAACTAGTTAAAAACCTTTCTCTACAGGCCATGTGTATCAGACATAACAATAAGGCCATTTTCTCCAAGAAAAAATATATTAACAACACACACATACACACACACACACACACACACACATACACACACAAACAACAAAAACACAGTTTACTCAACTTTCTTAAGGCAATTGTAACCCTTTATTTCTCTACATAACCAAATTCAAAATTGTGTCATATAAATTGGATCAGTTAGTGTTCATGAAAACACAAATAGAGCCACAGCTGTTTTTGAAGATTCAGTATAGAGAAAGCATGCTACTTTTTGAGGATGGATTTTAGGCTTTCCTCATTCTTATCGGATTTATAACAGGTTAAAATGAGCCGTTTAACAATATTGTCAGGATTGGGGAAGTGCAATCATAGACCTATATTCTTTCTGTAAAAAATTCTAAAAGTCAAATATGTACAGACATAATGATATTATCATTTATTGAGTAAATTTAGGAAATTAAGTAGTTACAAGTGGGCATAATTATAAGCAAAAAAAGTAGATTGTATGCTTCCTCTTAATACTTACTATTTTGCTTTTCATTTGGGGGTTTGCAGTGACATTTTCCTATTATCTAAATTCTGTGTGCATAAAGATTTATTTATGTATTTATTCTGAAAAAAATGTATACATGTTTGATGAGTTCATTGCAATATTTTTTGGATAAAATTTTATTTTGATTCATAGGTTTTGGATCCAGGATGCTGGGTTTGAATCCTTGCTATGATGTCTCTATGAGTTCTTGAGATATATCCATACCTCTGAGCCAGAATTGTAGTGTGAAAAATAAAGAGATGAATATAGCACCTATTATGTTTCTCTGAAGATGAAATCTGTTGTTATAAACTATTGAACATAATGCTGAAATACATCAGGGTTCAACAAATTATAGATAACATAAATTGGTGTCACCTTCCAATGTTCCTAAGTATCAGTCCTGATAGTCTAAGTTACTCTTTGCATGGGCCCACATCATTGATTCCATTATCTTGCAAGTAGCATGAACATATACCATTCTTAATACCTCATACATGTCTTCTCGTACACAAGTGTAACTAGCCATACTTCCTAATTCGTAAATACCCGATGTAGCATTTAAACTTGAAGTATATTTGTTGAATGTCATGTATTTTCTTGCCTTGAGCCATCAATTACAATGGAAATATTTTGTCTGAGTGTCCAGCCATTGTAAGGTCACAGTAGCTCTGATGGCTTACGGACTGAGCTATGTCTTGACCTTAGTTCCATCCATACTTTCTCCACAATTTTTATTTTCAAATTACTTTTTTCTCCTTCTTAATTAACCTTTACCCTATTTTTTTAAAATTCAGAATAGCTTCTCTAGATAAATTTTCTTTCTTGCCAGAAATCAAGACCATGTAAATTGATCCATTGATGATGGGAAAATGACAGAAAAATACTTTGCAATGTATCATTATTTACAGCTATTTCTACAAACAGTGTTATGAATTTAAACATGGGAATTATGAATGAGAAGAGGAACTGGTGACGTCTAGACATTGCAAACTTTCCTTTGTTCATCCTGAATTTCCTCCCATGCTGTGTCTCTCTTACTGTTGACGATCAGTAGGGAAACTGCTGACTCTTATTATCATCACTTTGAGCAGTGATGTGACTGTGTTATGTAAAGGTGTTCGGCATCCTGGGGCTGGGAGAGAAGTGTCTTTGTTTTACTATCTCGATAGTTCAGAGCAACTCAAATTGAAATTGATGTGATCAGAATGGCAGGGCCATGTCTGCTGATTACCTAGATAGAAAGAATATTGGCGGACACAGAGCCTGGCACAAATGTTCCCTTAAATTTGATTGTTCTGGCTAGCAGGAAGCTGAAATTCATCCAGCATGGATTCCCCAGTAGAATTTCAATGACTGATGTGCATGTAGAGATAAATGAAAAGTAAGAAAATCCATAAATGAATTAATAAGGAACAGAAATGAGCAACTTGTAAGGAGGGTGCAACAGAGATGGATGCATGCAGTCATATCTGTGGTTAACTGAGGACATTGTTATCCTTCTTTGCATACTCGTGCCTGCCAGTTACCTGCTCTTTAGTCCCACATTCCTGTGATCCTGAAGCTTACTTGAGCCCAAACTGACTGTTTAATGCTTAAGTATGCTGCTGGGTCAACTGTATCAACGATATATGCAATAAATGGGTCCTTGTGGAGAATGCAGACAGAAGCCCAGATCTTACTAAAAGCAATCTTTTTTTAAAAAAAGTTGCAGTCATACTGGAATCTGATTACAAAACTCCCCACTTCACTGTGGATCTATCTATGTATCTATCTGTCATCACATATATGGAGCGAGTTTGGGAAATGTTGGGGACAAACTGATGGTGGGCAGTCCCTCATGGTTTAGTTACTGCCAAAATTTTCTGTCTAGTGTGAATTGGTCATTAAGCATGTGCTATATTCAGGGGAGCAAAGAAATGTGAGCCTGAAAGCTGGCTACAAACCAAAGACACTAGAAATGCTCTGGGGTGTCATTATGTGTAGAGCACTCTGTAAATAATTTTCCATAATTCTCTCACTTAACTGATGTATTAAATTTAAGATACAGGGATTAGATAATCATTTTGTTCTAATTAAATGAACAGTGGTTCGGACAGTACAGACACTTGTCCAAGGTTCCAACAGAGACTTAAAACCTAAATCTAAGAGTCTGCAAGTTTTCAACTGCAAAGTACCTTGTCTTCTCTGGAAGGTCAGTGTTCAAGCTTCTCTTCCATTGTGTATGAAGCAATAGAGTCAGGACCGAAAGGCATTGTAGATCTGAATAAACAGACTTAGGCTTTGCCTAACAGTACAGGAAACCACAAGAATGAGAAAGCAGTGAACAACAACGCAATGTAAAGAGAATCAGTAGCTGATTGTTCCAGACCTATGCACCATCTTTCAAACCATGTCCTGAGTCATGTTTAGATTCACAGGGTAAAGACATTTAGCTTCCGTTTTGTTTTCTTGTGGAACTATGTGTTTAGGAAAGCATGGAAGCAAATGTCCTAAAACTCTGTGATTATTGAATAGCAAAAATGTTCCAGTATGTCTTGTGTAGCAGAAAAGAGCATGCAAGATGGTGGCCAGGGCAAAGGAGAGATGATGGTATCTGAAACATATGATTCTTGGTATATTTGTGTGGCATGGATGATGTGAGGGAGTCTGACAGCTTTGGAAAATATCCCTGCTCCTTTGGGGAGAGAATATTAATTAGTGATGATGATGAACATGTTGGCTTAATGGACAATGACAGCTCAACCCAGCTGAGTGGAAAAAGCTGTGATTGGGAGTGAAGCCACTCGGCTGACAAGTTCAGAATGTACAGAACATGGAAGACACAGCGAGCGAGCAGGGCAGATTTTGCTGCACACAGGGAGTCTTCTTCCAATGAGTACCTTCTCTTTTAAAGAGAAAGCACAATCATGATGTCATGTCTTACATCATGATTGCTTAAAGAAAAAACTGGCAGAGAAGAAACATTCTCTCCAGTTCAAGTCATGTTCATCCCAGAATATGCATTAGGTGACTGTCTTTCTAGGAAGATCGTGCTGCTTGATCCTGTAACAGGGAAGGAATTAATCCTTGGAGCATTTCAAGTGGGTTCGCTGATTATGGAACATCACTTGTTCCCTTGGAGCACATATCTTTCATGATTGGAATATTGTTTTTAGAGGATGGAACTATCCCATCCTCAAACACAAAGTAACAACGATCATGAAAATGTCTTTGATGGCTATGGTTGTTTTGTCCTTACTTTCTTCAAATTTTCATACTTAAGATTTGTAACTTAAGAATGTAGCAATAAACATTTCCCCATCAGCTTCAGAGGTAGATAGAAAAAAAAAAAGTAGAGTACAAAGGTCTTCCCAAATTCTTAACCTCTGCTTGGAAAGTATGAAAAATGGGTGTAAGAAAAAGGACTCTAGAGAGTAAACATGAACACAGGGAGATATCTCAGTGACTTCCTTTGATTTATCCAAGAGACAGCTATCATATTCTGATTCACAAAACCCTTCTGTTAGATGAAAGGATACTTACTTAGTTGTTCCAAGTATTAGAACCTCAGTTGTTAAAAGAATGCCAGATGCATAGTTTAGCTGAAAAAATATTTACTGTATGACCGTTGAGCAAATATACTAAAGAATAAGAAACTTACACAGTTATCCTCATGATATGCCAAGACATTTCTCACAAAATATTCTAGGATGAAATAAATTTGTTATAAAAGCAAACAACAACAACAACAAAACACAATCACTGGGTTTAATATATGGTCTCTGGAGTTAGACAGACAATGTTGCATTTACCTTTGTGTTGCTGGCATAAAACACCTGATCAAAAGCAGCTCATGAGAGGAAAGGATTATTTTGAATTTCAGTCTCAAGGGGAAGCACCATGATGGCAGGGGCAGCATGCGATGAGCAGAAGCCGGACATCACCTCTGCCACAGCAGGTGGACAACAGCATTAGGAATGTGAGCCAGAGTCTAGCAAGGGGAAGATGTCTGTAACAACCCTAAGCTTCCCCCCAACAATACACCTCCTAAAGCAAGGTTTCACCTCACAAATTCCCATCAGTTGGGAGGGAAACAAGTATTCAAAACACATGAGTTTATGGGAGATAACCTAATTCAAACTACCACAGATAGAGTCCAATGCTAAGGTTCTGTAGTGGAATGATATTAGGCCAGTCACTTGCCATATCTGATCCCTTGTTTATTTTTCTTCAAGAGATGAAAATATCATCTATATGATTTGTAGCATGTGTTTGATTTGTGTGTTGAGAGTTGTTAAAAAAAACATATCTCTCATGTACTACCTGGTATTTCATGAGCACTCAATAAAGTTACATAACTTATTGTATCTTCTCTCTCGTGCTCGCTCTGTCTTTCCTGTTGCCAAGGTTAGCCTGGAGCTAACTGTGTAGAGCATGGGGCCCTCAACTTCTGGCCAACTTCCTGCCTCAGCCTTCTTATGTTCTATGTTCTAATAGAGAATTCTTACTACTTAGCAGATTAGAAGCAAAACTGCCCCCCACACAAAGTGACTTCACTATTAATAATTTTAATGAAGCAATAAGTGAATGATAACCAAATTTATGTCAAGGCTGGAGGCCTTGGAGAAATCACACCAACTTGAAATAAAGTTCAAAGGTTACTAGAGACATTTCTGGGAAGATTATCACCCATAAGACTCATCCCAGGCAGGAGTGATGACACAGACCTTTAGTCCCAACACTCTGGGATTACAGGCTGAGGTAGGGGGATCAGAATGAGTTTGAGAACACTGTGAGTCTACAGAATGAGCTCCAAGATAGCTAAGACTAGGGGAAGACCCTGCCTCAAAATAAAAAAAAAAAGAACTCATCCTGTTGAAACCAGGATGTAGGAGGTACTATGAATATGAAAGGCAAAACGAAGAACAAAGAAGTGTTAGGATCAATAAAGGAGGATGAAAAACATATTTTAATTTCTGTAAAAGGTTTATTGAGTAAACTGAGGGGTGGCTATGGAGGGAAATATCTAGGGTTGTTCACAAGATTCCAAGATGGCCATGGCCAACATGACCAGTAAGGGAAGGGAAGGGAGTACCATTTTGAGACTGTCATCTTAGGGCAGTATATATGTTTCATGTTCAGCTGGGGTTTTGCACTGTTTCTCTTCATGCTTAAATTTTAATCAAGGCAGTATGTTGGATTTCATGATATCATATGATAATGAATAATTATGAACTACACTGGAGGATTCAGTTATAAAATTTTTCCATATGAGAAGTAAAGAGAGAAAAGTAGCTTCTAGAATATTCATTATCCACAGGGGTTGTTATGCTGAATTCAATAGGCATAAAATATAACAGGTATTTCTCCAGAGGGAGACAAACTCCCAACAGCAGGTGTATCATTTCTTAGGAGTACATTCACTGAAAATTCTATATCAGGGAGAAGATGCAGGGCTCAGTGGATATATGACTTTTCTGATTCCATGCCATCCTGCAGGCCCACTTGTGTAGTGGATTCAGAGAAAGCTTTTCTGACAGCATAGACATACTCTCTATCCCTACCTGGACTCTTCACTTTACACATAGACATATAGGCACACACATAGAAGGTCACCCATGTAGAGCCATAGAATTCAAGTGTGCACAATGATCCCCATTTGATAAAGAATTGGCAGAAATTTCAGAAAAGATACAATGTGAGCTTACATACAATGAATAGAAAATCATATTTCATCCAAGGAAAAAGAAGGCTGTGGTGGGCAGATGGCACAAGAAAGAGGAGGGTGAATATGAAGATGGAGAAAAAAAAATAATAGAAATTTTGCTCTAAAAACACTATAATCAAAATTAATTCTTTGTATGCTAATAAAAAATTAAAAATAGGGCTGGAGAGATGGCTTAGAGGTTAAGGTGCTTGCCTGTGAAGCCTAAGGACCCAGGTTCGATTCTCCAAGTCCCACGTAAGCCAGATGCACATGGTGGCACACGTGTCTGGAGTTCGTTTGCAGTGGCTGGAGGCCCTGGTGCGCCCATTCTCATTCACTCTCTATCACTTTCTCCCTCTCTCTGTCTCTAATAAATAAATAAAAATAAATAAAAAAATGTCTAAAAACATTAAAAAGAAAATGCAGCATACATTGTAGTTGCAGTGAGAGGCAGAGGAAGGTAGGTGCATGAAACCCAGGACAAACAGTGAAGGACGCAGAAACCTCAGCACAGGGGTGACCATCTTACAAACAAAGCTAGGTGAGCAAAACAATGAAAATGAATAACGAAATAAAGCACTTCCAGTGAATAGAGCCCTTTGGCTCTAAGAGGAAAATCAGCAAAAGCCCTCTAGCTTTTCCCCCTGTTGATACACATTCTCTCCACTTCGCCAAGTTTTTATTCCTCAAGATAAACCTGAAGGCCACACTTTCAGAGATGAATTACAAAGCCCTGCTCTCTGCTCAACTGGCTTTGGATAATGCCAAGTAGTCAGGGGCCAATAAAGTCACCACTTCTACAAATCAAATGAACCACTTCCCAGATATGCAGAGCCCCATTCTGACAGCGCTGCCAAAGATGGAGGCGTGTGGAAGAACACAGAGTGAAACTACTGAAATAGGAAACACTTTGTATGCCTTTTGCACATATTATTGTAACCCTCGAGCACAATGGCTGAGATAGCCATTTCTCATATCTGGTTATATAGAAAGAAAGAAGACTGGAGTAACTTTTTGTCAAAATTTAATTTATTTTTTTAACAACTGGCAGTTTGGTCATATGTAAGTATGAAACAGTCTCTTGAACATAAGCACAAGTAATCTGGGGTTTCCTGCGGAGTAGTCCTTATGGAGCTGTTTAAGTGAATAGCTAAATATCTGTTGTAATTAACACAGAGTTGGTGGAGGTGGAGCACTCCTGGAGTTTATGCCTCCCGCGTTTCTTGGAGATCAACAAGGCACAAGAAATTGTTCTGTCTTCTGTTGGTTGCCCAGAATGTGGCTCATTTTCCTGAGTCATTCAAAGTGTTCCTGTCAACAACTTGTTTACAAAATTTGTTTGTTTAACAAACTTGTTCCAAAAGAGTAGAAATCTGGCCCAAATCTAAATTATCCCAGATGCCAAAGAAGCAGGTACAGACTAACCAGGTCTGACTGTGTCAAAAACAGAAATGAAAAGTGCGTCTGTCCAAACTGTCTGAACTGAAACATTCAGTTGTATTTATCTGAAAAAATTTGGAAATCTGAAGATATGAGTATGAAACCACTTTTTCTGCGATCTTAAACAGAAACACATTCTGTTAGTTCCTCAGTTTCTTCACACAGAGACTTGGCATAAAAGCTGTTATATAGGTCCATGGCAAGCAATTGAAGTTCTATCTTCCAATGACGGTACCTAATGTGTTACAGTTACAAGAAACATGAGTCATTGCTTCACTCTTTGTTTCAAATTCATTACATAGTAATGGGTCAAAGCTAAGTGAAGGGAGTTCAAATGTGCTTCCGGGCATATTGAATGGCCACTGTTTGTATTTCAGATAGTTATGTACATAATCTATGTCTACATTCACTTATCCTAACACTGTGGCAAATGACTATTTCACAGTTATCACAAGTCCTGAATGAATTAACACACACACACACACACACACACACACACATACACTGTGAACCTTTTTCTCACTGCCCTCCAGTTTCTATGGGTCATGATCATTTCTCACAGGTTATACCATGTGTTTGGTAAACTCTACACTGCATGAAAATTTAGTGTACAGTGATGATTTGTTATCCCACGGTTTTGACAATTTGTCCATTGTTACCTCTTCCCTAGCATGTAAAAGAGAGGAAGCACTTGAATTTTCAGGGTTAAGTGATTAGCGAGAACTGCTTTGGTGACAATAATGATACAGAAATTCAGATTGGATTATTTGGTAATTTGGAGAAAAATCTACTGCTTCTTTAAGTTTAAAAGCCAGAAATTTTGGTGAATTAGCAGTAATATATTTACAAGGGAAATATTAGTAGTAATTATATTAAAATCTTTATCTGACCTCTTTCAATTGCCAAGGCAGGCCAGTAATTTAGATAATTGCTAAGAGTATGGGCTCTAAAGCTATAAAGTTCTGAATTACAATCCCAGGTATGGTACTCACTATATGTTATTGGACAGTGTGACCTTGGGCAAGTCACATTATCTGAATATGTCTGAGATGATTCTCCTGTGCGAAATAGAATCAGTGCTTCTTTCCCAAAGGAGTGTCACAACCATTAGAAATAAAATATTTATGATTCACGTGCTAGTGTAGCATACAGGAGAAGTAATAGAATTAATTGTACTCGACCTTATCTCTTGACAACTGACAGCTGTGACCAGACTGCCTTAAGATAGAAGCCCCACATCGAGCTTCTGTTATGACCCCCACGCAACAGGTGCTACAAGTCTACTGGATTTTGTCCAGCAGGCTAGGGAGGTATCCCCATCTCTAATTTCTTATCCTTTCTTTCATATAAAACAAATAAACGCTCTTAATTAAATATTTCAGCTTTTAAAATATAAACAAATATATCTGTTCTCAGAATGATGTATTTTTCAGCCATGTCAATTTTTCCCAGGTAGCAGGGATAAAGGGGATGTTCTTGGCTAACAAGAAGATTGACAACCAAGTGAAGACTTTCATCACATACAACAAAGGCAGAGACTGGCGCTTGCTACAGGCACCAGACTCTGATCTAAGAGGGGACGCCGTGCACTGCTTGCTGGTGAGTTGGCATGTTGAATAGCACGCTCCACACTGTGGCAGGCTGGAACTGGTATCCAACAGGAGGATGAAGACGGTTCTGGGACTTCGTTCAGACGATGAACAAAGCGAGCGAGGCAGGGAATGAAGTTGGAGTGTGAAGGAGAAAGAGCTGCAGGCCTATCGTTTGTGATGGGCCAAAGAAGGGACAGGAACGTGGTTTTTACTTGCTAACTTTCAGGATCCTTATTAGCGCCTGAGTTATTTTGTTGGATTGTTTTTTTTTTTTCTTGGTGGGGGGTATTGGCAGTCAAATGGAGAGAACTCTACTCCTGGGATATCTCCCCAGCCCTTCATCCCAATTTCTGATGAGTTCCTCTGAAGGAAATTTGTAGGAGAATATGGAGGTGAGCATCTCTGGAGAGAATGTTTCCTGAACCCTTACTCTGAAATGTCACCTGTTACAGACTTCATGATGCATAGGTTAGTTATAGAATTGGGGAAATGAATGCAGATTTGTGTGTATTTTCCTGCAGAGATGTTTTATCACATTTTGAGAGAAGTTCCCACCCCACCCCCCCGCCAAAAAAGATAAAAAAAAATCAGCCATTTAGATCTCAATTTCCTTATCTAATTGCTTTGTCCACCTGCTTTAGTCTACAAAGTTTGATTGGAAAACACTAGGACCAGTATGGAAAAATATAGCCTAGGACTTATTTTACTAAGTAACATTTGTGGCAGCACCATCTTCCTGATTTGCTCAAGTACTGTCTATGATTGTTTCCTCTCTGCTTTTTCTTAATTTTTGTTTTTTGTTCATTTTTTATTTATTTGAGAGCAACAGACACAGAGAGAGGCAGAGAGAGAGAGAGAGAGAGAGAGAGAGAGAGAGAGAGAGAGAGCGAGCGAATGAGCACGCCAGGGCCTTCAGCCACTGTAAACGAACTCCAGATGTATGCGCCCCCTTGTGTACCTGGATAACATGGATCCTGGGGAATCGAGCCTTGAATCGGTGTCCTTAGGCTTCACAAGCAAGCGCTTAACAGCTGAGCCATCTCCGTCTGTTTTAAATTAGAGATTTCTTTTAGTTATCTTGCTTGGTCAATACACACACACACACACACACACACGCACACACACAAATATAGGATAGCACCAAAAATAGGAACGAAAGGTAGACCTTCCCTCAGCTTTTCAATCTATGTATCTGGCTAGTTGAGGCAAAATAAATGATAGGTTCCATGGTCACATCTTACTCTCATTAACTTTGGTGTTCACTGTATACTTGACACACCAGTAAGAACCGAGTGAATGCAGATGAGGAAAAGAAGATATTAATGGCTGGAGAGGTGGTTCAGCTATTAAGGCAATTGCCTACAAAGTCTAATGACCCC